>QNTS01001134.1:77064-129228 GCA_003317085.1 Hucho hucho | reverse complement strand
CTGGGTGAAAGTGTTGTGGTCAGATGAGACCAAAATGGAGCTCTTTGGCATCAACTCAACTCGCCGTGTTTGGAGGAGGAGGAATGCTGCCTATGACCCCAAGAACACCATGCCCACCGTCAAACATGGAGGTGGAAACATTATGCTTTGGGGGTGTTTTTCTGCTAAGGGGACAGGACAACTTCACCGCATCAAAGGGACGATGGACGGGGCCATGTACCGTCAAATCTTGGGTGAGAACCTTCCTCAGCCAGGGCATTGAAAATGGGTCGTGGATGGGTATTCCAGCATGACAATGACCCAAAACACACGGCCAAGGCAACAAAGGAGTGGCTCAAGAAGAAGCACATTAAGGTCCTGGAGTGGCCTAGCCAGTCTCCAGACCTTAATCCCATAGAAAATCTGTGGAGGGAGCTGAATGTTCAAGTTGCCAAACGTCAGCCTCGAAACCTTAATGACTTGGAGAAGATCTGCAAAGAGGAGTGGGACAAAATCCCTCCTGAGATGTGTGCAAACCTGGTGGCCAACTGCAAGAAAAGTCTGACCTCTGTGGTTGCCAACAAGGGTTTTGCCACCAAGTACTAAGTCATGTTTTGCAGAGGGGTCAAATACTTATTTCCCTCATTAAAATGCAAATCAATTTATAACATTTTTCACATGCGTTTTTCTGGATTTTTTTGTTGTTATTCTGTCTCTCACTGTTCAAATAAACCTACCATTAAAATTATAGACTGATAATTTCTTTGTCATTGGGGAAACGTACAAAATCAGCAGGGGATCAAATACTTTTTTCCCTCACTGTACATACCACTTACACTGAGTGTAAAAAACATTAGCCACACCTGCTCTTTCCATGACAGACTGACCAGGTGAGTCCAGGTGAAAGCTATGATCCCTTATTGATGTCACCTGTTAAATCCACTTCAATCAGTGTATGCCTTGAGAAAATTGAGACATGGATTGTGTATGTACGCCATTCAGAGGGTGAATGGACAAGACAAAAGATCTAACAGGGTATGGTAGTAGGTATGGTAGTAGGTGCCAAGCGCACCGGTTTGAGTGTGTCAAGAACTGTGATCCAGGCTGTATCACATCCGGCCGTGATTGGGAGTCCCAAAGGGCGGCGCACAATTGTCCCAGCATCGTCCGGGTTTGGCTGGGGTAGGCCGTAATTGTAAATAAGAATTTGTTTTTAACTGACTTGCCTAGTTATATAAAGGTTACATCTAAAAATAAAAAACGCTGCTGGATTTCTCACGCTCAAAAATTTTCAATGTGTATCAAGAATAGTCCACCACCCAAAGGACATCCAGCCAACTTGACACAACTGTGGGAAGCATTGGAGTCAACATGGGCCAGCATCCCTGTGGAACGCTTTCAACAGCAAAAGGGGGTGCAACTCAATATTAGGAAGGTGTTCTTAATGTTTTGTACACTCAGTGTATATCCTCCTTAGCTCAAACTCATTCCACGGCAGGCCGAGGGTTTTTGCTCCTCCCTTGTCCTTGATTGATGACTTAAGGTCACTGATTAGTAAGGACCTCCCCTCACCTGGTTGTCTAGGTCTTAATTGAAATGAAAAAAAAAAAAAAAACAGCAGACATTAGGCCCTCCCTGGAATGAGTTTGACACCCCTGCTCTAATGGGTCAATGAGTCACACTGAGGGCTTTGAGTCACTTTTAACTTAGTTAATTAGAGTCTGGATCGACTCCACATAATTAAACACTTCACCAGCACTCAATGAAAATGATTCTATTTACAGTTCATTACACACCACTTCTCTCTTCTATGTAGGTGTGATGACAGTTGACTTCCTCATTATCCTGATATCCTGTCGGATTGTAAATGAGTTATTCAACAGTCATTATCTGAGCTACTCCACTTTCTGGAGTGATATTAAAGGCTATGAATAGCCAAACGTTTTACTTAAAGCTGTTTGTTGCATTCAGCTGATTTCAAGATTTAGTATACATTACTGCGCATCTTAAAATATAGCGAGCATACTAAATCACCAAAAATGTATTATGTCCGCCTCTCTCCCAGGGTAAAGGGAAAATGAACACATATTGGCTGATCGGACACAAGAACTACAGTGTTCAGAACGACAGTCTTGTGTGCCATTGGAACCCCAATCTAGCCAGAAAGAAGAAGACACTGGTGGGGAGCGACATTTCTATGGCAAACGTGAGTGCATTACACCCTACACCGGCGTTTGTACATTAATGTATTACACCTGTTGATTATCAGCCCAAAATTGAAACTAGCTCTCTCACCTTTTTCCTCCCCTACCTTTCTTTCTTTCTCCTACCCTCTCTCTCTCTGCCACTCTCCCTTCCTCCCACTTCCATCTCTCCCTCCTCCCTTCCTACCTTCCATCCTCCTACCCCTTCCCTCTCTTCTTCTCAGTCCTGTGTGACAGTGCAGAGCCTCAGTGAGAACGCTACCACTCCCGTGCCTCAGGGCTCCAAGGCCCAGCAGGGGGCCCTGTGTGTGTCCGTGTCAGCCCAGGTGGAGCACTGTGCCAGCAGCTTCGGCACCCTGGGCTCCATGATCGGGGGCCTCCAGGGACTAGAGAGCCCCAGGGAGGGGAAAGCCTGCGGGGGGACGGGAGGAGACAAACCGGACCTGCTGCCTGGATCTGGAACCATCCCTCATATGTGATGGAGGGCTGGGATGGTAGGATGGACTGGGACAAGAAACTTCTCTAAAACTAAATTGCTATGGTTTTTTCCTCTGGCTGTTTGAGTGGATTCAGGTGATTTTAATGATGATGTAAATACAGTATATTTAGGCATGTGTGAAAGAACCGCAATGAATAAAAGAAAAAGAGTTACTCTGATATCTGGTGTGGGTGTGTGTGCGGGTGTGTATGTGTGTTTTTATATACAGAGTAAACGTTTTTGTATCAACCTTGGACAGATTGTGTTGTCATTGTCCATCTTTTTATTAGTCCCATAAGATCAAAACGTCTGTGGATGAATAAAAGCTCCTTTAAAATTAGCAGCAAATCTTTTTCATGTTCAGTCTTCAAAGGCACAACCGCAATAGCCGAATTAGTTGAAGTGGGTGCAATTATATGCAGATTTGTGGGCGGGGTCATTCTGGTTAGGCAGGCCCTGATTGGTGCAGCGTTCCAAAGGGTAAAGTCCCCCGGGCATCGAATGAAGATATAGGGCGTGTTCCTCTGCTCAGGCGTTGCTGACACCTGCCAGATCTTACAATGCCTGGATAGGTATTTTACATATCAGCTAACCACATATGTTATAGCAAGTCGATGGCACAGTCGATGACGTGGCAGTCGATGATCACTTGCTCTGACCCAAATGATAAAAGATCCCATCAGCGTATGTGAAACAGTGCAAAGTACAATTGACTTAATATTGGTGTCTGATAAATATAAAATATCGCAGAGTAGAGTAATAGTATATGGAATCAGTGATCATTTTATTACATTTTGCACAAGGAGGATTTTTAAAGATATATTTAAGTGTCACAAAACCGTTAGAATCAGAGGACTCAAAAAATACTGTGTTGAAATGTTTAGGGAGGAAGTGGGTATAATTGACTGGTCACCTGTGCTAGATAGTGTAGGGGTAGACAGTGCCTGGGAAGTCTTTAAATGTAGATTCCTTGATGTGGTGAATGTGATGGCTCCCATTAGACGGGTCAGGGTAAAGCAGAGATCTAGCCCTTGGTTTAATCATGAGCTTCTAGAATCTATGCAAGCAAGGAACAAGAGCAGCATGATTTTGTCCTATATAAACGTCACAGAAATGAAGCACAGAGCAGGATGGATGACGCTAAGAGGGTTTACTTTGCTGAGAAAATAATTGAGAACAAAAATGACCCTAAAAATCTTTGGAAATCTTATAAGGAACTAGGCTGTAGTAGTACTACCAAAACCAAACTAAACAGTATTGGACTGAACATCAGGGGGGAGATGGTATATGAAAAAGCAGAGGTTGCCAATGAATTCAACTATTTTTTTTACTTCTGTTGCCAGCAAGCTGGTTAGTATGGAAGCAACCAAGTCAAGAAGTATTATGTAAAGTTAGGGGTTCAGCCAAACTCGTTTTCTTTTTCAAAGGTAGCAACAGCCAAAATAGTCAGTATGCTGGCAGAGCTTAAATGAAAGACATAGGCCTGGATAATATTCCTGCAAGGTTTCTTATAGATTCTGCTGAGCAAATTAGCCCTTGTATTATGCATATCGTTAATCTCTCTCTTGAACAAGGTACCTTTCACAGGGACATGAAACAAGCTAAAGTTATACCTCTGTATAAGAAGGGGATAAAGTCTGACCCTGGGAATTATAGGCCTGTATCTATCCTCTGTGTAACATCAAAGATCCTGGAGAGAGTTGTACATGAGCAAATGTATGAATATGTTAACAAACAGGGTCTAATGTATGATTTTCAGTCGGGTTTTAGAAAAACATACTCCACTGATTCATGTCTACTTTACTTGACTGACTTCATCATGAAAGAGATTGATGAGGGAAATCTGTGTGGAATGGTACTGCTTGACCTACAGAAGGCCCTTGATACAGTTAGTATACTGTATCCTAATCTCCAAACTGGAGGCACTGGGGTTAAGCAGTATCCCTCTAGGCTGGGTAAAGTCCTATTTATCGGGAAGGGAGCAAGTAGTAGAGGTTAATGGTTCACTGTCTCAGGCAAAACCAATGAGTTGTGGCGTTCCGCAGGGGAGCGTGCTTGGGCCTCTGCTGTTTTTATTGTATATTAACGATATGAAAGATGCTTGTTCTTGCCGTCGTTTTCTTTATGCGGATGACTCTAAACTTCTGGTGTCTCACAAAAGTAAAACTTTGTTGGAGAGCATACTTAGCACAGAGCTTTCTAACATTAGCAAATGGCTTGAAGATAATAAGCAATCTCTGCACTTAGGGAAAACAATTATTTTTGGATCCAGACCTAAATTGTGTAGGTCGTCTGAAATCAGAGTGGAGTTAGGGGGTGAGGTGCTGACTACTAAAACCTCTGTTAGCTACTTGGGATGTATCCTTTATGGAAGCTTGGGAGGTGTGAGCATGGTAAATAAAGTGCTAGGGAAGGTTAATGCCAGGACTAAGTTTTTGGCTAGAAAGTCCAAGCTGCTTGATAAGGACTCCATGAAAGTGCAAGCTACTGCCCTCATTCAATGCCATTTTGACTATGCTAGTACTTCCTGGTTTGGGGGCTTATCTAAACTTATGAAGGGGAAGCTCCAGATAGCCCACAATAAGCTGATCAGGGTAGTATTGAAGGTGAGTCCACGTACTCACATAGGCAGGAGCTGCTTTCAGGAACTAAACTGGCTGCCTGTTGAGGCTAGGGTGTCCCAGATTAGACTAGGTTGGCTTTACAGGAGTATTTAGGGTCCTGCACCCAGATATCTAAGTGATTACTTTCCCCGTGTTAGGGATGCACACAATCACAGCACCAGATCAGGTGTTGCTGATGTGTGCTTATACAGGTCCAGGAGTAATGCTGGGAAAGGTACTTTCTTGTATACTGGAGCCTCAGAATGGAATGAGTTGCCTCTGCCCATAAAAACAACATCCTCTCTGGGCAGCTTTAAAAATAAAGTAAAAATATGTTTGATGTCTTCTGTGCCCATATGAATTATCCCCTATGATGTAACTGGAATGATGAGATAGATGTTCTTCCTCTCTGTTTTTGTTTTATTTTTTCACTGCCATACTGTGTTCGATCTTGTCAAGCCATCTTGTCTCAAGAGGACCACAATAGAAATAAGTCCCAGACTTTATTGTGTGTTATGCTCAATGATTTTATTCATGTGCATGTATGGCTTTTTCAAGATTTATGTGTGCTTGTTTTTTAAAATGGTCGAATTAATAAACTAAACTAAACTAAAATGGTAGCAATTGAAAGGGAACAGTTTGGAGATTATGGGAAAGTTATTAGACTAAACACAAGACTGAATCCAAACAATTACACTGTAGATTTTAAGTGCATTTTACATTTAGTGTACTTTTCGCTGCATTTGTGAGAATGAAATCTGAAAATACTCTGGATACATTCAGTAACATGATGACAATATTTGAGTGAGAGGACTAACTGGTGTGGCCACAGCTCTCTAAAGTGTGCATAGTTCCTAAGTAATTTCAATGGATTTTTATGACTCAAAGAAGAGTCTTCAACTGTAAGGTGCTTTTTTGAGCTCTCTTACCTGCACTGTGGAGGAGAACACTTGTAGTTGTTTTGGATGGAACAAAACCCTGCATCCCCGCCATCACACAATTACTGTTGTTGGTTAAGCAATCCAAAAATAGTCCATTATAAATCACAATCTGTGTCAGGTGGGGATCATTTGAAAGCTTGTTCTATTGCCAATACTATAGCTACGTTATAATATATATTACTATATTACAGTGTTAGGCTTTCAGAATTCAATTTAAAGAAACAGAATTTTGGCACGCTAGAAAGGAGTCATGAATGGATTCAGGTGCGTGTGCTGCGGAGAATTTTCTTCACAACAGACAAACATAGGCTCATTATTTTCAGAACAACCCAGGGTATCTTGTAACTATACATTAAACACAGTGATCATAAATGTTTACACTGTATATGACATGAGTTTTATGCTATGGATATGCGAAGTGCACATTTGAACACACGGGTGTTTGGCTTGCTTGTATGACATCAAAAGCTGTATTTATTATAATCCTCAACGTCTTATCTTTCAAAATACATAGAGTCCTCTTCATTTACAACATTTTCCTCACTCAGATAACAAATAATGTGCAAAAGTTGCCCAATTAGCGGGAGGGATGGGAGCAACTTCTTGTCACACAAGGTGCTCAAGTTCAGAACGCCTGTCAGTCAAAACCCATACAGTGCTGTGAAGGGAAGAGCTAGAGCTCTGACGTCAGGTGTACCATGTAATTGTACAGCCACTGCATTCCAATTTAGGCGTTTATCAGTGCCCAAATCCAGTTGTCAAAGTAAAGATAGCTTAAGAGAAAATGACTCAAGTAAAAGTTATCCATTAAAATACTACTTGAGTAAAAGTCTAAAAGTATTTGGTTTGAAATAAACTTAAGGATCCACCCCTTTTTTTCAATTTTCGCCTAAAACGACATACCCAAATCTAACTGCCTGTAGCTCAGGGCCTGAAGCAAGGATATGCATATTCTTGATACCATTTGAAAGGAAACACTTTGAAGTTTGTGGAAATGTGGAATTAATGTAGGAAGATATAACACATTAGATCTGGTAAAAGATAATACAAAGAAAATAACATGTTTTCTTTTTTTGTACCATCATCTTTGAAATGCAAGAGAAAGGCCATAATGTACTATTCCAGCCCAGGCGCAATTTAGATTTTGGCCACTAGATGGCAGCAGTGTATGTGCAAAGTTTTAGACTGAGCCAATGATCCATTGCATTTCTGTTCAAAATTGGACTGCCCAAATATGCCTAATTGGTTTATTAATACATTTTCAAGTTCTTAACTGTACACTTTCCTCAAACAATAGCATGGTATTATTTCACTGTAATAGCTACTGTAAATTGGACAGTGCAGTTAGATTAACAAGAATTTAAACTTTCTGCCAATATCAAATATGTCCTGGGACATTTTCTTGTTACTTACAACCTCATGCTAATCACATTAGCCTACGTTAGCTCAACCGTCCCGCGGGTGACCCACCGATCCTGTAGAGTTTTTTAAAGTATCAAAAGTATAAATAATTTAAAATCCCTTATATTAAGCAAACCAGACAGCACCATTTAAAAAAATTTTTTTTTTTATTGATGGATAGCCAGGGGCACACTCCATCACTCCAACACTTTACAAATGAATCAGATCAGAGGCAGTAGAGATGACCAGGGATGTTCTCTTGATAAGTGTTGGAAATTGACAATTTTCCTGTCCTGCTAAGCATTCAAAATGTAACGAGTACTTTTGGGTGTCAGGTAAAATGTATGGAGTAAAAAGTACATTATTTTCTATCGGAATATAATGAAGTAGAAGTAAAAGTTGTCAAAAATATCAATAGTAAAGTAAAGTACCTATACCCCAAAAACTTGTAATTGAAAGTATATTTACTTAAGTACTTTACACCACTGCCCAAATCTGCCATTTTCAACCCGTATACGGGTGCGAGTGTAAAGGGCTACCCCCACAACATGCTCTCCATCCAGGGGCACTGCACAGCAGCTTAACCCCATGCTTGTCTCAACTGTGTGTGATTTGTGCTGTCCAGAGACCGTGCTGTCAGGGGTTGTTCCCTGTAACATGGAAAATAAAGTTTGTATTGTATTGTATGTATTGTATTGTTGAATGGCCAAAATTCCACCCTGCCTGTCAGAAAGCACGGCAAAGCGAATACTCCAGCTTAAACCTAAGATCTACCGCAGTGCCTCAGGTAGTGACCAAGGGTGGATTTGGAGTTCAGAAATCGTGTTGGTGATATAATGGATGTATAATGGATGGTACTGTGTATGGATCATGTATCTTGTCAAGTGTAAGGTGTTCTGTCAATATGCCACAAGGGGGCACAATTTGATCAAACTCCAGCCCCTTGCTGATGTACAAGTTTACGGTGAACTGCTTCACTAATCAAGGGCTGCAGGGAGCTGGAAGTCATTTGAGGGTCGGGGGTGCTGCGATTTGCAGAATAGAAAAAGTAAACAACATCTATATTGGTCTGCTAATACATGACTAGTAAAGGCCCAGTGCTTACCAGCATTTGTAACTTGAGTCTGATAGTTATCTGTACAAAACAGTTAATCTGATAATACTTGTGGAATATAAAAATACTTCCTTGATATATGTTTTCCAGTTTCTTGAAATACTTTGCAAATGCAACTCATTTCTATGTGAAAAGTGAAGTGGTCTATTCATTCCTTTTTAGTAGGCGCTCTGATCCAGAGCAACTTACAGTAGTGATGGCAGACATTGTCATCAGCTATCTTAGAAATATATCACTTTGCTCTGTGCTTCTCAGAGCATGCACTTGGTAGCCTACCGGAACCCCCTGTATATAGCCTCACTACTGTTATTTTATTGTTGCTCCTTAACTATTTTCCTTAAAACTGCATTGTTTGTTGAGGGCCTACACCTGTTGTATTCGGCGCATGTGACAAATAACATTTGATTTGATTTGATCATATGCTTGAGCCCACGCTAAATAGCCTTTAGGCACTCTTGATATTGCACGCACTGCTGAGAAGCAGAGATAAGGGGCGGCATCAGGCACACCTCGATATAGCCTAATAAGCAACTAATTCTAGAAATGTAATCAATTACAAATTACATGACCCTCCCCTGGACTTGATTTAAAAAATACTAAACGCTCTCCTTGACCCGTGCCTAATTTCATCCTTTCAAAATGTTTGACACATCTACTCATTCCAGGGTTTTTCTTTATTTTCAATATTTTATTTGCAGCAATTCGACCATGAAGGTCTGATTCACACAGTCTCCTCAGAACAGTTGATGTTGAGATGTGTCTGTTACTTGAACTCTGTGAAGCATTTATTTGGGCTGCAATTTCTGAGGCTGGTAACTCTAATGAACTTATCCTCTGCAGCAGAGGTAACTCTGGATCTTCCTTTCCTGTGGTGGTCCTCATGAGAGCCAGTTTCATCATAGAGCTTGATGGTTTTTGAGACTGCACAGAAACTTTCAAAGTTCTTGACATTTTCTGGTTTGACTGACCTTCATGTCTTGAAGTAGTGGTGGACTGTAATTTTATTTGCTTATTTGAGCTGTTCTTGCCATAATATGGACTTGGTCTTTTACCAAATAGGGATATCTTCTGGATACCAACCCTACCTTGTCACAACACAACTGATTGGGTCAAATGCATTAAGAAGGAAAATTGCAAAAAGCACCCCTTGTTAACTTAAAATAAAATGGATCCGAATATATAAAGTGATCTATAACAGTGCCTTGGTCCGCGATGTTAGAAACAAAGTAAAATACCCGGGAAATACGTGACTCAGATGCATATGTGGATATCGTTGTTTCGTTTCTTTGACATTCAGAGGCTGAGTTACAACCTATAGCTGAGGAGACAAAACATTGACTTTGCTTGAGAAGTAATGTAATTCTGTCACTATCAATTGATTAAGCTATTCACTTTATATTCAATAGAAGATGTTTAAACCCAGACAGCTTTTAGGGAAACACTTGTGACCTTCTCTCGTTGAGTTAAGCACGGAAGAAGAGTAGCCAGCAGTTAAAGCTTAGGCCTAAATATTTCTGCGTCGATTGGTCTACTCTGCTTGGGGTGGAAAGCAAGGTAGGCCTAACTTTTGATTCCAAATGACGTCTCAGATTTAATTATTTGCAAGCAGGAACAATTTAATTGCAAACAAGACACACTGATTTGGCATTGGAGAAATATGACAGTATGATAATGAACAAATAGGCCTATCTCCCTGTCCATTAGCCTGTAATTTCGGTCATTTGTGTGGTATTAAAAAATATTCTGCTAATATGTAAAATGACGTAGAATTGCATGAAATGTTTATAGAAGGCAATTTTTTCTCTGACCTGTAAATATGCAATGCTTTTACTATAAAGGAGATCGTTCCATCCCTACTCTTGTCCACGGTGGTCTTGCGAACCCACAACCTTCTGGCCCGCAGCACATTCTTGCGTTGTCATGTAATGTTTACAGGGTGAAGAACGGTTTCTAAAACTGCATATCTAAGGCTCTGGTCTATCCAAGAAGTGAGGATAAACGGTAGACATGTTCTCTGCTATCCACTTTGTTTGAATTATTATTTTGGGTATAGGGGAGGGTCACTTTTTTTTCAAGTGTTCAGGGAGGGTTTAGGTCAAATATATTTTGCTGAAGGGAGGGCCATCCATTTTCATTTCAGAGAGGTCCTTAGCAGCCCTGAAGTGAAACCTTTCAAAGATAACAAAATAACAAAATAAAAGTAGGAATGGGAGAGTATTATTTTGGGTTCAAAATGGAAATACACTTTTGTTTACATGTGCACATTAACACCTTCTCATGTTCAAACAATCCTGACTACAGTTTTGCATACAGAAGTCTAAAACTCGAAGCTACATCAAGTTGTCCGGAACTATAATGTACATTATAGACATCTTGATAAAAAAATGACTACAGTGAAAACGGAATGGTTATATCATTCATTGGATACTCTTTGGATGTTCGAGCTCGAAGTCCCGGATGCCATGTGTGGGTTGAGAATATGTTGTAGGGTGAGTCATTTATTGGAGCTAGCTGGCTTCAGGGAGAATTACCTGGGTGGTATTCATTTGAGCACACAGTAGCAAAACATTTCAAACTGGTGTATAACCGAAAACATATTGGACAAGTTCAGATAGTACCTCTGTTCAGGACAGTTTGCTTCCATTTTGTGCCTAATGAATATGACCCTGCTATCTTTGTCAGGTCTATCAGAGGCTTCTGGGACGGGGCATCATATGACTGGTGCTGCAGTAAACACTTGAAAGTGTTCGCCACGTCCATGGAGTGACACCCAGAGAGAGAGAAAGAGAGATAGCTAGAGAGATGGGAGTCGTGTGACTTTGACTGTGCCCGGAATGGCAAGAGACCACCTATTGACAATTACACACACATACTGTAACACACACACTGAGGCACAGTAGCACCAATCCAGTCTAGGCCAGCCATAAGTGACACATTTACTGTTGGGTTAACAAAGATGGGGACATAGGATACATAAGTCCCCATTTATAATGATTAGGGCCAGGAATTTCACCTTAACTTATCACCTGACCATGTGTGTCCCTAATAATGAATCATTGATTAATAACTTCCCCTACCTTAAAACACCACAGACAAATACCAATAGTCATTACGTTCTGTATTTAGCATGGGTGAAATTATGTTAGTTACTACATGACCAGAAGTATGTGGACACCTGCTCTTCGAACATCTCACTCCAAAATCATGGGCATTAATATTGATTTGGTCCCCTACTTCTGCTATAACAGCCTCCTTTCTTCTGGGAAGGCTTTCCACTAGACCAAAAGGCTCCTCAGCAGCTTCTACCCCCAAGCCATAAGACTGCTGAACAATTAATCAAATGGCCACCCGGACTATTTACAATTGAAGTCGGAAGTTTACATACACTTAGGTTGGAGTCATTACAACTCGTTTTTCAACCACTCCACAAATTTCTTGTTAACAAACTATAGTTTTGGCAAGTCGGTTAGGACATCTACTTTGTGCATGACACAAGTATTTTTCCAACAATTGTTTACAGACAGATTATTTCACTTAGAATTCACTGTATCACAATTCCAGTGGGTCAGAAGTTTACATACACTAAGTTGACTGTGCCATTATACAGCTTGGAAAATTCCAGAAAATTATTTCATGGCTTCAGAAGCTTCTGATAGGCTAATTGACATCATTTGAGTCAATTGGAGGTGTACCTGTGGATGTATTTCAAAGCCTACCATCAAACTCAGTGCCTCTTTGCTTGATATCATGGGAAAATCAAAGGAAATCAGCCAAGACCTCAGAAAAAAGTCTGGTTCATCCTTGGGAGCAATTTCCAAACGCCTGAAGGTACCACGTTCATCTGTACAAACAATAGTATGCAAGTATAAACACCATGGGACCACGCAGCTGTCATACCGCTCAGGAATGAGACGCGTTCTGTCTCCTAGAGATGAACGTACTTTGGAGCAAAAAGTGCAAATCAATCCCAGAACAACAGCAAATGACCTTGTGAAGATGCTGGAGGAAACAGGTACAAAAGTATCTATATCCACAGTAAAACGAGTCCTATATCGACATAACCTGAAAGGCCACTCAACAAGGAAGAAGCCACTGCTCCAAAACTGCCATAAAAAAGCCAGACTACGGTTTGCATCTGCACATGGGGACAAAGATCGCACTTTTTGGAGAAATGTCCTCTGGTCTGATGAAACAAATATAGAACTGTTTGGCCATAATGACCATCGTTATGTTTGGAGGAAAAAGGGGGAGGCTTGCAAGCCAAAGAACACCATCCCAACCATGAAGCATGGGGGTGGCAGCATCATGTTGTGGGCGTGCTTTGCTGCAGGAGGGACTGGTGCACTTCACAAAATAGATGGCATCATGAGGAAGGAAAATTATGGGGATATATTGAAGTAACATCTCAAGACATCAGTTAGGAAGTTAAAGCTTGGTCGCAAATGGGTCTTCCAAATGGACAATGACCCCAAGCATACTTCCAAAGTTGTGGCAAAATGGTTTAAGGACAACAAAACCAAGGTATTGGAGTGGTCATCACAAAGCCCTGACCTCAATCCTATAGAAAATGTGTGGGCAGAACTGAAAAAGCATGTGCGAGCAAGGAGGCCTACAAACCTGACTCAGTTACACCAGCTCTGTCAGGAGGAATGGGCCAAAATTCACCCAACTTATTGTGGGAAGCTTGTGGAAGGCTACCCGAAACGTTTGACCCAAGTTAAACAATTTAAAGGCAATGCTACCAAATACTAATTGAGTGTATGTAAACTTCTGACCCACTGGGAATGTGATGAAAGAAATAAAAGCTGAAATAAATCATTTTCTCTACTATTATTCTGACATTTCACATTCTTAAAATAAAGGGATGATCCTACCTGACCTAAGACAGGGAATTTTTACTAGGATTAAATGTCAGGAATTGTGAAAAACCGAGTTTAAATGTATTTGGCTAAGGTGTATGTAAACTTCCGACTTGAACAGCACATTGACGCCCCCCCATTTGTTTTTACACTGCTGCTACGCACTATCTATGCATAGTCACTTTACCCATACCTACATGTACAAATTACCTCGACTAACCTGTACTAACGCACATTGACTTGGTACCGATATCCCCTGTATATAGCCTCATTATTGTTATTTTATTGTGTTACTTTTTATAATTTTTTACTTTAATAAATAAATAAATACAATTTGCCCTTACCGTGAAACGCTTACTTACAAGCCCTTAACCAACAATGCAGTTCAAGAAAAAACAGAGGGGGGGGCAATGTAAATAGTCCGGGTGGTCATTTGATTAGTTGTTCAGCAGTCTTATGGCTTGGGGGTAGAAGCTGTTAACCTCAACAGGATCGGTGTCCCACCACAGGACAGTTGAGCTAACATAAGCTAATGTGATTAGCATGTGTTGTAAGTAACAAGAACATTTCCCAGGACATAGACATATCTGATATGGGCAGAAAGCTTACATTCTTGTTCATCTAACTGCACTGTCCAATTTACAGTAGCTATTACAGTGAAATAATACAATGCTATTGTTTGAGGAGAGTGCACAGTTATGAACTTGAAACCAGTTATTCACATTTGGGCAGTCTTGATACAAAAGTTTTAACAGAATGCAATGGTTCATTGGATCAGTCCAAAGCTTTGCACATACACTGCTGCCATCGAATGGCCAAAATCATATATTGGCCTTTCTCTTGCATTTCAAAGATGATGAAAAAAATAAATATGTTTTTTTCTTTGTATTATCTTTTACCAGATCTGTGTTATATTCTCCTACATTCATTTCACATTTCCACAAACTTCAAAGTGTTTCCTTTCGAATGGTATCACGAATATGCATATCCTTGCTTCAGGCCCTGAGCTACAGGCAGTAAAATTGGTGCATGTCATTTTAGGCGAAAATTGAAAAAAAAGGGTCCGATCCTTAATTAAGGAGCCTTTTAGTCGTAGACTTGCCGCTCCTGATGATGAGGGGTAATATTTACAAGAAGCTCTTGTCCTATGGCCCAACAGTGAATTGCCATCTATTGGGGCCATTTTGAATGCCAAGTTTGTCATTTACTTCAATTACTGCTAGCAGCAGTCAGAGACTTGACCTCTGACCTCTGTAATTGAGCGGGGTGTATGAACAACACCACGCCTGACAATAGCTGACTGAACCTGCCAAATGGCGACATAGGGATCCCGTCGGAGTTTAGTGTTAGTATCATCCAACATGTTAATCCAAAACTGTTGACTAAAAGAGATTTTGGGAATCCTTTTTTGTGTGAATAATTTATAGTATGACATTTTGGGAACCTGTTTTTGTGAAACATTTTGTATTAATATGTTAAACATTTGGACACAGTCACAGATATTGAAATAAAATAAATGTATATTTTATCTGGGAAAGCTGTTTGACTGCAGTTAGTGACGGGTGAATGGCACAGTTGTGACTCAGTAGTGACGTGATGTGATAGAGGAAGGGGACGATTGTTTGTGCTTCCACAGCTTAGCGTAGGATGCTGCTTCAGTGGACAAAAATGTTGATAAATAATATGGAAAGCTTATCACCTGCTCTGAAGTAGTGGAGATGACTTAATGCCACATTTTTTAACAGTTTGTTCTTTATCACAGACAGCAGCCAACATACCTGCTGCGTTCTTCATGCAAACAAATAAGTGATTAGGAGGGGTGTCAACCATCCTTTCAGAGAGTAATGTCGCTGCTGTTGATGAAGAGTAAAATGATCCAATCCATGCTCTTCTAACCTTGAACCTATTATTATTTATTATGCTACTTCTTCATACCACAATAACACGATCAACTTGAATATTGAAGCCATTTGATAGAAAAGGTCAAGATAGGCCTTTACCTTCCCATCTCTAGTCACCCCCACCCCCCTCTTATACCCCCTCCACCCCCCTCCACAAACACACACATTCTCTCTCTCACACATCACACTCCCATGGAGAGCCTGGATGTCATGCCACACTCACTTGTCGTGAGGTGTGGAAGCAGGTGGGATCATTTGTGGAAATGACTCTTGTGTGCATTCCTCCCCTGATAATAACACTGTCACAAGGGGACAATGGGATGACGGCACAGCAATGAATAGGTGCTGCCTTCTCTCTGCTCTCTCTATTACTACCTCTATACCACAGGCACTTGAATGGGGAGGACGGGCTCATAGTAATGGCTGGCACAGAATAAATGGAATGGTATCGAACACATCAAACACATGGTTTCCAAGTGTTTTGATACCATTCCATTTACTCCATTCCAGCCATTATTATGAGCCGCCCTCGCCTCAGCATCCTCCTGTGCTCTCTTTCTCACTCTCTTTGTCTCTCTCTCACTCTCTTTGTCTCTCTCTCTCTTTGCCTCTCTCTCTCTTTGTATCTCTCTCTCTCTTTGTCTCTCTCTCTCAACCCCAGGCACTGACTCAGAGAGAACTCGCTGCCATCTAGTCATATGCACACCCCTGTGCGATATTACTCTATGACTCTTATATTACATTACATTATATTGTTTTATGTACGTTCTTCGAAAACGGGTCCAATCAGAAAGGAGAGTCTTGGGGGAAAGGAGAGTCTTGTTTTCTTAAACCAGCATCAGAAACTTTTGAAAAGGTGTTAAATGTTCAGGGGATGTCAGTGTAATTTCTCAATGCTCAGTGCTCCATGCCCTGCATACATATCTCAGTGGTTCTCTACTTTTGAAAATGTAGTTGCTCTTCCAAAAGTCAAAAACCTGTCAAAAGTGTTGTATTATTTTCACTTCCCCAGACCTCTGTTCCAATCAGCAGGGCCATAGCCAGGGTCTGAGTTTTAGTGAGGTCAGCTAAGAAAGTTGAAGATCATTTACTGCATTTCTATTCAATTTAAAAACTCAAAAATGCTATTTGGAGAACAGCAAAAATAAAATGACTCCTGCCATTATCACATTGCTGTAGCTTCATTCACCTAGTGATCCATTTATTAAAGTGGCCAATGATTTGAGTCTGTATGTAGGCAGCAGCCTCTCTGTGTTAGTGATGGCTGTTTAACAGTCTGATGGCCTTGAGACAGAATCTGTTTTCAGTCTCTCGGTCCCAGCTTTGATGCACCTGTACTGACTTCGCCTTCTGGATGGTAACGGGGTGAACAGGCAGTGGCTCGGATGGTTGTTGTCCTTGATAATCTTTTTGGCCTTCCTGTGACATCGGGTGCTGTAGGTGTCCTGTAGGGCAGGTAGTTTGCCCCCAGTAATGTGTTGTGCAAACCGCACCACCCTCTGGAGAGCCTTGCAGTTGATGGCGGTGCAGTTGCCGTACCAGGCGGTGATACAGCCCGACAGGTTGCTCTCAATTGTGCATCTGTAAAAGTTTGTGAGAGTTTTAGGTGACAAGACAAATTTCTTCAGCCTCCTAAGGTTGAAGAGGCGCTGTTGTGCCTTTTTCACCACACTGTCTGTGTGGGTGGACCATTTCAGTTTGATGTGTAAGCCGAGGAACTTAAAACTTTCCACCTACTCCACTACTATCCCGTCAGTGTGTATAGGGGGGTACTCCCTCTGCTGTTTCTTGAAGTCCACGATCATCTCCTTTGTTTTGTTGACGTTGAGTGAGAGGTTATTTTCCTGACACCATACTACGAGTGCGCTCACCTCCTCCCTGTAGGCTGTCTCGGCGTTGTTGGTAATTAAGCCCACTACTGTTGTGTCGTCTGCAAACTTGATGATTGAGTTGATCACCCTTGACTGCGTGTGGCCACGCAGTCAAGGGTGAACAGGGAGTACAGGAGGGGGCTGAGGACGCAGTGTTGAGGATCAGCGAAGTGGAGATGTTGTTTCCTACCTTCACCACCTGGGGGCGGCCCGTCAGAAAGTCCAGGACCCAATTGCACAGGGTGGGGTCGAGACCCAGGGCCTTAAGCTTAATGATGAGCTTGGAGGGTACTATGGTGTTGAGTGCTGAGCTGTAGTCAATGAACAGCATTCTTACATAGGTATTCCTCTTGTCCAGATGGGATAGGGCAGTGTGCAGTGTGATGGCAATTGCATCGTCTGTGGACCTATTGTGGCGGTATGCAAACTGAAGTGGGTCTAGGGTGGCAGGTATGGTGGAGGTGATATGATCCTTGACTAGTCTCTCAAAGCACTTCATGATGACAGAAGTGAGTGCTACGGGGCGATAGTCATTTAGTTCAGTTATCTTTGCCTTCTTTGGTACAGGAACAATGGTGGCCATCTTGAAGCATGTGGGGTCATCAGACTAGGATAGCGAGCAATTGAATATGTCTGCTCACACACCAGCCAGCTGGTCTGCGCATGCTCTGAGGACGCAGCTAGGGATGCCGTCTGGGCCAGCAGCCTTGCGAGGGTTAACACGATGTCTTACTCACGTCGGCCACGGAGAAGGAGAGGGGGGGCCCGCAGTCCTTAGTAGCGGTCCGCGTCGGTGGCACTATATTATCCTCAAAGCGGGCAAACAAGGTGTTTAGTTTGTTTGGAAGCAAGACGTCGGTGTCCGTGGTGTGGCTGGTTTTCTTTTTGTAGTCCATAATTGCCAGTAGACCCTGCCACATACGTCTCGTGTCTGAGCCGACTCAGACACGAGGGGGGGGGTATACATGGCTGTGACTATAATCAAAGATAATTCTCTTGGGAGATAATGTGGTCGGCATTTGATTGTAAGGAGTTCTAAGTCAGGTGAACAAAAGGACTTGAGTTCCTGTATGTTGTTATGGTTACACAATGAGTTGTTAATCATGAAGCATACACCCCCGCCCTTCTTCTTACCAGAGAGATGTTTGTTTCTGTCGGCGCGACGCATGAAGAAACCCGGTGGCTGTACCGACTCCGACAACATATCCCGAGAGACATTCCGTGAAACTGAGAATGTTACAATCTCTGATGTCTCTCTGGAAGGCAACACTTGCCCTAATTTCGCCCACCTTGTTGACTAGAGACTGGACATTGGCGAGTAATATGCTCGGAAGCGGTGGGTGGTGTGCACACCTTCGAAGTCTGACCAGGATGCCGCTCCGTCTACCTCTCCTGCGGCGACTATGTTTTATGAAATGATAATATGATAATATGATATCTGAGTGAGGGGCCCACTGGAGATCAGGGCCCCTGGGCACGTGCCTGGTCGGTAATTCGGCCATGATTACTACAAGTTGAGATAGCTAGCTAGACTAACTAATTTGCCAGTTTAAAATGTTAATTGATTGGGCTAATTGATTGACTGTCAGTGAGTGAAATATAGCAAGAGGAAAACCACTGATGCACAACCAAGTTTTTAAATGTCACATTGTGTATTCTACTATTCTAACTCTCAACAGTAAGTTGAGATCCCGACTGAGTTATCAATTGTATTATTATAAAATGTTTACATTTTAAAAGATTGCCGAGGTCCAGACCTCTGTGTCCTCATATGTAGCGACGGCCCTGCCCTGCCAGTCACTAGGCTCGTGACGTTCTGGCACAAAAGGGCTAGAAGCATTCCACCCCAAAAATGGAAGTGGTGCGGTTCAGATAGGGCGAGCCAAAACACCACCCTGCCTCTGCCTCAGGATGCCAACACAGGAACTGGTCTCATAGACTTGATGTAACATAGTAAACGAAAATCCGGGACACTCAAATTACTCTATGTTACGTTTGGTAAGGTTACATAATACAAAAGTTTACTTAAGGCAAAAAAAAGGAGGGAGGTTGGTCGGTGTAGATGGGTGGGCCTATAACGCAAACATCTAGCAACCTAAAGGTTGTGTGTTCAACCTTAACCTTAACCCTAACCTTAACCCTAACCCTAACCCTAACCTCTAGCCTAGCTAACGTTAGCCACCTAGCTTACGTTAGTGTCAGCCATCTAGCCACCTAGTCACCTAGCTAACGTGGTATTGTAAATTAGTACACATTTACAATTCGAATTGGAATTCGAATTGTAATTCGTGACATATCATATAAATTGTAATTCGGAACATATCATACGAAATGTATGATGGACACACACAAATTAATACATACCATACCAAACATAACATATCATACTAATTTGAGTGTCACAAATGTTTGTAATGAAACAGAAAACGATTTGAAAAACAAAAATGAGCACTCTCAATGGACACTTTACAGGTAGTATCTTCTCCATTTCAAAGTGTATTCCAATTGAAACGCTCATTTTCCTTTTACGTTTCAAGACATGCTTATTTTTTACGTTTTCTGTTTTAATGCCTAATGAACACGATCCATGTTACTATACTACTTCCATGGATCATGCAGTCTGTTATTAAGCACCAATATTATGTTTATGACCATTCATAGCAATTCATGAATACACTTGTTCATCTATTCATTGAATCCTGGATGACTTATCAACACATCACCCAAAGCCTTCCTGATATCATGCTTCAAACCTTCCGAATATTAACTTTTAAAATATTTGGACTTTGAATGGCACAGTTGGGTTTCATACAAAGCCACCAGCCAAGACATAATAGCTCATGCCAACAGCAAAAGCCAGGATTCAAAGCTAATTACTCATGGGTTTGAAACCCTGTGGACTGGGCTTTGATACCAGACCCCAATGCGTTACCACAGGAACACACAAACTGTCTGTCGCAACTGTCCCTGAATCCCCTCTCCAAGGAGAAAGCCCTCCCCTGAAAAGTCTGAAAGTACCACTGGGGTGTGAGCAGACACGGCGGGGGAGCTTGTTGCCTGGGGTAACGTCATTGATATCTGTCAGAGAGGGGGGTCAAGTTTGGGAGGAAGGGACACTAAAGAGATTTTAATTATGTTGTAAAGCTAGCTCTTTTTGGATTTGTGTACCGGTGCAGAATGTCTTAAAGGCACATTAGTTATTGACTGTAAAAGTGGTACATTGAAATGTATATTTTATGTTGTTGTTTTTGTTGGGTGGATGAGACACACTCTGAAAGATGTGTTTACCATCAATGAGTGGGCCTGCCAATGTTTCAAGGTACATTCCAGGACAAGGTATTTTTGATATTGTTCAAATATCAACTGGTTATTATTTATTTATTTGTTGAAATCTTCAATGAATTGTTGGAAATCAGATTGGTTATGACATTTTCTCAGCAAAAGAATACTACTCAAAATCTTGTAACAAGAATTCTCGGAGGACTAGGAAATTCAAATCTACGCATCCAAATATACAGTAGCATATATTCCACATTACGAGAACTTCTTTGCAATTTCGAAAGTTCCACTTGGCTTGTTTAAGCGACATGCGATAAAAATAGCATGAACTAACACTGAAGGAGGTCTCTGACATGTTAAAATAGCCTTATCTCTGTAAAAGGTGGCTCTAGAGAGGTCACACTCAGCACACGGTTATGTAGAGCCTTCAGTAACTCGAAGGGAGTGCAGCAGGCCTTAGATTCCTCATGGAACCATGAGCTGTGATGTAATCGTTTGGGACTGGGAGTGCAGGCTAGGGTGGCTATAGGGGCGGAGCTAGAGAGTATATAGGCATATATGTTGGAACTCTAATGAACATCATCCATGTGGCGTGTCTGAAGCCAACCATGCATGGTCCATTGCAGACCTGGGTTGAAATCATACTTTAGCTGGGCTTGACTGGGCTTGCCTGTTGCAATTGAACCAATAGAAAAGTCCCAAAAGTGCAAGCAGGCAGGTTAAAGCAAGTATCTGAAAGATTTCAAACAGTATGTGAAACCAGTTTGGATATGTCCTAACTCATGCCTGTGGTGTGTGCCTGAAGCCAACCTTGGTATATTGACACAATTGGACAAATTGAAAAGTAATGAGATGACATGACATGAGGTAATATGATATGAGATGAGATTTACAATGGTTGCTGATGAGAATCAGTATGAAAATGTTACAAATTATTATGTTTTTATTATGTTACCTTATGTTGCACAATGTTGATATTCTTAGGACCCAGAGCTTTTCCTTGTCAAGTCACATGGCCTTAAGTCTTGAGTATTAATCACTCTATTCATATTCAAATCTAGAGGATATGTTTGCATTTTCTCATCTTTTGATATGATATGTCCAACAAATGCCTGTCATTTGAGTCTTGTCGTGTCTCCTGCCCTGCAAATGCCATTCCATTATGAGGTCAGTGCACACACCTCTCTCTCCCTGGCCTTTCAGAGGCTAGCCACACACATGCACGCGCACACACACGCACACACACGCACACACACGCATGCTCACACATCCACACGTACACAAGGTGGATAAGTGACAGGTTCTAGGTCTGGGATTGAGCAGGCAGTGTGAAGCAGCTGCAGAACACAAAATACCGTTATGGTTTTCAATCAGTCTCAGCACATTCTTAGTTCCGGCACATTGTAAATTTGGTTTCACAATTCAACAGTTAGAATGTTTATTTTGGCAATTCATTTTCTGGATACCTTTACTTTAAAAACCATGCTACTTAAAACCAGACACATACAAACAAAACAACAAGGGGCACAGGAAGCGACACAACTAATCTAGTTGGGACATGCCCCAAAGTTGAAGTCTCCATTAACGGGAGACAAGCAACATTTTTAATGGACCCTGGGTCCCTTATGACACAGGCATGGTGGATCCTTGTTGCTGAAAGCTAATGGCTGAAAAGTTTTGTTAGAGCAACAATTCCTCAACCTTGTGAATACTGAACCAAACAGACATATTTACTGGTCCCTGTTTCATTGTGCCTCAGGTCCATTCGGAAGAGACTGGACAGAGCAGGAGTAAAATGCATAGCGGAACGGATCGGGCAGCTGCCGGTTTTCCCCCACCCCCTAAAACAGGAAAACTTTCCATTTCCATTTTTCATTTTTGTGGAATCGATTCCACCTTAATACCTATAGTGGGTGGCCTACATAATTTTAGATACATTTCCAATCTACATTTAAAAAAAAAAAAAATTTCATCCTTTTTACTGAAATCTTTCCTCTTGTGTTCCATGGTTACTGTGGTTTTTAACTGGTCACTAGAACATTTATGATTGGTTAAAGGGGATATGGAAGTGGGGGTGGCTAGGGATTCGACCAAGGCCCCTTGTCAAACGTAGTGCACTATATAGGGAATATGGGTGCCATTTGGGATGCATCCAGTGAATCAGGGATAGTGAGTGTTCTTCTTGCTATGCTTTAGCAATGTCTCTGTGATAAGGTAATCAGTGTGTGTCAGAGGAGTGGGAGGACAGTGCTGACAGTCTGGGTTAGTTGAGAACATCCGCGGTTCGGTGGCTGTCCCTCGTCCCCCTCGCCCTGTCCCTAATCAGGTGACAAATTCTCGACTCATTCTCGTTCTGTCACACAGATATGATGTAGATAGATATAAGTGTTGGAGTGGGTGGATGGTTGGTGTCGTTGTAATAGTCATCATCATCAATGATTCGTTATCAATGTTCACTATCATCTCTCATAGCTACAGTGCCTTCAGCAAGTATTCACACCCCTTGACTTTTGATTTAAATGTTAAATGGATTACATTTTGGTCACTGGCCTACACACAATACCCCATAATGTCAAAATGGAATTATGTTTTTAGAAATGTTTTACAAATTCATTAAAAATGAAAAGCTGAAATGTCTTCAGTCAATCAGTACTCAACCCCCTTGTTATGGCAAAACTAACTCATTTCAGGAGAAAAAAAGGCTTAACAAGTCACATAATAAGTTGCATTTGTATTTCACCTTTATTTAACCAGGTAGAACAAGTTTCATTTTCCTTTCAAAATTACTACAGCTTTTGAACATACAGTTCTGAACCTTAAGAAAACTAAAATCATGCCCAACTGGTCAATGGGGTGGCAAGTAGCCTAGTGGTTAGCGCGTTGGGCCAGTAACCGAAAGGTTGTTGGATCGAATCCCCTAGCTGACAAGGTAAAAAATCCCTGAGCTGACAAGGTCGTTCTGCCCCTGAACAAGGCAGTTACTGGTAGGCCGTCATTGTAAATAAGAATTTGTTCTTAACTGACTTGCCTAGTTAAATAAATATATTAAAAAATATATATAAAAAATGGATGCCGTGTGTAAAGCACGCACCGGACAGAGGCCATGTAACCTCCGTTGTTCACTGGAAACAAACTGAGGATGTGAGAAAGGGAACAGCTTGAAAGCCAGGGGCCTGTCAGACATACAGTAGGCATAACCTTGGGAGCAAAAGCTTCATTAGGATGTAATAACATCCCTTTGGAGTCTCCAGGCGCAAACTCCAAACAGGAAGTGATAGTGTGTGGAGATCCTCAACACGCTTGGCTAAGGCCATGAGCGGGGCAGTCTTGTAGAAAAGGATCTTCAGGTCCACAAACTGCAATGGTTCAAACGGAGGTTCACACAGAGCGTCCAGGACCAAAGCCAGGTTGGTGCCATAGGCTTAGAGCCGAGGATGAGCCTCCATCCCTACATGACATGCCGAGATGGCTGCCATATAAACCTTCTATGTGGGAAAAGAAAGGCTCTGCTCAAAAAGCTCTTGCAAAATGACCACCAAAGAGCTCTGAAAAGGAGAAACTTTAACCTGACACAAACCCTCAAACGTGCACCACTTATATGTACTGTATACAACCCTCTAGTAGAGGGCGCACGCACGGTCATAATCACGTTAGAGGGTAAACCCCTACCTTGTCAAACCCACAGATCCCATATCTACAGTTGTGGGTGCCAAACTCTCCCGTGTGCCTGGGACAATAGATCCCGTCATTGAGAAGAACAGAAGACAATGCATGTTTTCTCGCAATGCGTAAATATCTGTCACCGAGGGGTGCAGTCTCCACTCCATAGAGGTAAAAAGTATCTGCTCCATACGAGCAGATAACGGGCCAGGTTTAGGAGAGAGAGCGACCGTGTCCCCACCAGCACCTTGCCTGTGAATGTACACCACCGCCGTCCTGTTGTCAAACCTTACCAACACATGCAGGCCCTCCAACATCGGAAGGAAAAGCCTGAGCACTAGCAAAACAATCAGTAGCTCTAGGTAATTGATATGCAGTGCCCCTTTGCGCTGTTGACCAAATCCCTCTTTTACGTCCATCACCCAGCCCCAAAACGGACGCAACAACAGAAGTCCCAGAGGCAACACAGCTATCACAGAGGCCATCAGACCTAATAACCGCAGGCACAAGAGAAAAGGCACTGACTGCCCCAGCTGAAACCGTGCCAGACAGAGCCAGAATGTGACCCTCCTCTGTTGAGACAAAAAAACGCATGATTCAGAACAGAGTCCAGAACGAGACCCATAAACTGAATGCGCTGAGCCGGAGTCAAACAACTTTTCTTGTGATTCACTATGAACCCCAGAGACTGAATATGGGAAACGAGCATGGCAGTGTGGAGCTCCACACTTGTCCAGATTGGCCAATACTCTGATCCCCTGGCACCGCAGCGGTGCCAAAGCCACCTCCACCACCATAGAAAATGTGCAGGCGATAGGGAGAGCCCGAAACGCAGGACCATTAACTCGTAGACCACACCCTGTAAATAAAACCTGTGTGGCCAGAGAAACCATAATGAGTCTCACTCATCTGGGATGTCACGAGCCAAGGCCTCCTGAGCATGTTTCCACCCCAGGCAACAGGACAGCACTCGTGAGTATCTTTTATTTTCATTGTGAAACCAAATGCCCTAGGGCATTGTCAGAGGTTCAAACTCAGCTGGTCAGCCTTTTTGAACTTACTCCTACCACTGGCCATCTTACACAAGCAATGAAGTATTAGCTACACAAGCAGAGCAGAAAGTAGTTCGCTTTTAGCAAACACAAAAACCGATACCAAGACCCAAAACTCTCAACTTCTAGGGGGACGAGTACTCTCTCCCCACTAACAGACACTTAAGTCGGAGACAAATCTCGTAGTCTGTGTGCTTGAAAGGTTTGTAAATTGTGTGACATGTTCTTCCTTCAGGCGAGCTGAAGAGCGAAGAATTTAAGAAATTAATGCCTTCCGGTATTATAGCCAGGAAGGCAGGGCTTCCGAGGATGGGCTTGGCATCCATTGGCCTGTAATTGGCCAGTTTTCTTTAGGTGAATATGATTGTTTGTTGACTCCCCATAGTATGTTATACAGAGTTACCGACTGAAAGAGAACCACATATTAACCTATAGGTGAAAATGGGCTACATAACTACCCCAGAGCTAGTTACGAGGTGTGACATTTAAAACAATAAACTGTCATCCAGATGAAGAATGAGTGTGATCCAGCTAATGGGGGTTCCCCTTCATTCAAAATCTTAATTAGCACATTAATGCTTCATCATGTAAGCGATGCACAGCACTAACAGATCTGAACCTGGTGTAGTGTGTGTGTGTGTGTGTGTGTGTGCGTGCGTGCGTGCGTGCGTGCGTGCGTGCGTGTGGCTGAGCATAATGAACAATAGGCACATACAGCAAGCAGCCTTGAAAAACACAGAAAGAGTAGTCCTGGCACATACATACAGTATTCTGAGTGTTTGCTATTGTATAAGGGTTGTATAGTACTATTATGTGCTGGATATAGATATAATACAAGTAGAAGGTTGCATGAAGATATATGCAACCGTATATTGTGTTAATTTCATGAACATGAACTGCAAGCATTCAGCATCATCACAGATCCATACAGTGGCATTCAGATTTACCATTTTGAAATGGCAAACCACTGGCAATATGTGAACTATTCTCTATTGGACACTACAGCAATGAGGGCCAGAAAAGACCGTTCAAACAGTACTGACAATTATTATATTATGGAATATCATAATAGCATAATATAGATGTATGCTCCAGTTTTGGTGCAGTTTTGGTGTCTATTTAAATAACTAGCCTCGTGTGTCTTTTCATCACACATAATGCATAAGCAGCCTTAAGGCATAGTTGTTGTAGAGGCCAGATCTATTTCTGTATCCATGGATACAAGGGTAATCATCTATTTATTTTGATTTCAGCATTTCCTTGTGCATGCAACAGGACTAGCGAACAGTATACCAGCAAGTGTCTAAAACTCAATAGTCAAGTATAATCCAAGGCTCATATAGAGCCCCACAGTGGAGGTTTCATAATACCCATAAAACCTAGTGGTCAAACAGGGAGATGGTTCCAATTGTTTTCCCACCATTCATTTTTCCCATAGGGAGTTTTTAGAAACACTTAAAATAAGGGCTTAGTTTCGTGTAGGCTTAACCTGGCGTGACGTTTTGATAACCATGTAAATCCCTCTTGGAAAACATGACTTTTACCTATATATTTGCCTCTATTTACTCTTAGATTCGAAAAATGCTAATTAGCATCAAAATAGACATCATGCAAGACTACAAATCCCTGCAAGCTCCTGCACGTTATCTCTAGCTGACACCTTTGCAAACAGCTATTGTGTAAACTAAAAATTTGCACAAGACAGTTCACAGAATTGTCAATTAAAAGAAATGTAGCCAATTTATTAATTACTAAATGTAGCGAACATTAGATAGTTAATCCAGAGATTCTTTCCTTTGCCTCAATTCGGCAGTCTCGTCCTGATCATCATGGCATCTGTAGTTCTTTATGATAGCCACATTAACAGTTAATTAGCATTTCATTTTTGGGGGGGTAAATAAAGGCAAATATGATAAAAGTCACCTTGTTCTAGATTTTATTTTATTTCATTTTATTAAGATCTCTTTTAAGTCCTCATTTGGACTAATCTTCCAAGAGTCCTTAAACATTCAAATACAATTCATATTACAATCACATTTTCACATATAACACAGTTACAAATAACAGACATAATACACTGACATATTGACCAGATAAATACTCTAACAGTCTGAAAAGATAGATTGATTCCTTCATATACCATAGTCCGGCACAACCTTCCAATTTATTATATTTAAACAGTTCTAAAGTACTGTTTGAATTTATATATCGAAAGGTTTCTGGTTTGCTTAGATAAATTATTACATTTCTTTATTGCTCTGAATCTAAATGGTATTTTGCCTATTTCTCTTTTCTGCAGGGATAACACATAGATGGTGTCCTAGAGAGATTTACATGGTTATCAAAACTTCCCGATAACGAACTTGATTAATTAAAACATTCTTGGCAAATGCTTTCACTTTCGTCCGTCTTATTTGAGGAACATTTTTAAGCCTACTCAAAACACAGCCCTTACTTTAAGTGTTTCTAAAATCCTCTATGAGAAAAATGAATGGTGAAAAAACGATTGGAACCATTTCCTTGTTTGACTGCTAGATTGTCCGTGATGTGTACGGCGAGGAACTTAAAACTTTCCACCTTCTCCACTACTGTCCCGTCGATGTGGATAGGGGGGGTACTCCCTCTGCTGTTTCCTGAAGTCCACGATCATCTCCTTCGTTTTGTTGACGTTGAGTGAGAGGTTATTTTCCTGACACCACACTCCAAGGGCCCTCACCTCCTCCCTGTAGGCCGTCTCGTCGTTGTTGGTAATCAAGCCTACCACTGTAGTGTCGTCAGCAAACTTGATGATTGAGTTGGAGGCGTGCTAGGCCACGCAGTCATGGGTAAACAGGGAGTACAGGAGAGGGCTGAGAACGCACCCTTGTGGGGCCCCAGTGTTGAGGATCAGCAGGGTGGAGATGTTGTTTCCTACCCTCACCACCTGGGGCCGGCCCGTCAGGAAGTCCAGGACCCAGTTTCACTGTTAAGACACTGATACCCTTTGCAACCACGTACCTATGTGAGAGTGGATTCTCAGCCCTCACTAGCATGAAGACTGAGACTCTCTCCAATACAACCCAACACTGCAGAGTTATGTGCATCCTTTCAAGCACACCCTTCTCATTAACCTGTGGTGAGTTATTTATGATGAACAATAAGGTTTTATATGTAAGATGGCTAAATAAAGAGCAAAATTATTGATTATTATTATATTATTATTTGTGCCCTGGTCCTATAAGAGCTCTTTGTCACTTCCCACGAGCCGGGTTGTGACAAAAACTCACACTCATTCTTATGTTTAATAAATGTATCGTATAGTGTGTGTGTGTGGCAGGCTTACAATGATGGCAAAAAACAACATTTGAGAGTGCGCTGACCCTGTTGCTAGAGGGGGTACGCAGCTGGCGGTTAAAAAAAAGGTTTGGGAACCAATAGAAGATATGGCTGAAATGTATCAAAGTAACATTAAGTCAATAGTGATAATTACCTATTATTACACAGCATGTAAAACCCCAATACCCCCCCCTGTAACTTACAATTCGATGCACGCACAACATTCAGACATTCGTGTTACTGTTGACCAGAGGCTTTGGTTTTAGAAGTGGGGGGGACATAATTATTATTATCATTTATTTTTTATCCAGTCGGATAAACACTCCAAACAGCCTACCCGCCTGCTCGGAGTCGTCCAAATGGTCGTAAAGCAAACTTTTGCCTCATTTTGTATCACATTCCAATGATAAAACTGGGGGGGGGGGAAAGTTCAATTTCAGAATGGTGGGGGGTGGGGGGGGGGGAGACATGTCCCCCGTTCCCAGTGAAAGTTGTGCACCTACTGTCGACAATAAAAAAGTCCTCAGAAACATGCGTCTTCTCTCTTCAGACGACGATAACACTCTGACCTGAGTGGGCGGGTGCAGTGTCCAGATGCGCATTTCCTAGAGCTCTGATTGGTTGGGAATGGCAGGGCTATGATGCTTGAGGGATAACATAGGTAGGCTGAGCAGCCAAACTAACGGGACTTAAGGGAAACTGAAGGGACTGTGAGGGGAAGTTAGGTAGAGAGGAGAACAGCCTTTTTTTTTACAGGTATTATGACTTTTACTGTGGTACTCTATATGAGAGCCATCTGGCGATCTCAATACATTTTCTTAGTTTCAAGGTACAGTATTTTATGAAGACTTTTCCACAGGAGAAAAAAAACATGTTTTTATGACATCTTGATTGACACTGGTTGGATAAATAGAAGAACGTTTGTGACAAAGAGAGGGAGAGAAACAAAAACTCTTACAGAGTATCTATTTATGGTTATAATGTGTACAGGTGTGAGGAGGAGAGGAGAGGAAAAGAACAGATAAGAAGAGTAGAGTAGAGAATAAAGAAATAAGAGAAGAGAGTAGGAGATCATCACTGCATCTTCATTGACAGGGATCCAGAGTGAGTTAGATAGATGCAACAAGCCTGCAGTAACTAGTGTCAATCGATATGCTTCATTACAAATATGTCAGACCAACTTGTGCAAGGATGTAAACCATTCAATCCTGTGGATGAGATGACTAAACTTATCAGAATAATCGTAATAGAGTTTTGGGAACTCTCAATGCCGAATAGGAAAATATTATATAAGCAAATCTATTGTCTCTGAGCAGGTCTTGGGTATCATTTTTCTTTTCTATAAAAGTTAGAAAGAGACTGAAAAGAGACACTGTGATAGGTTGTCAAACATTCATATGCAATGAATGTTTCCTCAGACATTCACTTCACTTGAAATGAATTGAATAATATGGGAATTACTATCAAGAAGTTTATCTTGAGTTTGTACTTTATTCTTTGTTTGCTCCACTTCATTGCATGGGGACTTCATATTGTCTGCCTGCCTGCCTGCATGTCTGTCTGCCTGCCTGCTTGCATGTCTGTATGTCTGTCTGTCCCTCCTCGTGACAGCATCACAAAACAGCATCATCTCAAATGAACCGCAGAGACCTGTCCACCTGAAACGTTTAGCTTGAAGTATAGCCACCTTTCTGTCTCTCTTGGTTTGGAGATAAGGGTAATTGGGTAGAGCCCTCTTAGCATAACAGTTTTAAGCATATTATGTCAATTGAGGTGGAGCTTCCAGTTAAATTAACTACACCCCCACGGCATTGTCGCACCTCTCTAGATTAGTCATGGACCACGGTTAATGTTTTCTTGGGCCTCCGTAACGAAACGCCACAGATATAAAAGCGCACCTGGTGACGTCTTGTTGCCAAAGGAGAACAGGCAAGGGGAACGATTTGGTCTACCTACAGAGAAAAGGGGAGAAGACGAACTACACATGAAAATGATTTCAAATATCACATTTGGCTGTTTCTCCGCGCTTGTACTTCTGAACTTGGTAGGAGCCAAACCCGTGTCCAACCTGCAGGTAAGCTGGTGCGTCATGCGCAAAACGTTCGATCATGACATTTTTGCAGTTCTTCTTATTCCACCAATTCCCATAGATATGTTTATTGTATTTGATGGAAGACTGTTTAAAGTGGCTTTAAGTGACATTGCGACTAATGATTCCATGTTTTCTCTCAATTAGAGCTTGATACGGCTTCTGGTGGAGGAAAGTAATGTACCATATTACGTGTCGGAGGAGAGGGAGGTGGATGGGAAAGAGTTGAAAACAGAGAAGGCAGCCTTCACGGCGGGAGTGGTGCGTCCTTGGGACTCCGAAGACGCAAGGAATTCCGCGCTGGAGGGAAAGGAGGATGCAATTGCGCGTCTTCTCAATGACAGTTTGAAGACCTCCAAGCACCCGTGGAGCCGGTTCAAGAAGGGTGGACTGAGAAGCTGCTTCGGCGTCAGGCTAGAGCGAATTGGGTCATTCAGCGGGCTTGGATGCTAAAGGACAGGTACGGTTATCCACTGCGTCAATCCAGCCGATGGATTCTCCATTTAAATTGTAGACTATGTCGGTGTTTAATTGATATTAACATGTCACTTGTTTGAACCATCAAATGAATACATGCAATATTGTTTCTCAAGACCGGCTCCATGTTTTGTGTTGTTTCTACAGGTTTTACTGGCTGTAGATCAGAGCCCAAGAAACTATCCTTACTTGAACTCTTCGACAAGGATGGACCTCTTCAACTCAGAAAGTATTGACAGAGTTTACAATGGCGTTTGTGATTAGATTTATTTGTGGTTTGCATTTGGCATATTCAATTGTTCTTATTTTAGAACTGTACAGACGAATTTTTATTTTCAAATTAACATCAAACATTTGGCTCTTGATATAATATATTATTGTTGTAGGCTATGTATTTATCTAGGTCTATTTATTTTCTTGAGAAAAAAAACTAAGAGACAGTAGATTGTACGGTGAATTAAATATTTTGCATAAGTTTCTCTCTTGTTTTTACAATCTTTGTCTGGCATACCGAGACTTAGACACTTCACTTACTTCAGTGAGGAGAGTGTATGTTTCTGATAATAAGTTCTCATAGGTTTATCTTTCCAATAACATCCCTAATGGTTGATATGATTTTGATCCTACTGAGTGAGTTACTAAACATTAGGCTATGCGAGGTAGAAAGCCACATAACACAGCGGGATATTNGGGGGGGGGGGGGGGGGGGGGGGGGGTATAGCCGAAAAAAGCGGCCCTTGAGCATCCACGTGCATGCGACTATCATAAGTCATAACTAGTACAGAGTATCCACCACACCAGAACAGCTAATATGACCTCAATGGCAATAATAAATACATTTTTATAGCCAACATCCTCATCATAACTCCCACCATATATACTTTTTATTTAAAGGTGTTACACAGGATTTTTTGTAAAAAATGTCCATTGTAATTTTATTTTAGAAAATGTCCATAATATATCTGGCGCTAATAGTGGAATGATAGCGTTTCACAGTATTACATACCCGCCAGTGTTGTGATTGACTGTGATATTTGATTTCTCCCGCGGGAGCCACATCTGTTGTCAAACTGGGAAAGCGGTTCTGACTTTGTAGCTGTGTTATCTCGTTTCCTGCTTGCAAAAATGTTCGCTTAATTTCAGTTCATGTGAGAAAAGAAGCACAGAATAGTGTAGGGTTTCATTGTACCATTCAAATATTTTCAATAAAACACAAATATCGTTTTTACAACTGTTTTAAGTTGGTGAACCAAAACCGAAAGTAACTTTTGTTTTGGTCCATCAGCTTCAAACAGCTGTAAAAACGATACTTTTGTTAGTGAAAATATATTTTACATGGTACAATAATTCCCTACATCAGTGGTTCCCAAACTTTTTATAGTCCCGTACCCCTTCAAACATTCAACCTCAAGCTGCGTACCCCCTCTAGCACCCGGGTCAGCACACTCTCAAATGTTTTTTGCCATCATTGTAAGCCTGCCACACACACACACTATATGATACATTTCTTAAACATAATTTTTGTCACAACCCAGCTCGTGGGAAGAGACATAGAGCTCTTATAGGACCTGGGCACAAATAATAATATAATAATAATCAATAATTTTGCTCTTTATTTAGCCATCTTACATATAAAACTTTATTTGTTCATCGAAAATTGTGAATAACTCACCACAGGTTAATGAGAAGGGTGTGCTTGAAACGATGCACATAACTCTGCAATGTTGGGTTGTATTGGAGAGAGTCTCAGTCTTAAATCATTTTCCACACACAGTTTGTGCCTGTATTTAGTTTTCATGCTAGTGAGGGCCGAGAATCCACTCTCACATAGGTACATGGTTGCAAAGGGTATCAGTGTCTTAACAGCGCGATTTGCCAAGGCAAGATACTCTGAGCGCAGCCCAATCCAGAAATCTGGCAGTGGCTTCTGATTAAATTCAATTCCACAGAACCGCTTGTTGCAACTTCGATGAGAATCTCTTGTTCAGATATCGGTAAGTGGACTGGAGGCAGGGAATGAAAGGGATAACGAATCCAGTTGTTTGTGTCATCCGTTTCAGGAAAGCACCTGCGTAATTGCGACTCCAGGATGCTGGCCTTCTAGGCAGAGTTCCTCTTTTCAGTGTCTGTGTTCTTTTGCCCATCTTAAACTTTTCTTTTTATTGGCCAGTCTGAGATATGGCTTTTTCTTTGCAACTCTGCCTAGAAGGCCAGCATCCCGGAGTCGCCTCTTCACTGTTGACGTTGAGACTGGTGTTTTGCAGGTACTATTAAATTAAGCTGGCAGTTGAGGACTTGTGAGGCGTCTGTTTCTCAAACTAGACACTCTAATGTACTTGTCCTCTTGCTCAGTTGTGCACCGGGGCCTCCCACTCCTCTTTCTATTCTGGCTGAGCCAGTTTGCTCTGTTCTGTGAAGGGAGTAGTACACAGCGTTGTACGAGATCTTCAGTTTCTTGGCAATTTCTCGCATGGAATAGCCTTCATTTCTCAGAACAAGAATAGACTGACGAGTTTCAGAAGAAAGTTATTTGTTTTTTGTACGTGTACCCCAGTTTGGGAATACCTGCCCTACATTATTCAGTGCTTGTAATCTCACATGAACTTAAATTGAACAGTGTAGAATTTTAGAAACCAGGAAATGACAGAACGATTTCCACTAGATAACACAGCCACAAAGTCAGAACCACTTTCCTAGTTTGACAACAGATGCCGCCAGTCACAACACTGGCAGGTAAGTAATACTGTGAAACACTATCATTCCACTATTAGTGCCAGATATACACACAGTGTACATTACAAAACATTAAGAATACCTTCCTAATATTAAGTTCTTAACTTCCGGCGCCGACAGAGATGGCAGCCTCGCTTCACGTTCTCAGGAAATCATGCAGTATTTTGTTTTTTTATGTATTACTTTTTACAAATATTAAGTTTTATTACATACAACCGGGAGGAACTATTGGATATAAGAGCAACGTCAACTTACCAACATTACGACCAGGAATACGACTTTCCCGAAGAGGATTCTCTGTTTCTTACTCCAACTAGGACAATAGACTGGATAGCACCCGGCGAATCAAAACAACGGCGGCGCCGGAGAAGAGGGAAACGCGCCGGTCTTTTGGTCAAGCTACGTAGACGGGCGCATCGTGCACCTCTCCCGAGTATTTTAATCGCCAATGTACAGTCTCTTGACAACAAAGTAGACGAAATCCGATCAAGGGTTGCCTTTCAGAGAGACATCCGAGACTGCAACGTTCTTTGCTTCACGGAAACATGGCTCACTCAGGACACGTTATCTGAGTCGGTACAGCCGCCTGGTTTCTCCACGCATCGCGCGGACAGAAACAAACATCTATCTGGTAAGAAGAAGGGTGGGGGTGTGTGTCTTATGATTAACGAGACGTGGTGTGATCATAACAACATACAGGAACTCAAGTCCTTTTGTTCACCTGACATAGAATTCATTACAATCAAATGCAGACCGCATTATCTACCAAGAGAATTCTCCTCGATTATAATCACAGCCGTGTACATCCCCCCTCAAGCTGACACATCGACGGCACTGAAAGAAATTCATCGGACTCTATGTAAACTGGAAACCACATATCCTGAGGCTGCATTTATTGTGGCTGGGGATTTTAATAAGGCTAATTTAAGAACAAGGCTCCCGAAATTTTACCAGCATATCCAATGTGCCACCCGGGCTGGTAAAATCCTGGACCACTGTTATTCCAACTTCCGTGATGCATACAAGGCTATTCTCCGCCCTCCTTTCGGCAAGTCTGACCATGACTCCATTTTGTTGCTCCCAGCCTACAAACAGAAACTAAAACAGGAAACGCCCGTTCTCAGGTCTGTTCAACGCTGGTCCGACCAATCTGATTCCATGCTGCAAGATTGCTTCGAGCACGTGGACTGGGATATGTTCCGGATAGCATCTGACAACAACATTGATGTATACGCTGATTCGGTGAGCGAGTTTATTAGCAAGTGCATTGGTGATGTTGTACCCATAGCAAATATCAAAACCTTCCCCAACCAGAAACCGTGGATTGATGGCAGCATTCGCGCAAAACTGAAAGCGCGAACCACTGCTTTTAACCAGGGTAAGGCGACCGGAAACATGTTTGAATACAAACAGTGTAGCTATTCCCTCCGCAAGGCAATCAAACAAGCTAAGCGTCAATATAGAGACAAAGTAGAGTCACAATTCAACGGCTCAGACACAAGAGGAATGTGGCAGGGTCTACAGTCAATCACGGACTACAAAAAGAAAGCCAGCCCCGTCGCGGACCATGACGTCCTGCTCCCAGACAAACTAAACAACTTCTTTGCTCGCTTTGAGGACAATACAGTGCCACCGACACGGCCCGCTACCAAAACCTGCGGGCTCACCTTCACCGCAGCCAATGTGAGAAAAACATTTAAATGTGTTAACCCTCGCAAGGCTGCCGGCCCAGATGGCATCCCTGGCCGTGTCCTCAGAGCATGCGCAGACCAGCTGGCTGGTGTGTTTACGGACATATTCAATCAGTCCCTATCCCAGTCTGCTGTTCCCACATGCTTCAAGAGGGCCACCATTGTTCCTGTTCCCAAGAAAGCTAAGGTGACTGAGCTAAATGACTATCGCCCCGTAGCACTCACTTCCGTCATCATGAAGTGCTNAACCTCTCACTCAATGTCAGCAAAACAAAGGAGATGATCGTGGACTTCAGGAAACAGGAGAGGGAGCACCCCCCTATCCACATCGAGGGGACAGTAGTGGAGAAGGTGGAAAGTTTTAAGTTCCTCGGCGTACACATCACGGACAAACTGAATTGGTCCACCCACACAGACAGCGTGGTGAAGAAGGCGCAACAGCGCCTCTTCAACCTCAGGAGGCTGAAGAAATTCGGCTTGTCACCAAAATCACTCACAAACTTTTACAGATGCACAATCGAGAGCATCCTGTCGGGCTGTATCACCGCCTGGTACGGCAACTGCTCCGCCCACAACCGTAAGGCTCTCCAGAGGGTAGTGAGGACTGCACAGCGCATCACCGGGGGTAAACTACCTGCCCTCCAGGACACCTACACCACCCGATGTCACAGAAAGGCCAAAAAGATCATCAAGGACAACAACCACCCGAGCCACTGCCTGTTCACCCCGCTATCATCCAGAAGGCGAGGTCAGTACAGGTGCATCAAAGCTGGGACCGAGAGACTGAAAAACAGCTTCTACCTCAAGGCCATCAGACTGTTAAACAGCCATCACTAACATTGAGTGGCTGCTGCCTACATACTGACTTAAATCTCTAGCCACTTTAAACATAGGAATTGGATGTAACAAATGTATCACTAGCCACTTTAAAAATTTTGTATATAATGTTTACGTATCCGACATACTCATATCAAATGTACTCTAAACCATCTACTGTATCTTGCCTATGCCGTTCGGCCATCGACCCAAATCTCTAGCCACTTTAATAATTATAATTGGATGAAATAATGTATCACTAGCCACTTTAAACAATGCCATTTATATAATGTTTACATATCCTACATTACTCATCTCATATATATATATATATATATGTGTATATACTGTACTCCATACCATCTACTGCATCTTGCCTATGCCGGTCAGCCATCGCTCATCCATATATTTATATGTACATACTCGTATTCATTCCTTTACTCTTGTGTGTATAAGGTAGTTGTTGTGAATTTGTTAGATTACTTGTTAGATACTACTGCATGGTCGGAACTAGAAGCACAAGCATTTCGCTACACTCGCATTAACATCTGCTAACCATGTGTATGTGACAAATAAATTTGATTTGATTTGATTTGATTTGCACCTGTCCATTTGCCCTCAGAACAGCCTCAATTCGTAGAAGCATGGGCTCTACAAGGTGTCGAAAGCGTTCCAGAGGGATGCTGGCCCATGTTGACTCCAATGCTTCCACTGTTGTGTCAAGTTGGCTGGATGTCCTTTATGTGGTGGACCATTCTTGATACACAGGGAAATCTGCTGAGCATGAAAAACCCAGCAGCGTTGCAGTTCTCGAAACAAACAAGTGCGCCTGGTACATACTACCAAGTACCCCGTTCAAAGACAGTTCAATCTTTTGTCTTGCCCATTCATCCTCTGAATGGCACACATACACAATCCATGTCTCAATTGTCTCAAGGCTTAAAAATCATTGTGTACATACAAAAAAGCACAATACATAGAAAACAATCACAATGGTCAACAACATTTCCTCGATCAGAGCTTTAAACTCAACAAGCGGTACCATATAGCGATGAGTAGCCTATCGCAACCTCCTTCTCACCATCCTCCACCTACGCTTCTTCATCGTCCCTCATCCTCTTCCTCCTCTCACCCCCCAAAACACGACACCGAATAGTTATGCGCTCTAGAATCAATCGTAGCCTAAGCATCTCCAGTCCAAATAATGGTCCAAACGAAATCTTATCTTAAAAGGAAGTCGGTCTGGGCGCCGCACACAACCAGGCTCCCTTATCACTTACTGTCAAGGCAATGGAATGTCAAGCTGAATTCTGTCATAACATGCAGTCCTTCATAAGTAGGCCTACTGTCCAAAGCACGGTGCTCTATATAAAAAGGCAACCTGGTCATCCCGTCATTAAAACACTGAACGGGACATCTGAGACGCCTCAAAAAGACAGCAGGGGGATTGTTATTGGAATGGCGAAATTGCATATTTTCCTTGGATATATTGTATTAATAACGACACACAGTGTGAGCTGTGGAACTCCATATGCCAGTCGGAATGTTCAAGAGTTGGAAAATCTGAAGGTAAGACACCCTACTACAGTAAGAACCAGCTCAGAAACATAAATTAGAAAATCAAGTACATTTAAGTTCTTAGAATTGTTTAATTTCTGTAGACTTATAACAACTTTTAACTGGTGACATAGCGCATATATTCTACATCTATAAGTTCTATTAAAATCACCTTTCAAAGTAATGTGTTATGACCGTGTGACATTAATACATGCCATTTGTTCACTTATAGGACCTGATCCAGCGGCTCGAGGACAAGTTGACCGTTAACGAGGAAAATTATGCTTATCCATCTGAGCCTGAGGATGTGGACACAGCTGAGATGGAGGACATTGAGAACTCGCCCACGGCGATCCGGGGGCAGGAAGAGAGAATGATCATGAACACACCCAACAGAATTGCCCCCGAAAGCCCTGTGGTGTCACGCCTGAAAGATCTCATCGGTTTGACAAGGACGGCCAAATCGTTCAACAGCTGTTTCGGTAACCGGATTGAGAGAATCGGCTCGTGGAGCGGACTGGGGTGCAATAACGTCAAGACTGGTACATCTTTTACGGCAAATACTTGAGTGGAATGCCTTAAAAAAAAAATACAAATCTGCTCAAGAATGTAGTAGGCTACGATTTAGACAGCCCTAATCTTGTTTCCAGTTATTGGTATTTCGACCAATAACATCAGACCTTTTCACATGAGATCTTTTTCAGCACTGATCTGATTCAACCCAAAAGGCCAATTAGTATAAAAAAAAGATCAGAATTAGGCTGCCTGTCTAAACACAGCCTTTGTGTGGAAAAAGTACATAGGGCCTAATTTGCTGCTAAAATGTATGCATAAAATGTATTGGTTTTACGCACGCAGAATAGATTTTAAGCATAGTTCTGCCTATTGTAAAATCGAATATAAAGGTCACACACGCATCAATATTAAGTCCTTTATATTATTGTACTCAAGAAATGGCTGTATTCATTATTGATTGATCCAATTTAAGGCTATATGACTTGAACGTATGCTTGGTGATGTTTGGCTAATGATATAACCACTAAAACTTTATTAAACAGTGATCATTATATTCTTTTCATTTGTATTTGCAGGTAACAAGAAGAGAATATTTGGGAACTGAAGAACAATGTAGGCTACCCATTCATGGACATCACGAAACTGCGTCATGTCTGACCTCTGTGGAAATCTCCTTCCCATTATGGAGAATTCATTTTTTTTCTGTCAAATAATATATTTATTTGATAAACTAACGTATATTAATTAATTTTGATATTAAAACATACAAAATTAAATCTCTTTATTTCAGTGTTGGCTTGTTTCTAGACTTGGTCAGTGAGAATTAGACATATGCATATTTGATTTCTACTATGAAAAAGGAATATATCATTGCTAATTGCACTCCAGAAATAGCCGATATAACGCATTTGTTATGTTGGACGCCTGTACAGTATTGTTCACTTGTGTGTATAAAATCAATGTATATGTTTGATGATGTTGGGAGATGGTATTATTTATAATAAACTATTAGATATAGAACACTTTGCTTTCTTGTCATCAACATATATTTATTATGAATTCAAGACATTATAGCCTACCAGTTGTCACATTAGGCTAGTTGTTGCACAGAGAGAAAGACAATGAGAGAAATTCAAGTCATACTGACAATGACCTACTGCAATTCAAATAGTTTATGGACTAAACCAGCTCTGCAATGCCAGCACATTAGGTCCAAATAATCAGAGGATTATTATAAGAAAACGAATTATCAACAATATTTAGCATTCTTGTAGACAAGTAGTATGACACAGTTAACGAATTTGTTCCCATCATAAGCTCAACTATTGTCATTGGACCATTACATTGGAAAGACTCCCATTGCTTATTGTAAAAAAGAAAGTTATTCACACTCTACAAAAGTCAATGTATATTCAGGAACAAGAATGTGGCAGATTCAGTAGCCTATATTCCACATCGATATAGCACAATTAAAAACACTTAAAACGGGCAACTTTAAAATCTATATGGCAGGTCTGTAGAGAGAGCATTACCCCCAGGGCCCAGCACACACCCCACCTTAGACACACACACACACACACACACACACACACACGTTGAAATGGTTATGTGAATTCAACATATACATTTTTTTATTTGTAGACAAACTGGAATTAAAGCCAGACTAAGTCCGTGGCACAGATGGAACTATCTAAGCAGATGTCAAAGTGCTTGGTGTAGTAGTGCAAAAGAGACAGGCACAGGACAGCAGAGATGAGCAACACAACGTAGTTTACTCATATAATTACAAAGTAGATAATATACTAAGCCCACCAAATAGGACTGACATACTCAGGAATAATAACGCACAACAAACATGGGGAAAACAGAGGGTTAAATAATGAACATGTAATTGGGGAATTGAAACCAGGTGTGTATAAAACAAAGACAAATGGAAAATGAAAAGTGGATCGGCGATGGCTAGAAAGCCAGCGACGTCGACCGCCGAACGCCGCCCGAACAAGGAGAGGGACCGACTTCGGCGGAAGTCGTGACAGCAGAAGACACATCTCCTTCAAATGTTGATATTTTGTTGCATCGACAACCAAACACAATTCAATATCACTAAATATCATTACATTTTAAATCAACCAGAGCTTGAAATCCTATGTCTATTTTAGTTTAATTCTGTGTTGAATTCAAACAATTGATGTTGATGACTTTGCAAATGCTATATTAGGCCTAAATAGTATCATTGATGATTGATACTTTTTGGTCACGTTTCATTTGCTCTGTTAATAAGCCTACCCTTTGGAATGACTTTGATAGCAACAGTGACTCTATTTAATTTTTAAGTGGATGTCTCTCAACAATCATTCTGAAGTTAGCACATTGGTAATAGGCAGTGATAAATGTCCAAGATAATCGGGCTGGGCTTGATTAAAACCGTAGATGGGAGACCAAAGAGTAGCTGTAGATAGATCAATTCTCCAGTAGGTGTTGCCCAGCCTATTGTTTTTGTTTCTAATAGTGGATTACGTTTCAAATCTGACATTGGCACGATACATTGACAAATTAAATTGACTCAACCAGTTTGTGCCCAGTGGGACGTGGTTTAGTAAGAACTTTATAATTACTTAATAATTAATATATTGGTACTTTTAGAACCCTAACATTAAACAAGGCGCAAGGTCTGTCCTCAATGCTAGACAGAAGCCCACTGTTGGCAATGCCTGTGCTTAGCCTATGACTTTCAGTAGGCTACTCAATGTGAAAAATCTCTTACAATATGCAAGCCAATTTATGAACGTATGTTTCTAAACAAAGGATTGAACTGACTAGGTCATGGATATGCCCCATTATCTATGAAGACAACGCTTTAAAAGGAGTAATTTCCGACAGCTAGTGTTATCACAATCAGGTGTCGGCATGCAACACCAATTCTTTGCATAACTGTGCGTGTCAGACTAGATATAAAATACCCTGGCGTAGGTGTGTAGAAACAACGACAATTGAATTGCAAGGAAAATAAGCTGTACACACAACTTCAACTTCGCTGAAGAAGAAAGAGAATAATGCAGCTCTCCAACAGTCCTCTTTTTGGCCTTGTTCTCCTGTTCTTAAATCTGCCGCTGAGCAGCGTGTATCCTGTCTACAACGGGTTACTGACCAATGATGACATGGAGGTCTTAAATGTGAGTCTCTTTTAGGCTATACAGCCTCATATTTGCCTTTGAGGGAGGTCTTGTTCCAGACATATAAAGTAGTTTATAATCCCTAGACGTTGAAGCCCAAGGATATCATTAAAACTGTTTGTTCAAACTTGTTTTTGACATTGCAGGTACTTCTCCATCAACTTCAAAAGTCCTTTCCTGAGCGGAGTGAGGTTGAGCGAGTCTCCACAGAAAAGTTGGAGGATGTCACTCCTGAAGACATGGTAATGGTTGCAGAGGATGAGAGAGAGCAACCACAAACAAGACTGGACGAAGCAGCCATAAGAGAGTTCCTGTCAGCTCGGGACCTGAAAACTGTCCGAAACGACTCAAGATCAAAGAGATACCCAGGCTGCTTCGGGCGAAGGATGGACCGAATCGGCTCAATGAGCTCTCTTGGATGCACCGCGGTTGGCAAATACAGTGAGTTTAGTTCAGGTTGAGATGGTATAGGCTACTGTGCATCAGACACAATCTCCTAACCAAAAAGTGTCCAAATAGTTCACTCTAAAACAGTGTGGATAAGTTGTCTGATATCCATTGTGAGAGTTCTAATGTTGAGAGACAAACTTCTGATGGTTAATATCTTGTTTTCTCTATTTTCAGATGCAAAGACAAGATAAAGTCTTACACATACCCTGGAACAGCAACGTCATTACTTACCAAATGTTATTCTTATTTATAGGCTATAGGCTACCTATTTATTTTATTATATTTATTTGAACTGATGTAAGATGGTGTCATGGTGTACAATAAATGTTTACAACTGCGCATAAAACGTTGTTTTGGCTGGTTACTTTCATACCATCCATTAAGAAAAATGAATTATTGCAAATTACAGAATGCCTTAGTCATTATAAGCTCAGGCTGAATATTCAATGAGGAAAATAATGAGATGTGAAGTTTGCCTAAACCTTGGGATCGCATTCATAGATCTATCATTCGCCAAATTGAGTCAGGTGCATGTATCAATTGGGATGACATAACCATAGCATACTAACTCACAACAGACCCTTAGGCTACAGGGTGACCCTCACAAAACAATAAACCCTCACAGAACAATAAATTACAAGAGAAGCAAAGAAAAACTACTTGGCGCTAAGTAAAATCACAAGGAATAAACCTCAAAGCCAAGGTTTGCTTCAAGGCCGTCTTAGGCACAGAGCAGACTACTGTTATTTCAGCACGGAGAGAGAATGTTCGGAATAGGCTACCATTCTGCGAAACAGTACACTACATGACTAAAATTATGTGGACACCTGCTCATTGAACATCTTATTCCAAAATCATGTGCTGACGTTGCTTCCAGAGGCAGTTTGGAACTCGGTATTGAGTGATGCAAACAAGGACAGACGATTTTTACGCGATACGCGCTTCAGCACTCAGCAGTCCCATTCTGTAAGCTTTTGGAGCCTACCACTTTGTGGCTGAGCCGTTGTTGCTCCTAGACGTTTACACTTCACAATAACAGCACTTACAGTTGACCAGGGCAGCTCTGGCAGGGCAGAAATGTTACGAACTGACTTGTTGGAAAGGTTGAATCCTATGACGGTGCCACGTTGAAAGTCACTGAGCTCTTCAGTAAGGCCATTCTACTGCCAATGTTTGTCTATGGAGATTGCATGGCTGTGTGCTCAATTTTATACACCTGTCAGCAACGGGTGTGGCTGAAATAGCCGAATCCACTAATTTGAAGGGGTGTCCACATACAGTACCAGTCAAAAGTTTGGACACCTACTCATTCAAAGGTTTCTTTATTTTTACTATTTTCAACATTGTAGAATAATAGTGAAGACATCAAAACTTTGAAATAACACATGGAATCATGTAGTAACCAAAAAAGAAGTGTTAAATCAAAATATATTTTACATTTGAAATTCTTAGTAGCCACCCTTTGCCTTGATGACAGCTTTGCACACTCTTGGCATTCTCTCAACCAGCTTCATGAGGTAGTCACCTGGAATGCATTTCAATTAACAGGTGTGCCTTGTTAAAAGTTAATTTGTGAAATTTCTTTCCTTCTTAATGCATTTAAGCCAATCAGTTGAGTTGTGACAAGGTAGGGGGGTTATACAGAAGATATCCCTATTTGGTAAAAGACCAAGTCCATATTACGGAAAGAACAGCTCAAATAAGCTCAAATAAGCAAAGAGAAACGAACTTTGAAAGTTTCTTCCAATTGGCTCATTCATCCCCCCTCCTCTCCCCTGTAACTATTCCCCAGGTTTTTGCTGTAAATGAGAATGTGTTCTCAGTCAACTTACCTGGTAAAATAAGGGTAAAATAAAAAATGTAAAAGTGCAGTCGCAAAAACCATCAAGCAATATGATGAAATTGGCTCTCATGAGGGAAAGGAAGACCCAGAGTTAGGTTTGATGTCCAATTCATCCCAAAGGTGTTCAATGGGGTATTTTAGAAAAATTAAATAAAAACCTTGAATGAGAAGGTGTCCAAACCTTGGCTGGTACTGTACTTTTGTATATATAGTGCATTTTAGACGTATAACTTTATATGGTTCAATTATTATATGATTCACACTGTCGACCATCCCTGGACTCTGCCCAGTTCAGACCTTCCGGAAAAGCACACTTCATCTCAACATTGTACCAAGTGGTGTGGGTCATCATTACTGATAACTTGACCCGTGCTTAGTTACTGTATGCTGTCCAGTGATAAGGCAGCGTTACGTTTTAGGAACGAATGACGTATTTTCCCAGTAATGCCAAAAATTCGAATCACTTTATGAGTCATGAGGGTTATCGATTTGGATAGGACATGAGATAAGGTCTTGCCTTCTTATATGGAGTCTTATATGGGGCGGCAGGCAGCCTAGTGGTTAGAGTGTTGGGCCAGTATCCGAAAGGTTGCTAGATCGAAACCCAGAGCTGACAAGGTAAAAATCTGTCGTTCTGCCCCTGAACAAGGCAGTTAACCCACTGTTCCTAGGCCGTCATTGTAAATAAGAATTTGTTCTTAACTGACTTGCCAAGTTAAAAAAATGGATCACCCAAGATCGTCATCTATATCAGCCAATGTCCAACAACAGTCACCTTAACAGATAATTCACATGCTTTACGTTAATACTGATAGGAGGGGCTGGAAACCGTTGTCATAACATGACTTATTGACAAGAAGCGTATTGATGAGTGACTCAAATGCCACCACTCAAGGTGAATCAAGTCATTATGGCCTCTCTCTCTTTTGGACCATGCAAGATGATTGGAAAACTCCATGAAGGGGGTCCACACACTCAAATTAAGAGATGTAACTTTTTTTAAGGATGCTTTAATCATTCGAAACTAAGCCATCATCAGTGTTTCCTCAGTTTAATTTGAAGTTGTGGATTGTACACCATATAGCTAAAGGTTATTGAACGTTCAATGAGATGGTACTTACAGGCTTTCTAAGACGATACCTAACATGTACCTATTTATAGTGTATGTTTGCCTTGTCATTATGTCTTATGATGTCTCTATGTACATTATTTTTGCCAAGTCGGCCAGTATGATGCAATACAAATGTACTAAAGCCTAAAACAGTATACTATTCTAACCTGGAAAGAGGTTCCATTCATAAACTGTTTTTTTGCTTACTATATATAGAGCAGCAGAACATGCTTTTAACCCACTGTGGTATAGTCAGGGTTTGGAGCGAGAGCAATTCCAAGTATTTGTGTAGCGGATGCATTCCCGGCAAAGCACGCCATGTCTGAGCTCAGGCCCCAAAGACCTAACATGAGTATCCACACACATATCAGCCATCACCCAGCCGCCACTTAAAATGACATTTTACCAGCAGCCTTATCAGACAGAGGTGTCGGAATGCACTTCAGACAATCCACAAAATGATGAGCCACTGACACCAGACCGTCTCCTCTATGTGTGTGTGCGCGTGTGTGTTGTGTCTATTTAAGAGAATGCCTGGCTAACAACTTAGCACTAACAAACCACAGCCTAAATGGAATCAGGCATGGCGAGGACTGCCGTCTCATGGGGACTTCTGCTCCTGCTTTGTCAACAGACGCTGGTGGCGGCCCATGTGTTGGGCAGACCATACCCTGATAGCGACTTGGCCCAATTGAAGGTAGGTAGTTACTAGTCCTCTCAGTTGATGTAGGTAGGGTACACTGATTTATTGTCCCTGGGAGAATTTATAATAAAGTTGTGTTTAGATTCAATTGATGGATGGTGGCCCCCGAGTTGTTTGGCAACTTTTGTGATGTAATAACAGCTAGTCAGAAAGAAAATGTCTGACCTGATATGCGCTTTTCAAAACTGTCTTTTGTGTACAATGTCTATATTGGAAGTTTTTTTGTGTATTTGAATATAAATAATATAGTTTTTTTTACAGCCTTTATGTCAATGGATTAAGGAACCTGTTTGTCTGTGATAGATGGCTCTAACAGTGCCCAGGATACTGTAACTAAATCAAGTAATGAAACATCATGACATGTCCACATCAATTCCCTGTTCTACAGAATCTACTGGAGCGATTCGAGGAGACCTTGGCTGCAGTGGCCACAGCAGATGACCCTGCAGTGGACTACGAGGGCCCCAACCCAGAGCCTGAACACAGTAAGGCTAGCCCAGAGTGGGACATGGCCCCAGAGGCCCCACAGAGGCCTCTGCTCTCAGACGTCCGGGAGCTAGCTGCAGACGAGAGCTACAGCAGGGCCCAGAGTCAAAGGAGCAGGCTGCAGGACCTGCTCATGGCCACCAGGAGTAAAGCTGTGTCCGGGTGCTTCGGAGCCAGGATGGACCGCATCGGGACCTCGAGCGGTTTAGGCTGCAGTCCTAAAAGACGTAGCTAGTCAGCTGATGTATATACAGTACAGTACCTGAAATTATGAGACCCCCCCCTTAAGTTGTCAACTTAAAATCAACTAAAACAACTTACAGACCCAGTGCAGTCAAAAAAAATATTTTCCAGGGCTTTATATATATATTTTCACACTGAGGTTGGAATAATACTCCGAAATTTTGAAAATGATGATAATGCCCCTTTAGTGTAAGAGCTGTTTGAAAAGACTGCCTGAAATGTCAGCCTGTTTTGGTGGGATGGAGTTTTAGCCATCCATGGTAACACCACCATGCGGTAAATTGGTTAATATACCAATGAGAGAGTTCCGAACATCTCTGCCAATAACAGCACATTTTCAGTTTTCCCCTCCTCACTCTGATCACTCCCAGACAGTCCCAGAAAAATTCTTGCTTGAGAAATGTATCTTTGCTAAGAAGCTATTTTTGTTTCTTTTCTACCATTTTAATTTAAAACAATCACTGTAAGGTACTTAAATGTTACCCAGAAATGATTTGACCTTTAACAATTGAAATCATAGAGGCACATTGACTGGACCAGGCAAAGAGTACCCCCCCTCTAATGCATGCAGACAGTATTGTCAGTGGAGGAGGAGAGAGCGTTTCATTTGATTTTCGCTGCTGTGATGTGCAGGACTAGCAGGAGGTATGCTTTGTAAATTAATTTGATCAAGCTATGTATGTAGCCAATTGATTCTTTCTTGATGAATAAAAACATAATAATAATTGTTGTTTCTCTGTAATACTAGCCACCTATCAATTTTATGAAGTTGGCTTTAGCTAGCCAGTTAGATACATTCCCATTCTCATAACTAGCTACCAAGCCATTTCAGGCTATCAATCATCAAGTTAGTGTAGCTTGTCTAACTATCTTAGCTGGCAAGGTTTCTAGACTTTAGAAAATACAAAAGTTGCTTTAATTATTGGGATATGATACTATATACCAGTTGTACTAAACTCCTAAGGCATAAAAGTTCTAAAGAATAAATGTGCATCATTATTAATTAAAATGACACTTGAACAGGTAATGAGATATATTTTACATAGAATTAGGCCTAATCATTATGCATAATGATTAATGATTATGGCTCAATTTCAGGTGTTTCAAAAATGCAAAATTCTAAAGGAGGCCCCCCTCCGGAACAACTCCCTAAATTATGGCTGGCCGATATATCGAATTAATTTGAAGTTATGGTTTTGCGCGATATTCCAAATGTCTGTACGCAAGAATTACGTATTTTTTATGTCCGCTTGTTCTCATGTTGTCTTTTTGGTCTCGTCTCCATAGCTCCGTCTGTGCTGTGTGCACCTTCCCATTTACACCAGAGATCTGAATATAATCACGAGATGCACATGTCTCTGCCCTAACAATGGGAGGCAACAAGTTTAGGTCCAAAATAAGCCCATGCATTGGGCTTATTTTTGACAGATTTTAGTCGCTTTTTCCTCTGGTTTACACACACACACGCCAAGCCCCCCCGCCACTCACAACAACAAAGGTGATATCGCTTCTTCCTCTCTGATAAACGGTTTGAACTCGCTATTTGCATTTGGTCCAACAGAAGAATAATCGAGGGTAAGTTAACCTTCCTGTATCAACTACTCAAATTGCGCGCAGTGCAGACACTACTAAAACAAGAGTGTCAATGAACATTGATTCTGGAAAATGAATGCTGTTTGTCGTGCTCAACATTGTGGTACGAAGTAACGTTAGCAGAATTTCTGCCCAAGACACGAGGCCAGCCCCCTCATTAGGCAGGATTTACAAGGGCAGCATTTTCAGAGCTAAACTGACCAAGACGCACCTCCAACAACCTCATCATTCTGACAATGTTTCTCAACCAGTGGCATGTGGGCTTTTTAGGTGCGGTGCAGTAGCGGTGCCTGGGTAAAATCACTGGAAGCCAGTGGGTGTGTGTGTGTACGTTCCTGTAAGTAGAAACATGTTTGACTCACCCTACTTGTAGAGAAACGCCAATGCCATCCTCCTCTCTTTCATGTTGACGAAACGCTCTATCACTCTGCCATACAGTACATGCTTTTATTTTTTGTTGTCCTTTGCCACCTGGCTAAAATGCTTGCTCGCTAGCCTAACTTCCATTCATTGGCAATGTTAGCTAGTTAACATTAACCTTCTACATCTAGCTACATATTGAACTTCCATCCTCTCAGGCCAGGGGCACAACAATGTATGAATTATTATTATTATTTATTTAGGGGGTGGATCAGCTTTAATATTGCGGATAGATTGTTGCTTCCATCAATGTAATTGTCTGCATCATTTCCAATCCCCCATATTTTTTGGGTAAATATAAATCGAATAGAGAGGTCCACCGATTATGATTTTTCAACGCTGATACCGATTATTGGAGGACCAAAAAAAGCTGATACCGATTAATCGGACGATTTTATATATATATATATTTGTAATAATGACAATTACAACAATACTGAATGAACACTTTTATTTTAACTGAATATAATACATAAATAAAATCTATTTAGTCTCAAATATATAATGAAACATGTTCAATTTGGTTTAAAAAATGCAGAAACACAGTGTTGGAGAAGAAAGTAAAAGTGAAATATGTGCCACGTAAAAAAAGCTAATGTTTAAGTTCCTTGCTCAGAACATGAGAACATATGAAAGCAGGTGGTTCCTTTTAACATGAGTCTTCAATATTAGGAATTATGACGCGTCGACTATTTCTCTCTATACCATTTGTATTTCATATACCTTTGACTATTGGATGTTCTTATAGGCACTTTAGTATTGCCAGCCTAATCTCTGGAGTTTATAGGCATGAACAGCGTTGTGAATCAAGCATTGCTAAGAGCTGCTGGCAAACGCAGTAAAGTGCTGTTTGAATGAATGCTTACCAGCCTGCTGCTGCCTACCACCGCTCAGTTAGACTGCTCTATCAAATATCAAATCATAGACTTAATTATAATAAACACACAGAAATATGGGCCTATAGTCAAATCCGGAAACTCATTTAGAAAACAAAACGTTTATTCTTTCAGTGAAATATGGAACCATTCTGTATTTTATCGAACGGGTGGCAACCCTAAGTCTAAATATTGCTGTTACATTGCACAACCTTCAATGTTATGTCATAATTATGTAAAATTCAGGCAAATTAATTATGGTCCTTGTTAGGAAGAAATGGTCTTCACACAGTTCGCAACGAGCCAGGCGGCCCAAACTGTTGCATATACCCTGACTCTGCTTGCACTGAACGCAAGAGAAGTGACACAATTTCCCTAGTTAATATTGCCTGTAAACATGCATTTATTTTAACTAAATATGCAGGCTTAAAAAAATATACTTCTGTGTATTGATTTTAAGAAAGGCATTGATGTTTATGGTCAGGTACATTTGTGCAACGATTGTGCTTTTTTCGCGAATGTGCTTTTGTTAAATCACTAGTTTGGCGAAGTTGAAGTAGGCTGTGATTCAATGATAAATTAACAGGCACCGCTTTGATTATATGCAACGCAGGACAAGCTAGTTAAACTAGTAATATCATAAACCATGTGTAGTTAATTAGTGATTGTGAAGATTGATTTTGTTTTTTATTTGTTTTTTATAAGATAAGTTTAATGCTAGCTAGCAACTTACCTTGGCTCCTTGCAGCCACAAGGTCCTTTTGATGCTGCACTCGCATAACAGGTGGTCAGCCTGCCACGCAGTCTCCTCGTGGATTGCAATGTAATCGGCCATAATCGGCGTCCAGAAAGGCAGATTACAGATTGTTATGAAAACCTGAAATCAGCCCTAATTAATTGGTCGACCTCTAATATTTACATACAAATATACATACACATACCCATATACATGAACATTCATACATACAGTTGAAGTCGGAAGTTTACATAAACCTTAGCCAAATATGTTTAAACTCAGCTTTCCACAATTCCTGACATTTAATCCTAAAAATTCCCTTTCTTAGGTCAGTTAAGATCACCACTTCATTTTAAGAATGTGAAATGTCAGAATAATAGAGAGAATTATTTCAGCTTTTATTTCTTTCATCACATTCCAGTGGGTCAGAAGTTTACATACTCAATTAGTATTTGGTAGCATTGCCTTTAAATTGTTTAACTTGGGTCAAACGTTTCGGGTAGCCTTCCACAAGCTTCCCACAGTAAGTTGGGTGAATTTTGGTCCATTCCTCCTGACAGAGGTGGTGTAACTGAGTCAGGTTTGTAGGCCACTCCAATACCTTGACTTTGTTGTCCTTAAGCCATTTTGCCACAACTTTGGAAGTATGCTTGGGGTTATTGTCCATTTGGAAGACGCATTTGCAACCGAGCTTTAACTTCCTGACTGATGTCTTGAGATGTTGCTTCAATATATCCACATAATTTTCCTGCCTCATGATGCCATCTATTTTGTGAAGTGCACTAGTCCCTACTGCAGCAAAGCACCACCACAGCATGATGCTGCCACCACCCATGCTTCACGGTTGGGATGGTGTTCTTCGGCTTGCAAGCCTCCCCCTTTTTCCTCCAAACATAGCGATGGTCATTATGGCCAAACAGTTCTATATTTGTTTCATCAGACCAGAGGACATTTCTCCCAAAAGTACGATGTTTGTCCCCATGTGCAGTTGCAAACCGTAGTCTGGCTTTTTTATGGCGGTTTTGGAGCAGTGGCTTCTTCCTTGCTGAGCAGCCTTTCAGGTTATGTCGATATAGGACTCGTTTTACTGTGGATATAGATACTTTTGTACCCGTTTCCTCCAGCATCTTCAAAAGGTCATTTGCCGTTGTACTGGGATTGATTTGCACTTTACGCACCAAAGTACGTTCATCTCTAGGTGACAGAACGCGTTCCTTCCTCAGCAGTAAGACGGCTGCGTGGTTCCATGGTGTTTATACTTGCGTACTATTGTTTGTACAGATGAACGTCGTACCTTCAGGCGTTTGGAAATTGCTCCCAAGGATGAACCAGACTTTTGAGGTCTTGGTTGATTTCTTTTGATTTTCCCATGATGTCAAGCAAAGAGGCACTGAGTTTGAAGGTAGGCCTTGAAATACATCCACAGGTACACCTCCAATTGACTCAAATAATGTCAATTAGCCTATCAGAAGCTTCTAAAGCCATGACATAATTTTCTAGAATTTTCCAAGCTGTTTAAAGGCACAGTCAACTTAGTGTATGTAAACTTCTGACCCACTGGAATTGTGATACAGTGAATTATAAGTGAAATAATCTGCCTGTAAACAATTGTTGGAAAAATTACTTGTCATGCACAAAGTAGATGTACTAACCGACCTGCCAAAACTATAGTTTGTTAACAAGAAATTTGTGGAGTGGTTGAAAAACGAGTTTTAATGACTCCAACCTAAGTGTATGTAAACTTCCGACTTCAACTGTACATACATACATACATACATACATACATACATACATACAGTGGGGAAAAAAAGTATTTAGTCAGCCACCAATTGTGCAAGTTCTCTCACTTAAAAAGATGAGAGAGGCCTGTAATTTTCATCATAGGTACACTTCAACTATGACAGACAAAATGAGGAAAAAAAATCCAGAAAATCACATTGTAGGATTTTTAATGAATTTATTTGCAAATTATGGTGGAAAATAAGTATTTGGTCA
>QNTS01001134.1:9555-76237 GCA_003317085.1 Hucho hucho | reverse complement strand
TGACCAAATACTTATTTTCCACCATAATTTGCAAATAAATTCATTAAAAATCCTACAATGTGATTTTCTGGATTTTTTTTCCTCATTTTGTCTGTCATAGTTGAAGTGTACCTATGATGAAAATTACAGGCCTCTCTCATCTTTTTAAGTGAGAGAACTTGCACAATTGGTGGCTGACTAAATACTTTTTTTCCCCACTGTACATACATACATACAGTGAGGGGAAAAAGTATTTGATCCCCTGCTGATTTTGTACGTTTGCCCACTGACAAAGAAATTATCAGTCTATAATTTTAATGGTACGTTTATTTGAACAGTGAGAGACAGAATAACAACAAAAAAATGCAGAAAAACGCATGTGAAAAATTTGATCAATTGATTGGCATTTTAATGAGGGAAATAAGTATTTGACCCCTCTGCAAAACATGACTTAGTACTTGGTGGCAATCAGAGGTCAGATGTTTCTTGTAGTTGGCCACCAGGTTTGCACACATCTCAGGAGGGATTTTGTCCCACTCCTCTTTGCAGATCTTCTCCAAGTCATTAACTACTTACGGAGTGGTGGGGCCACTCCCGACACTACCCGGTGAAATGTGAGGCGCCAAATTCAAAATCATAAAGTTGAATTATTGTGTTGCGTAGTCATCAAAAGCTCTGATTGTTGGCAATATCACAGCGTTGTCAGATTTCAAAAAGGCTTTACGGCGAAAGCACAACATTTGATTGTTTGAGGGTAGCACCTCTAATATTTATGCATTAGCATAAATCCATAACCCAACACGGGTCTCACAAAACACATAAAATCGCTAATATAAAATCGCTTACCTTTGAACTTCTGCTGAGGGCTTCCCAAGTGTCCAACGAAGACAATCCATGCTTCTTTTGTTAGAAAAAGTCATTTATTATATCCATAAATCTCTGTTTGGTTGGCCCGTTATGATCATAAAATCCACCGTTGAGTCGCCCATTGAACCGTGAAGAGAATACGTTCAAATTATACCTATACACTTTCTACAAACAAATCGATAATTTTTAATGTATACTTAGGTATCCTTTTGGGTATATTTTCTGTAATATTTCAACCGGACGATAACGTGAACGATAGGAAAGAAAAATAAAGTGGTGCACGTTCACAATCTCACGCGCGTCAAACCTTGTTTACAAAAGTGGTCGCCTGACAATTTCCTGTCCCTATCCGTTCTGGTCACTCCTAGAATTCAGTCTTTGACTGTTGACATCTAGTGGAAGCCATAGGTACTGCAGTCTCAGTCCTACATAAAGTTGTATGCAATAGGCACGGTGCAGAAGATGCTCATTTACAAAAAAAAACTGAAAATCCGGATGGATTTTCCTCGGGTTTTCGCCTGCTATATCAGTTCTGTTATACTCACATACATTATTTTAACACTCTTAGAATCTTCAGAGTGTTTTCTATCCAATAGTACTAATTATGTGCATATCCTATTTTCTGGGCCTGAGTGGCATGCATTTTACTTTGGGCACGCCAGACTCTCCAAAACCGTCACCTATGCAGCCGCTCCCTAAGAAGTTAAGGTTTCGAGGCTGACGTTTGGCAACTCGAACCTTCAGCTCCCTCCACAGATTTTCTATGGGATTAAGGTCTGGAGACTGGCTAGGCCACTCCAGGACCTTAATGTGCTTCTTCTTGAGCCACTCCTTTGTTGCCTTGGCCATGTGTTTTGGGTCATTGTCATGCTGGAATACCCATCCACGACCCATTTTCAATGCCCTGGCTGAGGGAAGGAGGTTCTCACCCAAGATNGTGTAGTTCTGGGCTGATTCCTCACCGTTCTCATGATAATTGCAACTCCACGAGGTGAGATCTTGCATGGAGCCCCAGGCCGAGGGAGATTGACAGTTCTTTTGTGTTTCTTCCATTTGCGAATAATCGCACCAACTGTTGTCACCTTCTTACCAAGCTGCTTGGCGATGGTCTTGTAGCCCATTCCAGCCTTGTGTAGGTCTACAATCTTGTCCCTGACATCCTTGGAGAGCTCTTTGGTCTTGGCCATGGTGGAGAGTTTGGAATCTGATTGATTGATTGCTTCTGTGGACAGGTGTCTTTTATACAGGTAACAAACTGAGATTAGGAGCACTCCCTTTAAGAGTGTGTTCCTAATCTCAGCTCGTTACCTGTATAAAAGACACCTGGGAGCCAGAAATCTTTCTGATTGAGAGGGAGTCAAATACTTATTTCCCTCATTTAAAATGCAAATCAATTTATAAAATTTTTCACATGCGTTTTTCTGGATTTTTTTATGTTATGTTTTTATGTTCAAATAAACCTACCATTAAAATTATAGACTGATCATTTCTTTGTCAGTGGGCAAACATACAAAATTAGCAGGGGATCAAATACTTTTTTCCCTCACTCTGTGTGTGTGTGTGTGTGTGTGTGTGTGTGTGTGTGTGTGTATATATATATATATATATAAAAAAAAAACTTTTTCTTTTTTTTTTTTTAGATATGATTTTTAGGCCATATTGTCCAGCCCTACCCTCCATCCTCACATACTTTATGCCCGTCTAAAATAATGGGTGCATGACGCCCCTGGCTGCTGTTAAAGCAACTAGGGAGAATAGAAAACATTTGACTTAAGATTTGTATATCAACTATATCGGTGTTTCCCAACCCTGGTCCTCGAGTAACCCCAACAGTACACAGTTTCATTGTAGCCCATAACAAAACACACCTCATTGAGGGCTTGATGATTAGTTGACAAATTGAATCAGGTGTGCTTGTCCAGGGTTACAATAAAAATGTGTACTGTTGCGGGTACTCGAGGACCAAGGTTTGGAAACACTGATCTATACCATCTATGTCAGTACAATCATTTACAGGAAGTATATTGAACACATTTGTCTACGTTCTTTAATTGTATCAACTCAAAGATAGCCAGCATCCTAAATTGTTAACTGCTAGCTCAAGTTGTTATGAATGACTTGAATGTTATGGATTGTTCTAATGTCACATTGCCACTGGCAGTACTTTTGTTATTACATCCTTTGTATAGGTTTCTCTTTCTATTGGGATAGGATGACCATGAGAGTTTCACAGGATACAACTTTGACATCAGTTCACCTCACATGAATAAAGTTATGGGATAAATCATAGATTGGCACTCTGCTCAATTTGACACAATAAATGTGTAAGCAAATAAATACCATTTAAAAAAAAAACATCAATACTTGATCTACAGCCATGCAGAATCTATAAACTATTGAAGGCCACCATCTGTACTCAAAATGTCCCAAGTCTCCAGACTTCGGAACCCATTAAAACTAGTAGCCTGTGTTGTGGCTGCCTCTACACTTCACACTCTTCTTCCCCAAGGCCCTCATTACATCCTAAAACACCGTTCTAGGCAGCGGTCACGTGAGCTAATAAGATCCTAATACTCTGTCATTTACAGTAGGGCATTCCTCCAAGGAGTCAGTGACTTCAGACATGAGATGCATCTCAATGAGGTTGCTCTGATATTTTTGCTGGCCTAAGAACACAGAGTAAAGGAGAGCAATATGATGAATGCCTACCACAAAAAAAGGTTTTTCACACTTCTGAGCCGAACTGAGCCGCGCCAATCAAAGCTCTACTGAGATGGCCTGGTCTGTGAAATGTCATAATTAATTTCAATATTTTGTATGTGCCACAACTCTGCGATATTCTAAAAACCAACCGCTGGAGACTTAAGGGTCTCAATATAGCAGGGATCCCCAACTGGCACCCCAGGTTTTATTTGGCACCCCAGGTTTGTTTTTGTTGAATTTTCATTGTTGGACATAAAAAACGGTAAAAACACCAGGAAATCAGCTCCAAGTGATTTTAATTTGGGAAATCTGTTCAAGTATTCCCATGCATATACAAATGTAAGCAATGTTTGAAATTATTATGTTTTAGTCAAATCTTATATATGTTTGGGTTTCTTGCGGTCAATTTGCAGTCTACAAATTATTTGTAATTATGTTCCAACCATCCGCTCAAGAAATAAATAAAAAACATCCCGCGGCTGAATCTTGTTGAGTATCCCTGCCCTATAGCCTACAATGATCGTTCGAGAAAGCACTGAGGTGGCTACAATATGAGACAACACCAGGAAATAGTAAAAATCTGTATAACAGCCACTTCGGTACATGAAGACAAAAATAACCTCTCACCCTAACATAAAGAATGTGATTTATTCATAACTAATTTAAAAAATGCTGCACACAATGTATTGTCTGGTGGGAATGTATTCTGACAGGCAGTGTGAATGGGATGCCACTGTTTGTTACGCTAAAGCGAAGCCATGTCACTCCAGTCCCACACTCATGTCTAGTTGGGTTACCCGTTATGAATTAAACTCCAGTACTCTGCTTCAGAAGCATTACCAAAGATGGCAGCGACCCATTGAGAGAAGGTGCTCCATACAGGAGCAGCTGAGCTGTGCAGGAACTAATTAAACACAAATGATGCGCCTGGCAACTTTTCTCTTAACAGTGTGTCACCATCGCTTGAAAACTTTAAGTGGCGCCGCAACTGACCCTTATGGAACTCCAGATAGATTCCAGGGCTTGTCAGTGACTGTGATCCCAGTGATAAGCACAGGTGTGATGGCCAATGGATTTTTCCACTGTGGGGGAAAATTGGCCTGATTGGTAGTTTATAAGTGTGGGCTAGGTTCCCAGAGCCAGTCAAATGTGGAAAACTCGGACCTGGACCTCGTGGAATGCCCCCATATCCGGCACATCAGGACACCTTACTGCCTTACACAGCCAGCCTGAGCATGCATGCCCTCGTTTTAGTACCAGGCAACAGGGAGTTTTAAGTCATTCTGGACTACTCAAGCATTGGAAAGTTTAAGTCGTACAATATGAGAATATATTGTATGTATAGAATAAGTGAAAATAACACTTATTATATCTTCTAAAACATATTTTTAACAGTGATAATTACTTTAAAAAAATAGGATGGATACGTCTGAATGATTTACAAAACAAAGGGATCTTTATTTTTAAGAGTAATGTCAAGGCACAAGACAGGTTTCTGCTTTCTCTTTCCCAGGGACCTATGTTGTTTGCCATGGGCTTGCTTTCCTACATACTGTATGTCAAGCTTCCACAAACTTATCACCAAGCTCAGAGCAATGCCTAAACCTCCACAACAGATTTACTAAACACTGGTGTGTCCATAATGTTATTTGGAGGAACGGTCCCTCTGGTCCTGACAATGGCTAAGCATAGCGCATTTACCACTTGTCCATTTTTCATACAACTTAATCTGATCCATGTCATCTGCAGAGACACATTTAGTGTGGATGTTAACTTACCCAAAATTCCACGGTTTTCCATAAATCCTGGTTGGTTGATTCCTGAAATTATGAGGGAGTAAGCTGTAAATCCAGCAATCCTCCAACCAGTGTTTCTGGAAAACCAGGGAATTTTGGGAAAGATATCCTTACATTTTGCAACCCTCGCTATGGCAATGCTACAAACAATAAATACATTTTCCCCCCCAAAGTAACAACTATTTATCTTGTTCTAGACCAAATGTAAAGCCATATCAGTTTATCCATTTATAGCACATGAAGCAAATCATACAAACAACATTTCATAAAAATAAACTCTTAAATAAAACAGAGCAAAAAACATTACAAGGAATGCTTAGTGTATACAGTCCATTCGGAAAGTATTCAGACCCCTTGACTTTTTCCACATTTTGTTACGTTACAGCCTTATTCTAAAATGGATGAAAAAAATTATAATAATCCACATCTACACACAATACCCCATAATGACTCACTTGTGATCTCATACCAAAAAGGTCTGAATACTTCTGTAAATAAGGTATTGGTTTATTTTTTTAAAATAAATTAGCAAAACATGCATGGGGTATTGTGAGGATTTTAAATTTTTTTAAGATCCATTTTAGAATAAGGCTGTAACGTAACAAAATGTGGAACGTATTCAGACCCCTTAACTTATTCCACATTTTGTTGTGTTACAGCCTGAATTCAAAATTGATTAAATATTTTTTCCCCCCCTCGAAGACACAATACCCCATAATGACAAAGTGAAAATGTTTGTATACATTTTTGAAAATGTATTGAAAATTAAGTAGAAACATCTAATTTACATAAGTATTCACACCCGAGTCAATACATGTTAGATTCAGCATGGGCAGGGATTACAGCGGTGAGTCTTTCTCTGTAAGTCTCTCAGAGCTGTGCACACCTGGATTGTACAATATTTGCACATTATTTTTTTTTTTTAATTCTGTCAAGCAGGTTGTTGATAATTGCTAGACAGCCCTTTTCAAGTCTTGCATTAGATTTTGCCTGTGCTTAGCTATTTTTTTTTTACTCCATAGTTTTTGCCGACAAGCATACCCATAACATAATGCAGCCTCCACTATGAAGAGTGGTACTCAGTGATGTGTTGGATTTGCCCCAAACATAACGCTTTGTATTCAGGACAAAAAGTTAACTTCTTTGCCACATTTTTTGCAGTTTTACTTTAGTGCCTTCTTCTGTACAGGTTCCCTTCTTTTCACTCTGTCATTTAGGTTAGTATAGTGAAGTAACTACGATGTTTATGATCCCTCTTCAGTTCTCCTGTCACATCCATTACACTCTGCAACTGTTTTAGTCACCATTGGCCTCATGGTGAAATCCCTGAGCGGTTTCCTTCCTCTCTGGCAACTGAGTTAGGAAAGACGCCTGAATCTTTGTAGTGAGTGACTGGGTGTCCAAAATGTAATTAATAACTTCACCATGCTTAAAGGGATATTCAACGTCTGCTTTTTACCCATCTACCAATAGGTGCCCTTCTTTGCAAGGCTTTGGAAAACCTGTGTTTGAAATTCACTGCTCGACTGAGGGACCTTGCAGATAATTGTATCTGTGGGGTACAGAGATGAGGCAGTCATAAAAATAATAATAATGATAAACGCTTTTATTGCACACAGAGTCCAAGCAACTTATGTGACTTGTTAAACACATTTTTACCCCTGAACTTATTTAGGCTAGCCATAACAAAGATGTTGAATAGTTATTGACTCAAGACCTTTCAGGCTGTAACACAACAAAGTATGGAAAAAGTCAAGAGGTGTGAATACTTTCTGAAGGCACTATGTGCCATCATGGTTTGTCATAATTGATTCACTTTACATCCATCTTTACTATTTATAGAAAAGCTGCACTGGCCTCATCATCATGTTTAATCACATGTTAAAATGGTAGACTCTGCAATATAACATCACCATACACAGCAAGGGTGTAACCGTACATGTATTTGTACCAAATCGTTCGGTACAGGGACCTGTTTGGTCCGCACTGTGAACCCAAATTAATACATAAAAAATAAAAAAATTACAACAAAAACACTAGGCCTATAGGCTATGCCTATGCTGCATTGTAGGCCTATGCCTCGAGTAAATCTGATCTGAAAAAACATTTCAGGCTATTCCGTTAAAACAAGTAGTCTATGTGCACATTGTAATAAATTGTCATCTTATTTGGCGCATTTAAAAAAATTGTGAGGCGTAGCCAAGAACTAGTTCTGTACAATGGCGAGTGGTGGGGTCAATAAAGCAGAATTAGAGGATCCTCCATCATCCTTTAGATCTCAAGTTTGGGAACATTTTGGTTTTCTCCCAGTAGATTACAACCATGTTGGATAGAGAGTTGTGGATAACAATATGTCACCTATGCAGCTGCCAACACCTCAAATATGTTGGCACATTTACGCCGACATCACTCCAGTATACCGGCGCAAGACAGGAAATGCAAAGAAACAATGTCTCCCCTCTAAATTCAAGCAGCTAAATCTGACCGGGACAAATAAATTACAAGAGCAGTTTTTTTTTACAGTCTTTGGTTTATAGCCACGGATATGCACCCATTCTCAGTGGTTGAGAATAGGGGGTTTCAGCACCTTGTGAAAGTGCTGGAGCCATGTTACGAATTTCCCTCTTGCACCCATTTCAGCAAACAGGTAGTACTCGATCTATATAAGCAAGCCAAAGCCAACGTTTTCAATGAATTAGCCAATGCACCCTGTGTTGCACTTACTTAACAATGACAGCCCATCACATTACGCCGGAGTGGGAAATGTACTGTGCTACAGACACGGCCCCTTTATGAGAGCTACAAGTGTGCATCTGGCACTGAAGGAGGCAGAGTCATGGTGCGTTCATAACCAAGTGGGAAGTGGAAATTTACCACATACTACTGGGAAAAATCCACTTGAACGGCCCTCTAACTGGTAATGAATGACTTGTGGGAAACTTGTCGATCATCCTGAGCAACCACTTCTCCCACATGGATGGTGACCTCTGTAGTCACCTATGAGAGAAATGGCCACTTATAAGAACATTTTTGGCAGTTAAATGCAACAAAACATGAATTATAAAAAAACAGCATTACAGCATTATTACTGAGGTTTTGAAACTATAATTTTTTTTACAAGCATGATAGCTGTACTTTTAGTTTATGGTTGACACAGCTTGTTGGCCATTAGTCAATCAGTGTTTCTCAACGAGATCAAATCACATGAATGCATCCAACTGATATTTATGACTTCAAAACTGGTAAATTCCCACCTCCCACATGGTTACAAACGCAGCATCAGAGTGGAAACTTGAGACCCAACATAACAATCCTGTCGCAACAGACAATGCCAGGAACATTGTGAATGACATTTAATTTTCCTCGCTGTACTGAGACCGAACCATGACCCCAAAACCGCAATATGTACTGAACCATGGGTTTGGTGAACCATTACACCCCTAATAGACACAGTGGGCAAACGTCCTACTTACACACATCAACTTAACACAGCCATTACTGGCTTATCCCAATTTATGCTGCGTTCAAAACAACTGGGAACTCTGAAATCTCTGACTTCCGACTTCAGTGCGTACAAGACAACTGGGAACCTGGAAAAATTGTTTTGAACGGTCATCCAAGTCGGAAACTCTGGCCTCTTTCTCGAGCCTCGACTTTCCGACCTGAAGATCACTGACGTCCTGATTTGACCTCGTTTTTTTCTGAGTTCCCAAGTCTTGAAAGCACCATTACACCATCTCTTGAGTTGTGTGATAATGTCATACTGCAGATTCTACCTTTAAAGTACCACCAACCCAACCTACATGGATGGGGAAACTAGCCAGAAAATCACCACACTATTGGTTTCCCTATTGGTTCCCTGCAATGTGAATCTACAAGGTGAACAACGGCAAAATTTCCACCAAGGTTTTACAGAGGTACTTAATACTGACAAACAAATGTCCACCCTTTTCTGTCTAGAAAATATGCTGGACCTTTCTTGGCCCACACCCTCTAACTCAAAACAACAAAACTAAAACTAAAAAACCTTGGTCGATTCTATCCAGTCTTGACATACACCATATTCCTCCATCTTCCTCTGTCCTTTCAAAACACACCCATTACATTGCTGCCTGAATATGTGAGATTAACTGTCCTCTGTTAAGCTTAACGTATGCGAGTGCAATTCTGTATTTTTGTGTTAATGTAGCTCCACACATATGCCTTGATTAGAAATGGTCCGTAATGTGACATCTTGATAACACTGCAGGGAAAGCCTACTTTGATCGAAAACCCTGGCGGCACAGTGAAATGTTCTTTGCGCAAATATATAGTATGATACAATTAAAATGTACAGTCAGCAGTCAAAACAAAAGTGTTACAGTGATAAAGATGATAAAGCGTTGGTCTGTTGGTAAAGCGTGGACACTTGAGATACGGGGGGGGATGTCTTGGGCTGTAGAGGCTCCGGAGCAGACAAAAGTAATCCTTTAACCTCTCGTTACAGAGGTGTGTGCCCATTGTGTCGTACAGAGTGTGTGTGTGGGGGAATGGATAAGACATGGAAAAGTATGTTACAGGTCCAGTTGATGGAGGGATTGCAAGACGTGGGCGGCTCTTGACGGACTCTGGAGCTCAAATGGTGATGTAATGCTGTCTGAGTTTCCCCAAGAGGAACTCATGGGTTAAATTGTGTCGTGTGATTATTCCCACAATCTGAAAGAGAAGGTACAGGGAGCGACATCATGGAGCAGATTGCTTCCTCCACTCTAGAAAGACTCAAAAATAATTAATTAGCTACAGTAGCTACTGAGCCATTCCTCTGCTTAGTGCTTCTAAGCAAAAGCAAATATCTTATTTTGACAGTTTGACAAAAAAAAAGTTGTTAGAAAAAGCTGCATTTTTGTCAGTGTTGATTAATCATGCAGGTTTAGAATGGAGCAATATGAACCATTAATACGTACTGCATAAAGTACATAATTAGTATTAGTGGAATCAGGTGTGTAGTACTAGGTCAAAAACAAAGGACCAGGAATTTAAAAACACTGCCATACTGAATATGAGCCAGGCCACAGAGAGGAAACAGGAAGTTAAGGAGTGGGAATTTTAACCCTTTGCGGTGCGACTCACCTCTCCTACTGCGTTGACCACAGGCAGGTGTCGAAGGCCCATGGTCCTGAACAGGTTAAACACTTGGGACACATGTGTGTTTGGGGACACTGTGTAGGGGGAAGGGTTCATGTACGAGGTGACGTCCTGAAAGTGAAAGAAGATGATCACTTACTATCACAAACATGTAACCAGGTAGTAACAACAAAAAGCCTCAACACTTTTGATGAAAATTGTTCCTTTTAGGTGACAAAGCGCAAACGTGACGCTCTTAAAGAAACAGTGTACAATTTAATGCAATGCATCTCAATAGAAAACTTGTTATTTTACATAACGTAGAAACCTAATATTCCACAATTACTCTAATTTCAATTACATGTATTCCTATCAAAATATATATATTTTTATTATAAATGTATTTACAGGGTTACATATTAGTTTCTATAGCACAACATGTGCTTCAGCAGTATCTATATTTCATATAGGCTAGGGGTATGAAACTACACTGAACAAAAATATAAAACCCAACAATTTCAAAAATACTTTACTGAGTTAAAGTTCATAAAAGGAAATCAGTCAATTTAAATAAATTCATTAGGCCCACATCTATGGATTCAACATGGCTGGGAATACAGAGATGCATCGGTTGGTCACAGACACTACATGGTCAAAAGTATGTGGACACCTGCCCACATACAAACCATTTCTGTATGGACCTTGCTTTGTGCACAGGGGCATTGTCATGCTGAAACAGGAAAGGGCCAGAAATTTGACGAACTGACTTGTTGGAACGTTGGCATCCTATGACGGTGCCACGTTGAATGTCATGAGCTCCTTAGTACGGGCCATTCTACTGCCAATGTTTGTCTATGTAGATTGTATTGCTATGTGCTCGATTTTAGAATGGCTGAAATAGCTGAATCCATTAATTTGAAGGGGTAAAACTAACACGCTGTCGTGAATGTCGATCCAGTGTATGAGTATGGTGAGTATGGAGGCCATTTTCTGGGACATTTTCAGCTTTCAGGAATTGTGTACAGATCCTTGCAACATGGGCCCATGCATTATCATACTGAAACACGAGGTGAAGGGGACGTCTCTCAAAACATGAGACATCTGTGGCATTGTGTTGTCACAAAACTACACATTTTAGAGTGGCCTTTTGTCGCCAGCACAAGGTGCACCTGTGTAATGATCATGCTGATCAAATCAGCTTCTTGATATGCCACACCTGTCAGGTGGATGGATTATCTTGGCAAAGGATAAATGCTCACTAACAGGGATGCAAACAAATTTGGCACAATTTGAGAGTAATAAGCTTTTTGTGCGCATGGAACATTTCTGTGATCTTGTATTTCAGCTCATGAAACCGACACTTTACTTTAATTTTTTAAATAATTGTAGATTCAGCCGTGAGCCGAATTTTGGCGAAAAGAATGGTCGCGGGACCCCCAAAAAATTATGATAATTTTTACATTGCAAACTGCGGCCAGACGGAAGCCACTGCTCAGTAAAAGGCACATGACAACCCGCTTGGAGTTTGCCAAAAGGCACCTAAAGGACTCTGACCATTTGAAAGAAGATTTTCTGGTCTGATGAAACTAACATTGAACTCTTTGGCCTGAATGCCAAGAGTCTCGTCTGGAGGAAACCAGGCACCGCTCATTATCCAGCCAATACCATCCCTACTGTGAAGCTGGGTGGTAGCAGCGTCATGCTGTGGGGATGTTTTTTAGTGGCAGGTACTGGGAGACTAGTCAGGATCCAGGGAAAGACAAAAGGAGCAAAGTACAGAGAGATCCTTGATGAAAACCTGCTCCAAAGAGCTCAGGACCGCAGACTGTCCAACAGGACAACGGCCCTAAGCACACAGCCAAGACAACGCAGGAGTGGCTTCGGGACAAGTCTCTAAATGTCCTTGAGTGGCCCAGCCAGAGCCTGGAGTTGAACCCAATCAAACATCTCTGGAGAAACCTAAAAATAGCTGTTCAGCGACACTCCCCATCCAACCTGATAGAGCTTGAGAGGATCTGCAGAGAATGGGGAAAAACTCCCCAATTACAGGTGTGCCAAGCTTGTAGCGTCATACCCAAGAAGACTCAAGGCTGTAATCACTGCCAAAGGTGCTTCAACAAGGTACACAAAGTAAAGGGTCTGAATACTTATGGAAATGTGATATTTCAGTAGTTTTTTTTATACATTTGCAAAAACCTGTTTTTACTTTGTCATTATGGGGTATTGTGTGTAGATTGATAAGGGAAAAAAATATATTAATCAATTTTAGAATAAGGCTGTAACGTAACAAAATGTGGAAAAGGTCAAGGGGTCTGAATACTTTCCAAATGCACTGTAGGTTATATCTCAATCTACTTAAAAAAATCGTATTTTCTGCTGCTCGTAAATGTTATGTTGTGCTTTTTAAAGTTGGGAGCACCAGTGCTACCAATGAAAATGTTTAATTTAGAGCCCTGATCATAAGTGCAGCAGTAGCTGTAAATGTGTGATGGACTGGGTCGTACCACTATCATGCGGGGATTGAGAAGGGCCAAGTCTAGGTCATGGATGTCTGGGAAACGGGGGTAGTCCTCCGTCATCTCAGCATACGACAGTCTCGGCTGCGTGGCACTCTGTGGACACAGACAGACAAATAAAAAAAAAGCGCACAGACATACACACACGAGAACATGTGTAGAAACACTACACACACACACTGACTAACTCCTGGGTCAAATTCATTAGTGCACTGCACACAGTGGCAACCGTAGCAAAACGTTTTGCAACAGAGAACAAAAACGAGAGTTCAGGTAGTTCCTTCATGTTTTAGTCCGTTTTATTCAATTTGTTGCCTAATGAATACGATGTGCATGTGACATCGTCCTACATCATACTTCCGGGTCCTTTCCCCTAATCTTTTGATTGGGCTTGACGATTATATCATAACATTAGTGAAAATCCAGTCATTTAAGATACATATAAAATTCTTTGGGTTTGAGGATTCACTTATTACGTTTTTGCGCTCCAGAACCTTGTGCTCCGTTTATCCTATTGAATACCATTGAAAAAGGTTACAAGAGTTAAAAATTACAAGGTGACTTCCTGGAAAATGACATGCCACTGACATGCCACTTTCATACCTCATACTAGGAATTGCCAGGGACCTCACGATACAATATTACCACAATACTTAGGTGCGACTCTTTATGTACCACAATTCTATATGTATTGCGATTTGATACTGCAATTTTATTGTGATTCGATGTTCAAACAACTGGCTCACTGCAGGTCTTACTACAGAGGCATGAGAAAAAGTTTTAATAAGTCCTAGAAATAAATTGGTCGATGGATAACAAACCACAGGATGAGAAATACTGGAGTTTTTGCACAGATAGAGCCGATTAGCACCACCTAACATTAACTCCCTATTAAATAAATACATTTTTTATTTTTTATTAATACTTTGAGTCAGAATCGAATGCAAAAATAATATTGCAATACTCTCCTGTATCGATATTCCCCCCCCCCCCATCACTATTGAATACGACCCTGTTGTCCAGTGGGTTGGGAGTTGGGCCACTGACCGACTGGTTCTCTGCGTAGCAGACGCCACGGATCAGCAGGTTGACCAGCTGAGAGCGCAGGATGATGCCGTGGAAGGTCAGAGGTCGGAAGCGCTCCTCCATGGTCCACTCCTCGCTAGGGGACTGGTCTGGGTACAGGTTAGGGTAGGGCGCATGTCTAGAAACATACACACAGTCATAGAAACGTTAGAACAGCACTTTCTCCAAATAGAAACATGGGACTGACTCATTACAGTGAATCTATCGATTTACAACGTGTGCAATATTTATAAATAGTTCATTTCAGAAGAACGATGGATAAAAAAAATCTAAATTTGACCCAAGTCAAAGTTACAGGGGATAGGATGGTTACATGGTTGGTGTTGTAAAGGTCAAGTCAGGTGTGAGAATTAAGGTGTGCGTATGTGTGTGTGTGTGGGGCTCACCTCCTCTCCAGCATCTGCTGCAGCATGTCCTGTCCCTCCTCCATAGCAGGCACCACGGCCGCCAGCTGGTCGTCACACACGTTGCGCAGCTCACTGGACGGGTATGACTTCATGGACTGGCAGCGTCGCCGCTGCTCCCCGGCCCGCGTCAGCACACTTGATTTCTGAGGAGGGGGTGGGGGGAGAAGGCAGGGTTACACATGCATGCTCCACACACACACACCTTCCTGTTCATATAATGCAAATATTTTTACAGTAAGAGACCATGAGACGGTCTGTGCATCCCTGTTCCCTACATTCCCTAATGTAATTACTGACACTGCCCTAACATATAAATAGATGTGATTAGCCTTTTTATTAACAACATGTCAACAAAGGGCTTTACAGTAACAATACTACAAGGAGGGGAGCAAGGAAGGAAAAACAACATTTTCCAATTATTGGAAACACGGCCAAACTAAGTGGCCTATATCGATAGCCCCAGCCCATGCATTATAAAGTATAACAGGGTTCTGATTACTCCTGGTGGCAGTTTGTGGTATGGCAAGGGCACCTTCAGCAGAGGTGTATTCATTTGTCGCAGACTGTAGCAAAACGTTTGGCCTTATGATCCAAATGGAAAAAGTTTTGTAATGAAAACAAGAGTTTCTATTGGATGAAACCAGGTAGGTCCCTCCCAGTTTCGTTATGTTTGCATCTTTTTGGGTCCTAGAGTAACCAGGCAAAACGTTTCGCTACGATCTGCAACTATTGCATACACCCCAGGACACAACATAGTGAAATGTTGAGATAGAAATACGTTAAGTACAACAAACATCTCTGACATGTAGAATAAAGAATCATGTCAGTTCTATTCATGCAATTTCTATCTGCACGTTGCCCTGGCTCCTACCTTGAAGCGGATGTTGTTGCTGATGAGGATGTTGCCCTTCATGAACTCCCGTTCGTTGTCCCTGTTCTCGGTGACCACGGGGAAGGCATGGTAGACAGTTGTGCGCAGGATGCTCACCAGGGACTGGATGCGCGTGTGGGGGTACACGTACGTCAGGTTGGGCTCCATGATGTCACTGGCCGTCAGTCTGGGGGACAAACGAGGGACACACATGTACCAGGGCTAGGGTCAGTCAATTCAGGAAGTAAAATTCTATTCAATCATTGAAAAAAGGTCATCCATTTAAGTAAAAAGGAAAAGCTATTATTATTTTTATTAAACGTATCCCTTTTTTTAAACCCATCAGCAGATTACACAGTTGGTTAAAAGGCTGAAAAGGGCCGCATATTTTCAGAATATGCGTGTATACTGAAGAGATGTGTTAGTTGTAAGTGGGTTTGGATACAATGACCACTGATCTTTATTATCATAAATGTAGTATTTTTTTCTTACTTGTCCATCTCAACCTCTGTCTCCCACTCCAGCAGTGGCACTCCTCTCAGATGAATGTGGATGTCATAGATGCCCTTATTGAAGAAATCCCCCGTCCACTTGGCTACCTGAGCACACGCGCACACACGTAATCCTGTAAGCACCAACTCTGATGCAAGTGTACAAAATTGTGAATGTAAGTTCAAATCAATGAGGTGTACTTTACCATGAGGGTTATCATAATGGGCAAGCCGTAGGTGATCTCATTGGTCGATTCGATGAGAATGACAGTCAGGCTGATGGTCATCCGGACCACACCTCCCAGGAAGGCGGCTGCTCCAATCAGAGCAAAGGTCCCAGAGTAGATGTCCATCCCCAGGTTGCTGTGGCAACAGGGCAGCCAAAAGGAACCAACCAGGAAAAGCAGGATCAGTCGAAACAGTAAGTGTCAACATTAGCAACATTTGGAAAGGTTTTATCAAAGGATGGGGGAGAAATCTCAACTTTTTAAAATGCTTTCCTAAAAGCGGTCAGTTTGATTTCGATAACTAAGGAAAGACTCTAAGGCTTATTGCTAGCATTGTCCGCTCAAACTGCGTTATTTTCTTATAGCTACAGTTGAAGTCGGAAGTTTACATACACTTACTTAGGTTGGAGTCATTAAAGCTCGTTTTTCCAACCACTCCACAAATTTCTTGTTAACAAACTATAGTTTTTGCAAGTCGGTTAGGACATCTACTTTGTGCATGACACAAGTACATTTTCCAACAATTGTTTACAGACAGATTATTTCACTTAATCACAATTCCAGTGGGTCAGAAGTTTACATACACTAAGTTGACTGTGCCTTTAAAGAAAAACCCTGGAATGAGTAGGTGTGTCCAAACTTTTGACTGGTACTGTACATATGAATGAATCTGATATACACCATTACCATTTCTGGACATTTTGTTATGAGAACGTTGGGTATACATTTCGGGAAGAAATTATAATGAGAATGACAGCCTAACAATTTGCGTACATTAGATTATGCCTAACACTGAGAACATTTGATTATGAGAACGTTGGCCTAACATTGAGAACTTTCTCAAAACATTGGTCTTACATTTTGAGGAGGTTGGCCACCAGGCGTCCGAAAGCGGCGCCACAGAGCAGCGAGGGCACAAAGAGGCCGCTGGGCACCGACACGCCGTACGTCCAGCACGCCAACAGGAAGTACAGCACAAAGAACACAATCAGCGTCACAGGGCTGAACGTACCTACAGAGACAGACAGGAAACACAGGAAATCACACACTAACAGGCTGACTACACTGCTCGCGTCGCGTGCGCGAGCGTTGCAAAATACATTTTGAAATCTATATTATTCAATTATTGCACCCACACTGCTCGCGAGCATCTGCGTTGCCAAGGGCTAAAATAGAAGCCAGTTCTATTTGTGACGCAGATCGCGCTGCAAGTCCTGCCTCCCATCTCCTCATTGATTTATAGAAGCAGGTACCCACGTGCCATCTCCTCATTGGTTTATAGAAGCAGGTACCCACTTGCCATTTCCTCATTGGTTATACCCACGTGGGTGACTCAAAGACGAACAAGGTCAGTGGCGGTAATGCACCTAATTTATGAAAGTTGCCAATCGCAATATAAAGTCCAGAGAAGAAAAAGCCTGGAAGGAGGAGAGATGACTAGAAACGATTTAGGTTGACCGTTTTATGTGTGGATTAATTGTCGGAGTAGAGGACCTTGTGCATTTCAGGTAAAATAACAACTCAATGTTTATATCCCAGGACAAATTAGCTAGCAACAGCAAGCTAGCTACATAGGACAAATTAGCTAGCAACAGCAAGCTAGCTACATAGGACAAATTAGCTAGCAAGTGCAGCTAGCTAGCTAAATTGCCATAAATGTTTAATGCTTTTCGACCTGTCCCCAAATGAATGTAATTGGTTCAGAGTTTGTTTTGATATTTTAACCTGAGTGTCGTGATCACGTTTGGTGTGGGGGGACAAAATAAATGTATGCACGATGCCGCACGCATCGTAATTGTAATTGGTATTTTGACCAATATTTTTAAGAGCTGGCCACAGAGGTGTTCATTATGTTCTGTATAATGATTAACTAGAGTGTAGCCATCACCTGCACACAAACATATATTTTGGTGTGTATGTGTAGAGACTAGGGACCCTGTTCAAGGAAAAAACAGATTAAGCCTAGTCCTGGAACTAAGAAGTACTTTAAATAGAGGTTATTGAGCATGCTGTTTAGTACAGGCATGGGATCAGTTTTGCCCTTAAAATCAGGTGGGAGCCTGTCCATAATCTCATTCATCATTATCTAAAAGGCTAAACTGATCCAAGAACAGCCCTTGTCTCACCGTCCTGGTGGAAGAGCTGGTGGATGGCCACCTCCTGAGGGTTGAAGAACAGAGTGGCCATGTCGTTGTACGTCTTGTTGGGGCAGAAGAACTGGCGGATTGTAGAGTTGATGACGTCTTCGTTGAGGGACACCTAGATAAAGCGCCATATCACACATTTTACCATTGTAACAAAACCATTGAATGAGAGTATGTTTCTAACTTTAGTTACATATATGCACTGTATACATTATGTCTGTCCGATGTGGGACGCATTCAAAATGTGAAACTCCACTTCTGAAGGACTTGAGTGTACACTAGACTAGAGACCTGGGGAAACAGTTTTGGACTAGAGGTGATGTCTATGCCAGAGATTGAAACTTTAAAATATTAACACAATGGCCGACACTGGAGTGAGGGTGTGTGCTGCCCGATGACTCGGTTCATTTACACCATTAAAAGCATTGAATGTTGAAACTGGAGTCTGTTCAGTGAAGCAAAACATTGAAAATGGGGTATATTCAGTAAGGTGAGGCGTTCAGTACATTTCCATCTGGATCCCCTAATCTACATGACAGACCATCATATTGGTTCTATACAATACACTTCTATCTGAATGTTCTTCATCGTTGCACCCTCCTGAACACTAGCATGGTTGGGATCAATGCCATTTCACTTCATTCAACTCAGTCGGCCAATCTGAGGTTAGAGAGGCAACAGAAAACACCAATAAACTTTTTACGGATGGCTTTTGTCTCGTTATGTTTCAATATGCTTTTAGTGCTTGTTTTAGGAGGATTATGACGTTGTTTTACGGCTGTTCTTATCTTATTTTTACATGCTTCACTTTTTTATAAAGTTGAGCTCTGCCAAACGTACCAGATATGTAGTGTTGTTGTTGGTGATTGTGGAGGCCAAGTCGCGACATTCCCCCAATGTCATGGATGCCACAAAGATCACCACCGTGGTCACCATGGCAACCAGCAGACTCTCTAGAACCCTTCCCAGGGACCAGACAAAGAATATGAGATGAAACACAAATCCCTGTAACCCATTTGAGAAATATGTCTTTCCACTCAGATGGGGAAGTTAAATATATTGACCATTTGAAAAACAAAATGTTTCATTTGTAACAAAGCATTGCAGCAACGCAACTGTCACTACAATGAAGTGTATGTGTGTATGTGTACATATCACTCCTAGCAGGTACCTGACAAACTTGGCCTTGGGGTGAACGTGTCTCATGCGGTACTTGGCCAGCCTCTTGTTGATGCAGTTAAAGAAGGCCCCCAGCAGCCCTCCCACCACCCCCATCAGGACGAAGAAGGCCAGGTCAACTGCCGTCCACAGGTGGCACTTCTTATCCCCGTCTGAACACTGTGGGAGAGGGATGGACACCCATGGAGATATAGAACTCAAGTTGCTAAACCATTATATGCACACACAGACCCACATACACAAACACTATACTCACATCTCCACAACATGAACAACCGTGAATGAGTGGGAATGAGTGCTTGTACCTTGAACTCTCCAAAGTTGAGCAGGCCGGGGAGCTGGAATGAGCCCCATTTGTTGTAGTTGATCCCCGAGCGGAAGAAGTTGAGGGTGAACGTAGCCGACATGGAGCAGAAGAGCTGGGGGGTAGACAAGAAGAGAGTGGTACCTCAGACCAGGCTGACTGACAATGACAGAAAAATAGCCTGTGTGTGTTTGTTTGCATGGGTCTCTGTCTGTGACCTTTCACCTACCACTTTCCAGGTGAGCGCCTGGTTCCAGAACGAGGAGCCCTCCTCCAGGCTGAAGAGGGTGCCCCCTATTGGTGCCCCAAACGCGGCCGCCACCCCGGCCGCCGCCCCTGCCGATACAAAGTCCCGCTTGTCCCTGAAATCAAGATTAAGCACAGAGATTTAACTTATAATGATGAACAACTGCACTATTAGCACTTTACAGTAGTAGAGTATGCTACTGTACCTGTCACTGCGGAAGTAGGGGAAGTCAAAGTTTATCTTCTTGAAAGTGATGCTCTGAAACTGAGGGAGTCCGGCTCCCACGATGGCTCCACTGTGGATCATTGGACCCTCCTTCCCCACAAAAAGACCTAAGGGATCAAACACTTAGAGGCGGAACAGACGCTTTGCCATTGGATTCCTTTTAGTTAAATGCTATAATGTTTGCATCTGTTGGAAAACCAAGGGTTGTATTAATTAGTGCACACTGTAGCAAAATGTTTTGAAACGGTAAGCGAAATAACTACTGTTTATATATTGGACAAGTTCAGGTAGTCCCTTTCTGTTTCAGTTGTCTTCCGTTTGGTGCCTAGTGAATATGACTTTGTTCCATCTATTTTGTAGTACCTCCGGCTACGGTAAAGAGGACTCCGATAGCCTTGCAGACGAAAGTCCGTAGCCGGACTATTCCAGGTATCTTTACTCCGTTCAGGTAGCTCTTGATCTCAGGGATTCCCGAGCCCGCAGCTACAGGCTAAAGAACACAGGAAAGGGACAATCAGTAGGAGTTGGGACAATTCTGATATGATACCACCAGACACACAAAGAAAACCAAAATAACTATCCAACAGGTGTTAAAGAAAAAAATAAAAATAACTTTGGATAATAAGCTGTCAAAGCATATTGTCAAAGGGATTATGAGCATGTTCAGTACAGGCAGGCAGGTAGTACAGTAGACTCCTAACAAGTACACTTCAGATAAGTGCAAACTCCATTGAAGTGCAATATAAGTCCCTTTCTAATTGCTCTGATAACTACACGGTATCATGACAGTCCCAAGCCACTGCATTTATCAGGAGTTGACTTTAAAAACCTAATCTAATTTCTTGGTCACATACACATATTTAGCAGATGTTATTGCGGGTGTAGTGAAATGCTTGTGTTCCTAGCTCCAACAGTGCAGTAGTATCTAACAATTCACAAAAATACACAAATCTTAAAAGTAAAAGAATGGAATTAAGAAATATTAGGACGATCAATGTCAGAGTGGCATTGACTAAATACAGTAGAATAGAATACAGTATATACATATGAGATGAGTAAAGCAGTATGTAAACATTATTCAAGTGACTAGTGTTCCATTATTAAAGTGATTCCATGTCTATGTATATAGGGAAGCAGCCTCTAAGGTGCAGGGTTGAGTGGCCGTGATGGCTATTTAACAGTCTGATGGCCTTGAGACAGAAGCTGTTTTTCCAGTCTCTCGGTCCCAGCTTTGATGCATGGTTGATGTCCTTGATGATCTTTTTCGCCTTCCTGTGACATCGGGTACTGACCGTACCTCCCTCTGGAGAACCCTGCGGTTGCGGGTGGTGCAGTTGCCGTACCAGGCGGTGATACAGCCCGACAGGACGCTCTCAATTGTGCATCTGTAAACCTGAGGTTGAAAAAATCTCCTGAGGTTCTTCACCACACTGTCTGTGTGGGTGGACCAATTCAGATTGTCAGTGATGTGTACGCCGAGGAACTTGAAGCTTTCCACCTTCTCCACTGTGGTCCCGTCGATGTGGATAGGGGGGTGCTCCCTCTGCTGTTTCCTGAAGTCCACGATAAGCTCCTTCTAGTTATTGACGTTATTTTAGGCTGTCCCGTCATTGTTGGTAATCAGGCCTACCACTGTTGTGTCGTCTGCAAACTTGATGATTGAGTTGGAGGCGTGCTTGGCCACGCAGTCATGGATGAACAGGAAGTACAGGAGAGGGCTGAGGCCCTGGATCCCTGTGTTGAGGATCAGCAAAGTGAAAGTGTTGTTTCCTACCTTCACCACCTGGCGGTGGCCTGTCAGGAAGTCCAGGACCCAGTTGCACAGGGCGGGGTTCGGACCCAGGGCCCCAAGCTTAATGATGAGCTTGGAGGGTACTATGGTGTTGAAGGCTGAGCTATAGTCAATGAACAGCATTCTGACATAGGTATTCCTCTTGTCCAGATAGGATAGGGCAGTGTGCAGTGCGATGGCATCGTCTGTGAATCTATAGGCGCGGTAAGCAAATTGAAGTGGGTCTAGGGTGTCAGGTAAGGTAGAGGTGATATGATCCTTAACTAGCCTCTCAAAACACTTCATGATGACAGAAGTGAGTGCTACATGGCAATAGTCATTTAGTTTAATTACCTTTCCTTTCTTGGGTACACGAACAATGGTGGACATCTTGAAGTAAGAGGGGACAGCAGACTGGGATAGGGAAAGATTTAATATGTCCGTAAACACTCCAGCCAGCTGGCCTGCGCATGCTCCAAGTATGCGGCTAGAGGATGCCGTCGGGGCCGGCAGCCTTGCGAGGGTTAACACGCTTAAAATGTCTTACTCACGTCGGCCACAGAGAACAAGAGCCCACAGTCCTTGGGAGCGGGCCGCGTCAGTGGCACTGTGTTATCCTTAAAGCGGGCAAAGAAGGTGTTTAGCTTGTCTGGGAGCAAGACGTCGGTGTCCCTTTGTAATCCGTGATTGTCTGTAGACCCTGCCACATACATCTCATGTCTAAGCCGTTGAATTGCGACTCCACTTTGTCTCTGTCACTTTGTCATATTCCCAGTCACCTTGCCATGGTTAAATGCGATGGTTCGCGCTTTAAGTTTTGTGCAAATGTGCCATCTATCCACGGTTTCTGGTTAGGGTAGGTTTTAATAGTCACCGTGGGAACAACATCCCCTATACACTTCCTAAAGAACTCAATCACCGTGTCCTTTTAAGCGTCCATGTTATTCTCAAAGGCTAACCGGAACATATCCCAGTCCACGTGATCAAAACATAGTTGAAGCATGGATTCCGATTGGTCAGACCAGCTTTGAAAAGACCTTGGCACGGGTACTTCCTGTTTGAGTTTCTGCCTATAGGAAAGGAGGAGAAAATGGAGTCGTGATCTGATTTGCCAAAGTGAGGGCGGGGAGGGCCTTGTAGGCATTTCGAAAAGGCGAATAGCAGTGATCTAGTGTTTTCCCTAAGCGAGTACTACAGTCAATGTGTTGATAGAACTTCGGTAGTGTTTTCCTCAAATTTGCTTTGTTAAAATCCCCAGCAACAATAAAATGTGGCCTCAGGATATGTGGTTTCCAGTTTGCATAAAGTCCAGTGTAGTTCTTTGAGGGCCGTCGGGGTATCGGCTTAAGGGGGAATATACACGGCTGTAACTACAACCTTAGAGAATTCTCTTGGGAGGTAATACGGTCGGCATTTGATTGTGAGGTATTCTAGGTCGGGTGAACAAAAGAACTTGAGTTTCTGTACGGTATCACAATCACACCTTGTGTAGTTAATCATGAAACATACACCCCCACCTTTCTTCTTCCCAGAGTTTTTTTATTCCTGTCTGCACGATGAATTGAGAACCCAGCTGTCTGTATGGACGGGATCAGTATATCCCGAGAGAGGCATGATTCCGTGAAACAGAGTATGTTAAAGTCCCTGATGGCTCTCTGGAAGGAGATCCTCGCCCTGAGCTCGTCTACTTTATTGTCCAGAGATTGAACATTAGCGAGTAATACTCTGAAGTGGTGGATGGTGTGAATACCTCTTCTCCCCCCCGGCGACGACTTGGAGCAGCCTCTGGGATAAGTGAAATTGCCCTGGGGGGTACAAACAAATTATCCAATTCGGGAAAGTCGTATTCCTGGTCGGAAAACTGGCGATTTACCACCGCTCTGATATCCAAAAGTTATTTCCGGCTGTATGTAAAAACACAAAAAACGTTCTGGGCTAATAATGTATGAAATAACACACAAAAAAAACAAAATACTGCAAAGTTGCTTACGAGCTAGAAGCAGAGCTGCCATATCTGTCAGCGCCATCTTACTAATGTATAGCATAACAATAGCATGTAAGGACATAATAGCATGTTAGGAATTTGTGTAGAGCGTCTTTACCTCAATGAGGACCAACACACTGGCGATGAAGATGAACGTCATGTTGAAGGCCAGTAGCTCAAGAAGCGAAAGAGCCAGGCAGCCTTTCTCACTGCACTCCTCCACAGCTAGCACACACTGGCTAAGGAAAAGCACTGTCTGCCACACAACACCTCACTGCTCTCAACTAATACAATATGTTGATTTGCAATGTTCAACATCAGAAAGACATTATCAATTAGGCATAGACTTTGAGTGAAATATTATATCTTCAAAAAAAGATACATTTTCCCACCAAGTTGAATTTGAGCTGAGTGAAAAGGCGTACAAAAAAGTCCACAAAAACACCCACCTGAGAGAAAAGAGAATGGTGTTAATAAGATTATTTTTTTTCAAAGCGTGCATCGCTAACATACCGGTATGTATGCCAACCAAAAATCAGCATAGAACACGACTGCACTTACCAGGCCTACTGAAACTCCAATGGCAAACACCAGCATCCACCTCACAGCTTCATACTTTTTGGCTCTCTAATAATGTGATAGAAGAACCCATGTTAAAAGAGATGGAAAACAGCACAATTGTAATATGCAGTTTGATGGAAATGAAAAGTATGTTATTTTCAGAGGCTGTAAAAAAAAACAAAGGCATTCTAGTGTAGTTGGTGGTCTAACCACATACTTAATGACTTAGTAACGACTTTGTAACCAACTCAAAATGTAGGCTTATTTATCACAATACCAATACCACAATTAATTTCTTAGTATACCTTATTGTTCATCTCCTCCAGAACTTCGACATATGGTTCATTGATGCACCTGTCATAATCCAGGCTCTGCCAAAATATAGAGAGAACCATTGGGAGAGGAGTCAGTGTGTGTTAAATTTAATTCATTCTGTAGTTTATTTTTCTGACGAGACAGATTTCAATGATACTCAGGTAACAGACGTGGTCAAGAGGTAGTCTAGTCCCAGATTATTTTGTGCTCTTGCTTACTCCATTGTCATTGTCAGGCCTTACCTTGACATGACAATTCCATAAGGAGTTGGCAAAAAAGACGAAACAGACTGGCAACCAGGCTAGTCAAGAGCTACACTGATGCTCATTTGGGTGTGTCTATTTTCCCTTCATTCATATGGAGTTAGGCCAACATCTTGATCTGCTTCAAAGGGATTTCATCACCTCATAATCTTTCCTTGGAAGGATCTCATCCTCTTCGTCTTGAGTTTCCCCAAGAATAGTCTGGAAATTAGAAGAATGTGACACTGCCATCATTGTGCATGAAGAATAAAAAAACAATGACACAAAACTACTCAGCCTGACAAATAAGGTTATGCAGTGTACATTCCCAGTCATCATGAAAAGATAGCTGGCACTTACTACACCTAGTACTATATGCCACACAATAACCCCAACAAAAGAGTAAGCTGTTGGCTGTGGTTTCTTCCTGAGTCATGCAAGGCTGTGAATAACTTGAGGGGAACGAATAGCTAGATGCTAACGTTGCTCTCTTTCAAATGTATCCTTTATTTAACCATGCACTTCCTCGACAATTAATGCCCCCTTGTCAAACAGTCCGATAGGGTGTTTAAAAGGGCCTCTATTAAACAATGCACATCATGCATAAATAAATGGCATAGGTCGTGCTTGGCAAGCATCAAGTTAGAGTCACAGATAAAACAAGGAGGGTTAGTTCTAAAAAAATATTTGCCAGCGTATTGCCAGTGGCTACTAGTTAGCATAGTTGCTCAGCACTGCAAAGCAGGCTGTCATGTTGTTTAGTTTGACTCACAGTACACATTACCCAAAAACATGTATTTAGCCTATAATGCTACTGACAGCTATATACTGTAACAAAGTCGAAATCGATATTTATTTATCAAGCTATTGTGCAACTTAGTTAGCTACCTAAATTAGCATCGAGAGATATTCCATACATCAAAACAGAACGGGGTGGAGTATTCTCCAGCCAGGGTGAAGTCAGGACACAGGCTCCGTGTTCCTTGGCAAACTCACACACAATATTTTGCACATTGAGGCAATTCTACCCATGATGAGCCATTATGCGAGTTCTCTCTTACCAGTTCCTCGGGTGTTCGGGTCTCTTCATCCCTGCAGCAGCAGTGACAACATAAGCAATTCCCACAGCACGCCATCTTCGTTGTTGCCTCTTCAGCACCACCTCTTCCCACCCTGGCCGTGTTCGAGAGGATCACGACCGCGACGTACCGCCGGTAACTCGTGACGGACTGACTGATCTCCACATTATAACACGTCGCTATTTATGACGCTAGGTGATTTGTAGATCATTCCGTCCGCAGTCGCAGTGCAGTCGTTTTTGACGCTCTCGAACACAGCCACCGTGATGTGACGAACAAAGACGCGGTAATTTACGCAAACGTATCAAAACTGCGTGTAATTTACGCATGTGTGATACTTGTTATTCTCAATAGAACAACATACGTATTATCAACGTATATTTGATATAAAGATATATATACAAGACCCAGTTATAATAGTTCAACACAAATCATGTGTATGCATTCGCCTTCAAACTTATCGCACTGACTGTGTTAAGTTTGCCCAGCTCGAACTTCTGTAAACTGACCGGACACACTGGCTGTGGTTGAGAGGATCAAAACCGTAATGTATCATGGGTACATTGTGACTGACTGATCTACAAATAATAATGTGAGTTAGTTATTTATGATGGAAAGTGAATTGTATATCAGTCAGTTGGCAGTCGCTTGCAATGTGGAACAAGCTCACTATTTTCAGCCATTTTGCCAGGTGCTATACATTGGTTTCAAAGTGCAAGGATGGTGATGCGTGGCATCCACATTTAACCGAGAACCCCCCCTGCCTGGGACCTCATTCATAAATTAATCTATGGTGAGTTTATACTTCATAGTTAACAATTGCACTTTCATATTAGCACATCGTTTTGCTTTATTTCAACTGTCGTCCTGTGTAGCTCAGTTGGTAAGAGCTTGGCGCTTGCAATGTCAGGGTTGTGGGTTTGATTCCCAAGGGGGACCAGTATGAAAATGTATGGACTTAATACTGTAAGTCGCTCTGGATAAGAGCTTCTGCTAAAATGTAAAGATCGCTAGCTGCCCAACCTGGTCTCAGAACATTTTGTATTAGTCTGTACGTAAATCTGTGACTCCATTTAGGTTGTTTCGTATGGTATGTATTAATTTGTGAATGTCAATCACTAATTTCGTATGATATGTTACAAATTCCAATTCATATTGTATGTTACAAATTTGCTAAATGTATGATATGTTACAAATTATAGCTAGGTGGCTAACATTAGCTAGCTGGTTGATGTTAACTGGGTTAGGGTTAAGTTTAGGAATTAGGTTAAGGGAAGGGTTAACTAAAAGCGTTAGGGGAAGGGTTAGCTAACATGCTAAGTAGTTGTAAAGTAACTAAAAAGTAGTAAGTAGTTGAAAAGTTGCTAATTAGCTAACATGCAAAAGTTGTCTTTGATGAGGTTCAAACTCTTAACCGTTGGGTTGCTAGACGTTCACATTATACGCCCACCCGTCCACCCCAAACAAGTAACCATCTGTCTTATGTAACCATACCAAATGTAATATATCATACTAATTTGAATGTACCGGATTTACATTTACTATGGATGGAACCGCTTCTCTCTAAACTTCCTGTAGATATTCTGCATTAAAATAGTTCACACCCAAATATTTCTCTGCTGCTGCAACTACCACATCTATCTTCTGTGATTTCCACTCCATCTACTAAAAAAATCCAACCTTACTAAAACTCATCCTCTCTGGCTCTCTCTCTTCAGGCCTACTCACTGGAGGACTCCCAGTCCACTCACTCACCCCTAGGCTATCCTCAGCTCTCTTCAATGGCTAAGCATAGGAAACTTATTTGCCCCACTCGTACTCTGGCAATCTCAACCTCTCTCTCTCTCTCTCTCACAGGGCACTTCGGATCCCCAGCTGCATGGGCACCCCCACAGTTGACACAGTGCTTTCTGTATCCCAACTGTACACTACCTCTGACAATGCCCTCCTGCACATTTCTCACATCGTGGGATCTCCCTTCTACACACTGTTGCAACATGTCTGAATCCTTGGCACGTAAAGCACCGAAGCGAGTTCAGAACATAGGCCCATAGCAAATATAACCTAACCTGACTTTATCGGGAAGAAACTCTGTGTCAAAGCGCAACAAGACAGACAGATTATTCTCAGTATCACCATTACCACCAGGTATATTGTATGTCTCACCAAATTGCGGGCGCCACAAACACTAGGAATATTCCTTTTCATTGATCCACCTATACACTCAGTGCTACCGCACTGATCACCCCTTTTAGCAGAGCCCTGCTGCGGAGAGCAAAGCACAGAGCCGCATGACACGAAGTGAAAAATGCAGGAATCCACTCTTAACAAAAATCTCACTCCTACCGGTCCAAAATCATCTCTGGTAGGATTCTCAGAGCAAACGTTGGAAGTCTCCACTACAACTGTTGCCGCAGGTAGGCCCACTTCATCCTGGACTAGCTCAACCTCAGAGCGCTCACCACTAATGTCTGACTCCATTTTGAGATCATCAAGGTTCTCAAGAGAGCATGAAGACCTACACTATTGGTCAAAAGTTTTAATACACCTACTTATTCAAGGGTTTTTCCTATTTTCTACATTGTAGAATAATAGTGAAGACATCAAAACTGAAATAATACATGGAATCATGTAGTAACCAAAAAAGTGTTAAACAAATCAAAATATATTTTATATTTGAGATTCTTCAAATAGCCACCCTTTGCCTTGATGACAGCTTTGCACACTCATGGCATTCTCTCAACCAGCTTCATGAGATAGTCACCTGGAATGCATTTCAATTAACAGGTGTGCCTTCTTAAAATTTAATTTGTGGAATTTCTTTCCTTCTTAATGTGTTTGAGCCAATCAGTTGTGTTGTGACAAGGTGGGGGGGGTATACAGAAGATAGCCCTATTTGGTAAAAGACCAAGTCCATATTATGGCAAGAACAGCTCAAATAAGCAAAGAGAAATGACAGTCCATCATTACTTTAAGACATAGTCAGTCAATACGGAACATTTCAAGAACTCTGAGGGCCAGTTTCCCAGACACATATTAAGATTAGTCTTTGACTAAAAAGCTAACTCAGTGGAGAATCTCCATTGAACATGCTGTTTAGTCCAGGATTAGGCTTAATCTGTGTGCAGGAAACCTCCCCTGAAAGTTTGTGCAGTCTCAGAAACCATCAAGCGCTAACCATCAAGCGCTATGATGAAACTGGCTCTCATGAGGACCGCTGTCACATCTGCTCCTGCTCCTCCCCTCTGGCGTATGACGTCGCCAGAGTACTAACCACCGGTCCTAGCACTCATCATTACGCGCACCTGGACTCCATTACCTTCATCAATTCCTCTCCTTTATATGTCACTCTCCCATGTTCACTCACCAGTTGGTATTGTTCTTGTGTATCAGCGTACTGCCTTGTGCTTGGTGTTGTTATTTTATAAAAAAATTGCACCTGCTTCCGACTCACCGCCCAGTCATTACAACCTCCACAGGAATGGAAGACCCAGAGTTACCTCTGCTGCAGAGTATAAGTTTATTAGAGTTGCCAGCCTCAGAAATTGCATCCATGGTTCACAGAGTTCAAGTACACAGATCCGTCTCAACATCAAGTGTTCAGAGGAGACTGTGTGAATCAGGCCTTCATAGTCGAATTGCTGCAAAGAAACCACTACTAAAGGACACCAATAATAAGAAGAGACTTGCTTGGGCCATGAAACAATGGACATAAGACCGGTGGAAATGTGTCCTTTGGTCTGGAGTCCAAACTTTAGATTTTTGGTTCCAACCCGCCATGTCTTTGTGAGACGCGGTGTGGGTGAACGGATGATCTCTGCATGTGTATTTCCCACCGTAAAGTATGGAGGAGGAGATGTTATGGTGTGGGGGTGCTTTGATGGTGACAATCGGCCCGGAATCAAAATGAATGACTGCCCAGAATCATCCCAAGGACATCGGGCCGCTTCCTTCTACCGGAATTCAGCCGACTTTGCCGGCATCTTACCAGAATTCCCCAGAAGCGTCTGATGCAATTTTAAATAAATGTATACAAAATTACCCGATTTTAGTAATTTGAAATATTACCATTATACATTTTATACATACAAATTATACCCATCAAACAATTGTGTTTTTCTCATTTTATTTATTTGTAAAGAAAAATGGACCCCCTTTTCGTTGTATCCAATTGTCTTGTCCCATCGCTGCAACGCCCGTATGGCCTCAGGAGCAGTGTTGCCAACTTAGCGACTTTGTCGCTATATTTAGCGAGTACTCAGACCCCTCTAGCGACATATTTTCAAAAAAGCGACTAGCGACAAATCTAGTGGTTTTTTTTTTTCTGGTGTTATTGGAGACTTTTGGAGACTGACGTGAAAGCACGTATCGTTATTACTCTTCTCAACGAGCAGCGGGATGTAAATGTAAAATGTTCTTTGTCTAAAATAAATCCCTGCACAAAAAAAAAAAAAAATTTGAAAAAGAAAAAACCGAAGTACCTCCACCAGAGTGTCTCTTTTGGGTCACCTTTGCCGGTCCCAAGCCCGGATAAAGAAGGAGGGTTGGAATTGTGACATATGAAAAAACAAGAATCGACAGAAAGTTCTTTTGTATTTCTAAACATATTTAGGGTGTTTTTACTCACTTTTTGTCTCTCCCAGGACGTTATTCCTCTCTCCTACAGCGTCCATCACAATTACATGCACATGGCCAATTATGCAAATTAGGTGATGACGTCATTTAGCGACTTCTAGCGACTTTTAGGACAGCCAATAGCTACTTTCCTTACTGAGGAGTTGGCAACACTGCTCAGGAGGCGAAGGTTGAGAGCCGTGTGTCCGCTGAAACACAACCCCGAACATTTCTATAGAAAACTGAGTGTTGATCTCACACAGGTGTTCCAAATAGATATTAGCTCTAATCTGGAGCAGGCCCTATTAAATAACCTTATCTCAAAACCTGAATATGAATACCTTTGCTGCAAATGTGTTATACGTCCTTGCCTGAACATTTTGACGAAATTACACAAACCTAAAACAAGGCAATTATCCAGACAGACCAGTGGTTGCAGGAATAGGCTCAATGCTAGAGCCATTGTCGAACTTTGTAGACTATTTTATTAAATCTCATGTGCAAGCATTGCCCTCATATGTTAAAGACTATAAACTTCATAAATAAGATCTCACCAATAACGGATTTAACAGAAGACTGTATTTTGGTCACATTAGATGGCGAGAGTCTATATGCCAGCATTCTCCATATGTGGGGCTGGCAGTCCTAGCTCACTATTTGAGAGACCGAGATACTAACAAATACCCACCAACAAATTTTATTCTAGAGCTGGCTGAATATGTTTTGACGTATAACTACTTCAGGTTTGATGATGAATTCTACCTCCAAACGAATGGAACATCGATGGGCTCCACATTCGCACCAAGCAATGCTAACCTTTATGTGGGTCATTTTGAAGAATGTTTTGTTAACACACGAAAAGAAAATACATTTTTGAATAAAATCCTGAAGTGGTATCGATATATTGACAACATGTTTTGCATATGGGGAGGCACGAGAGAAGAGCTGTCAGACTTTATGGCATTACTCAATGACATTGACCCCAATCTCAAATTCACTATGGAATGTGACACAACGTGTTCATTACCTTAATATGTGGATTGAGAAATCAAATGGAACCCCGTTTACAACTCTGTGCAGAAAAGAAACGGAAAGACACTATTACAGGGAGACAGCTTCCACCCTGAGCCATTAAAAAGAGGACTTCCATGAAGCCAGTTTTTCAGACTGCACCGTATATGCCACTGTACAGAGGACTATCTAGAAAAAGCAGCAGAGGTGCCCAATAGGTTTTCTAATTAGAATATGTTACTCTCCACAATGTGTGGGTGAAGCTCTACATTTGGCATTGGGGAAAACATGAGATGAAGTGCTACAAAAAATACCCACTAGAGCTAAAGAACACTCTGTAATGTTCACCACCACATATACTTTGAACTCACGAAAAGTGGGAGATGCTGTCATGAAACACTGGCATGTTTTATCATCGGACCCAGCTCTGCCAGCTGAATTTAAGAACCCACCACTTATTGTATATAGGAGAGGTCGCAATTTACACGTTGGTCCATGCCAGCCACAAAATAAAATAAGCCAGACTATTCTGCCCTCTTCCGAATAGTAGCTATAATTAAAAAAAAAAAATGTTTATTTAACCTTTATTTAACTATGCACGTGTGCGGGTAAATATAATTGTAGAGGTTACGCACAGTGCAACAATATAATAAAGTGTGAATATTTCTTCCACCCACATACAGGAAAACGGTTCAAAATAAATTACATTATTACGTCTCCACCACCCATGTTATCTACATGATTAAATGTCCATGTGGGCTATGTTATGTAGGTAAAACCTCTCGTTGTCTCAAACATAGAATTAGTGAACATAAAAGTTCACCCAGGAGAAAAGACAGGGATTATCCAGTCGCAGTACATGTTAATGATATTTCTACCCTTAGATTTTGTGGCATAGAGAAAGTCAAGATATCAGACCTGGGAGGGGATATAAATAACTGAGCAAAAGAGAATGCTTTTGGATTTTCACCCTCCAGACATTTTTCCCAGGTCTTAATGATGAAATGCCTATGCATGTTATGTTTTAAATGTGAACACGAGTTAATGCTGCCACTTCAGATTACTCTGACGTTTTTTTTGTACTATACCCAATGATTTATGGAAACTTACTTGATAGGTCGATGTTCTCATTGTGGTTTCACAGAGTCTTGTTTAATACGTTTTATGTACACACTTTATTAGAATTATCAGAATACTTATGAAATGCACATTGTTATATTTGGTAACATATGCTTGTTTTCCTTATACTCCAACCCCATTCGATGCATTAAACTGATGAGGGTGGAGCAATGTATGGGTGCAAATTAAAAACACTCACAAAAACTCTGAAGGCCTTGAGGCCAATACATAAAGCTTAATAATGAGCAGTGATACTAGCAAGAGCAGTGTTTCTTATTTTTTCTCATCTTATTCAACTGTTACCATGCACCTGCAACAAAGATAGCTCAGGTTGCCTTTTGAATTTTGAAATAAATTACCCTACAATGAGTGGTGTTGGCTATTTCTCAAAAGTTTCTGACAACATGCTCAGCAGAACTACTAAGAACTCACCACCACCCCTGTGGATGTGCAGGATGAGATAACTAATGTTAGCGAAGTGAACACCATTGCGGATCCAGACACAATGGAAAGGGTGAAGTGATCGATGTCAAGTGATCGATGTCAAGCTAGGAACGGTCTTGGAAGCAAGAGCGGGCCATTCAGCCGAATTACAGTAGGTTGTCAAGGTGTTGATGAGGCGGAAGGAAGAATTGCTACTGTGGAAACTTCAACTACATCAATGGACACTAAGATAAAGGTACTTGAGAAACAGGTGCGCGAAATGGCGGAGCACATTGATGACTTGGATAATCGAGGAAGCAGATGAAATATCCGTGTGCCAGGCCCAACAGATGCAGTTTCAGGCTCAGCAGCCCAGTCTTCCCATCCCCATAGCCCTGAACCAGCCCTACTCCCAACTGAAAAAGGAGGTGAGCAGCATTGTGTTGAATGACATGTCAGTTGGCATAATTGCAGGTACTGCAATGCATTGAGGACAGGAATGTGATTCTCCAGTCAGGAATATTCTCACTTGACACAGAGGCAACCAATATCAGAGCCTTAAAGGAAGAGATGCAGGCTCTAAGAGATGGATGAGAGTCTCTCCTGTCTGAGGCAACCCTGATTGCTACGCAAATGAATGTTGCACCTCAATTTAGCAAGGAACACAGCCGTCAGAGGAAAAGGAAGAGATTCCATGATGAGACCTCTCAATAGGAGACAGCTCTGGACAGTGGAGCAACAGTGTTTCGGAACAGTGTTTTTTACTGCTATGGACCACGTCATTAGTGACTTGGACACTAGGTTCCACACCACTGACTTGGACACTAGGTTCCACACCACTGCAGAAATTGTTTTGCTGTTCTCAAAGTTGGGCAGATTAGTGAGGGTAAAGTCCCTTCTGTGTGCCAACCACTGATCATGAAGTATTCCAGAGATCTTACACTTGAGTTTCAAAATGAAGTAAGACACCTGAACACTGTAAATGCTGCCACTTTCCCCCCAAACCTGTCCCCTCTTTGTCTCCTGAATGCAATTTGTAAGATGCAGCTGCAAAGCATGTTTGGAGAAGTGTGCATTGCTTTACGTATATTTTGCACACTGCCAGTGACTGTTGCTGGTGGCGAGAGAGCTTTCAGTAAGCTAAAACTGATAAAAAAAACTATTTGAGGTCCACTATGTCCCAGGACAGGCTTTGCAGTCTTGCCATGCTGTCCATTGAAGGTCAGTTAGCTAGAAAGCTGGACTTCAAAGACTTGATCAGTGACTTTGCTAGCAAGAGGGCTCGGCGCTGGGCTCTTGGTGAGTAAGGCTGTGCAAGGGTCAGTGATAACTGTTAAATGGCATGGCTATGGATATTGGATCACTACACATATGACGCCCACTGGCGGTTCTGGGGGGAGGCCAGGGGGGGCCAGTGCCCCTGTGACAACAATTTTGGACCCCCTTGTGGCCCCCCTAAATGTGGAGTATGAAATAATTTTTGCATAACTAATGTTTGCTATCGTTCTTTTTTTACATCCATTATTAGACAGTGGCAACGTGGAACCCACACATTTACTAGAGGGACATGGTCTTTTGCCTGCTAATGCCTGCAATGCAGTGAAGAAAACGATATGACAACAATAACGTCTAATGTAACTGGCCCCTCTAACAGTACAGCTGGCCCTAGCTTGGCCCCCCCAGTTGAAAGGGTCTAGAACCGCCACTGATGATGCCAACAGACAGAACAAGATATATCTCAAAGTAATGGCTGGATTGTGCACAATCAAGACCCCAAGTGGAAGAAACCTATTGATTTGATGACCACTTGACCTTTCCTCTAGCGCCACCATCAGGCCTTTTCATTTCCATTTTGTTTTCCATTTTCCATTTCCACTTTTACAGCTGATTATTTTCTACTTGGTATGTATACTTAGTTCAAAAATCTGCTGCTGATTTTATTATTTTGTTTGTTATATCATTCTATAGATGATCATGTTAATTTATTTTAAGTTATTCATTAATGTTAAGAGAATTTTCCATTCAAGAGTTTTACCATTAAAATTACATTTAGACTGTAAAATATGGCCTTTAGCACATTTCTTATAGAGGGTATCAGTCTTGCATCAAATAGTGAATTCCACTGTATGCAGAATGTTGACTACTCTACGGCGGTTGTACGAAAACGCAAGGCGGTTGAGGTGAAGGCTCCACTCGATAATGAAGATGGACTGCGTACTGCTGTACCCGGCCACATTGAAGATTGTCAACGGAACACATAAGAAGCTTTACCCGCCTGAAGAGGCTGCTGCGTTTATTGACTTTCTCAGGTAAATAACTTTACACTCTGGCTTTGCAGCATTGGATCACTTTTTTATTCAAATCTGGTCATGAAGCAGTTCTCAAGTGCTCTTGTTCAGTAACATTTTCTTGCTACAGTAACTGCCACCATAGCTCAGACAGATCTGTGTGAATCTATATTGGTGCCCAGGCTTGGTCTTTGGTGGAAGAGCCTTAAATCTTCTTTTATTGATTTTCATTTTCATATGTATAAATGACGAGACTATAGAGTGGTTGTGCAGACTTAAGAGTCTACATTGGAGAGTTGAAATCCCCTGCATGTTAACTAGCGGGAAAACCCCCTTTTGGAACTTTGCATGTTTATTTTTCAGGTGTATTATAGTTCGGGTTCAGGGTTCATATAGTTTGTTTAGGCTCAGTGACAATGGGGAGAGTTAAACACATGGGGAAAGGTACCACCCTATCTTTACAGTAGGATTCATTCTGCATATTGGTTTGTCAAAATGCAACGGTAGGTAACAGACTGCGTTTATGTACATGGAACATTAGAGGGAGCCATAATCCCATTAAAAGGAAAAAAGTACTATTTAAAGAAATAATAAAATATTGATATTGCTCTGTTGCAAGAAACTCATTTGGATGATAAGGAGCATCTGAAATTGCAACAAGGGGGGTTTGGTAAAGTGTTTTTCTCATCATTTATATCCAGAAGTAGAGGTGTGGCAATTTTTGTGAAAAATAACCTACCACTTAAGGTGTTGAATTGTGTGAAAGATACATTTGGTCGTTATAATTAAAGGTACTTTACAAGGGCAGTACATTTCCATAATGAATATTTACATCCCCCCTGCCCACCCCCCTGATTTCCTCACTAAGATATTTCTAGACTTTTCAGAATGAAACTCAGATACTGCAGTTGGAGGAGATTTAAACTGTTTGTTGAACCCCCTTATTGACAAGTTTCCCAGCAGCATAGCTTCACCATCTCCTCAAGCTAGGTCGCTTAAAGCTATTTGTGATGATCTGGGGTATGCTGACGTCTGGAGAACCTTTCATCTCTCCAACAGAGAGTTCACCTTTTTCTCTACACCTCATGGATGTCAGACTTGAATAGGACGTCTTTGCAGTCGGTTTTATATGCTAAAATAGGAAGCATAGTCATATCTGATCATGCTGATGTGATCCTGGACATAAAACTCAAAGGGACACCCAATCCATCAAGACATTGGAGATTGAATTCAACCATTCTTAAAGACCATACATTTGCATCATATTTTATCACAGAGATTAAGGCATTTTTCTCTAACTCTCAATGAACAGATAACCACTTTGGGAAACCTGTAAAGCGTATGCCAGGGGTCTGATTATATCATTCTCAGCCGCTAAGAGGCGGAAAAAACGTGAAAAGCAAAAAACGTTGGAGGGTGAATTGGCAACTAAAGAGAAGGACTACATAACAATTCCCACTCCTGCCCTATTAAAGGAAATATCAGTCCTTAGATCAACATTGGAATCTCTCCTAACACAGGACGTTGAAAAGACCGAAGAACAGAGGTCTCTCCTTAATGCCCCTATTACCAAGGAAGAGATCATGTTTGCAATTGAGAATCTGCAAAATGGTAGGGCCCCAGGACCAGATGGGTTTTGTAGTGAGTTCTATAAGGAGTTCCATGGCCTGATCCTTGAGCCATTGCTTGACGTTTAACCACTCATTTTTAAATGACAGCCTCCCTCAAACGCTGAGGGAAGCTAACATCACTTATTCTCAAAGGGAAAATGCCCAGAGTCTTGTTCCTCGTACAGACCTATTGCCCTTCTGAACGTGGATTGAAAATTGCTAAAATCCTAGCCATACGACTAGAGGACTTATTGCCACTAATTGTGAAAGGGGACCTAACTGGCTTCATTAAGGGCTGTAACTCATATAATGGCAGGCAGCTTCTTCATGTTATTCAAGCCTCCCATCCAAGTGCTGTGGATGGTCTTGTGCTCTCCCTAGATGCTGAAAAAGCATTTGACTGTGTGGTGGTCCTACTTATTCTTTGCTCTGACTAAATTTGGTCCTGGTAAAAACTTTATAAAATGGGTTAAGGTTTTATATGATGGCCCTCAGACTGCTGTCCTTACTAATTGGCTGAGGTCAAATAGCGTCTCCACACACAGAGGTACCAGACAGGGCTGTCCTTTGTCCCTTCTCCTATTTGCGGTCGCTATGGAACCACTGGCAGAGTAACGGTGCTATACAGGGTCTTTTCATTGGTGACGTTCATCATAAATTAAGCTTGTATGCTGATGATCTTTTGATATTCATCTCCAGATTGAGACTTCAATAACATCACTTGTTAAATACTATTGAATTATTCAGTGAATTCTCAGGCTACAAGGTGAATTTAGCTAAATCAGAGGCTATGCCACTTGGTAGTCTTAGCTCTGTACCTACTACCTCTGCCCCCTTTCCTTTTAAATGGTCTCCCTCAGGTTTTATGTATCTGGGTATATTCATAACTCCTAAATTCCAGGAAATGTACAAAGCCAATTTTGTTCCCTTATTTGATAGAATAAGACTGTATCTGGAGCGCTGGAACTCTCTTCCCATTTCATGGTTGGGTTGAATATCCCTCTTGAAAATGAACATTTTACCTGAACTACTTTAACCAATCCAAATGATCCCTTTCCAAAAAGGTCATAAAATATTTAAATGGCTGGTTAAATTCCTTCATATGGAGTAAATGCAAGCCAAGACTTAAGATGGCAATATTGAAGCTGCCAAGTTCTATGGGGGGGCTTGGATCTGCCCAATGTTAGGTTTGATCAGTGGTGTGCCCACTTATGTTATATTTCTGACTGGATCACAAATTCTAACTCTATCACGTTTCAGCTAAGACACAGATGCAGACAACGTTGAAGTAACAACAGTTTATTAATCCAACAGGGGCAGGCAAAAGGCAGGTCAAGGTCAGGCAGGGATCAGTAATCCAGATAGGTTGGACAAAGATACAGGATGGCAGGCAGGATCAGGGTCAGGGCAGGCAGAAGAGGTCAACACCGGGAAAACTAGAAAACAGGAACAATTGAGAGACAGGAACAGAGGGAAAACCGCTGGTAGGCTTGACGAAACAAATCGAACTGGCAACAGAGAACACAGGTATAAATACACAGGGGATAATGGGGAAGATGGGTGACACCTGGAGGGGGGTGGAGATAATCACAAAGACAGGTGAAACAGATCAGGGTGTGACAGAATCCTCTATTTGGTTAGACATTGAGACTTCTTTTTTTTCAAAATATCCCTTGCAGGATCTTTTATTTTTCAGAAGTTTCAAATATGTAAAAGATTACTGCAATAATCCTAATACAGTCAAAGCATGGAGGTCAGTTTAACATTTTTTGGGAAGGTTCAAACTAACCTCTGCTCTTACCCTGATTCTTAACAACCCAGATTTTGTACAGGATTGCTGAATGCTGGTTTTAACATTTGGCTTAATAAGGGCATAGGCAGACTAAATGATTAATTCGCTGATAAGATTTATTGTCATTTGAGAAGATGGTTGATAAATATCGACTCCCAAAGCAGGTCTATGTTGAAGAGCACCACCTTGATTGGTAACCCTGATGTGTCTGTCATTGAAATAATGCTTTTTTTCTCAGAAAGGAAAAGGTCTATGTTTATTTTATGATGCTTTAAGGTCCTTTTCTACTGTTGACACACAGGGGGTCAAGCGAGTGTGGGAGAAAGAATAGTCTGTTATTATTGACGAGATGTGGGAGGACATTTGGAGATATGCAAAAACAATATCTATCTGTAATCGTACTAGAGCAATCCAATTAAGAATAATACACAGAATACATATATTCCCAATTCGCAGACATGGTTTTAGCCCCTCCTCCTCCTCTCCTCAGTGTCTTAAATGTAAAACTGATACAGGTACCCTAACACATTGTTTATGGTCATGTTCCAAATTACAAGGATACTGGTCTAATGTTCTTCAAGAAATTGAAAAAACAACAAACTACCTGCATTTGCATTTGTTTAAGCTGTTTTCTAGTGACATTTATTTGGATACATCCATAACAATGAGCTAATGATGTGCGATTTCGCCTGGCATATAAAATGTGCTCTCCCATCAGGACACTGTTGTTCAGAGGAGCTAGCCAACAACACAGCTAACATAATTACTTCAAACTGAAGCTGGAAAGACTGCAAACTGCACTTCGTTTTGTTTTACCTTTTTTCAATTGACATGGCTGAGAAAAGCTGCCTGCCCGTCTGTCTCGTTGCGACTCCCGACACGTTCATTACTATCAGATAGCTGGAGATCGAATTTGATATTGAAACAATGTTGAAAATGTCAGAGAGAGACAGCAAGGTTTATACAAATCTCCGCTGTTGAAAACTAAATGTTTGTCTAAAAGAAATTTGAGATGTTTAGATGCTTTATATAGTAGAGATCAAGTTTATAAATTGCCTGGCTGGGCTGATGAGACAATGGATTGCGCAGTCAGATGGTTCAGAGTAAATAGGCATTTTAATATCATAGAATTAGACTGATTGTAACTTGTGGAATAGACACCGGCTGGCATGCGGTTTTAACCAATCAGCGTTCAGGTTTAGACCCACCTGTTGTATAATTCTAAAATAGTTGCTGGGATGGTGTAAATAAAACTAGGCTGCATTACACACTGCAATGGATATTCCAACCCTGAGCCCCAGCCTGCTCCGGCCTTGCTGATCCAAAACGTTTTTTGTGTGCTGCCTAACCAATGGCTGTTCTGTGTAGGGCTATGGTGGCAGTTCAGGAGGAGAGTCAAAGGATTCTTCAGATTTTTTGTTGTTGTTGATTAGGCCTCATCCAGAAAAGGCACTATCTTGCATGCGGACTAGCCTATAGCTTAAGTTCTGTTCAGTTTGAGAAGGAGAGCATTAAGATGAGGACAACTTTGATAGCTTGCTACTACTATAATTTAACTGTTTATTGTTTATTGACCTCACAAGACAGATTCAAGTAACTGACATTGTGGTGCTGAACCTTGAAGCAGCAGCCGCGGCACAATCAATTGGAAATGGACAGCTCATGGTGCTGAAAGTAGCCAAATTCGAGTAGGCATAATTCATTTCAACCGTTGTCATTTTAATTAGACTTTACTAACAACGAGGGCTTTGTGTTGGAGATAATTCTTTCCTATTTAAGAAATAAGAGGTAGGCCTACCTGTTTGACAGACGAAATTAGGCTATAGGCTGCTATATCCATAGATTTGTCGGTCAATTCCTCCACCCATCATGCACTCTTTAAATAGTCTACCTCTGTGTCAGTGAAGGGCTGTTAAGTTAAAACCAAGACTCGAATTGAGAGGGGTATGAGAGGGTATTCCATATGACTACCCTTTAAAGAAAATGGCTAAAATAAAATAAAACGGATCCGATTATATAAAGTGATCAATAACAGGGATTTGGTCCGCAATTCTTTATGCTAGAAACAAGCAGTAAAATATCCGGGAAAGACGCGACTCTGATGCATATGGGGATATTGTTTTGTCTTTGAAATTCAGAGGCTGACTTTGCTTAGAAGGTCATCTAATTGTCACTGTCAATTGATTAAGCTATTCACTTTCTTTATGATACATGTTTAAACCCAGACAGATTTTAGGGAAACACTTGTGACCTTCTCTCGTTGGGTTAAGCCACGGAAGAAGAGTAGCCAGCAGTTTACATTTTTCTGCGTCGGTAGGCCTGCTCTGTCTGGGGTGGAAAGGTAGGCCTAATTTTTGAAAGTACCATGTTCAGATTCCTAATGACGTCTCAGATGTAATTATTTGCAAACAGAGATAAGATGAACACATAGGCCTCTCTCTATGTCCATTCATAGCCTGTAATTTGAGTGATATTCAAAAAAAATCCGCTAATATGTAAAATTAAGTATAATTGCATGAATTGTTTATAAAAGGAATTTTTCCTCGGACCTGTAAATACAATGATGGATTCATGAAATGCTTTTACTATTTCCACCCCTACTCTTGTCCACGGTGTTCTGCGAACCCACAATCTGACCCGCAGCCCTGTGCTCTAGCAATATTCCTGCATTGCCATGTAATGCTTACAGGTTTCTAAAACTGCATATCTAAGGCGCTGGTCTGTCCAAGAAGTCAGGGTAAATGGTAGACATGTTCTCTGCTATCCACTTTGTTTTAATTATTATTTTGGGTATAGGAGAGGGTCACTTGTTTTTTTTCAAGCGTTCAGGGAGGGTTTAGGTCAAATATATTTTGCTGAAGAGAGGGCCATCCATTTTCATTTCAGAGAGGTCCAAATTACTCCATGTAACCTTTTATTATAAATAATGTTCACTCCCTTTATGGGCACCAGGCGAGACCCAAATGCAGACACAGGAGGAAGATGGTTGAGCTCCGATATTTATTATAATAAGAGTCCAAACAGAGTCCAAACAGTACCAGGCGATAGGCAGGCTCGAGGTCAGGACAGGCAGGGATTCAGTAACCAGGTCAGAGTCCAAACGGTACAAGACGATAGGCAGGCTCGAGGTCAGAGTCAGGACAGGCAAGGGTCAAAACCAGGAGGGCGAGAAAAGAGAGAATGGGAAAAGCAGGAGCTGAGACACAAAAACGCTGGTTGACTTGAAAAACAACACGAACTGGCACAGAGAGACAGGAAACACAGGGATAAATACACCGGGAATAATAAGCGACACCTGGAGGGGGAGGAGACAAGCACAAGGACAGGTGAAACAGATCAGGGTGTGACAGTACCCCCCAAGGGGTTCCACCTGGCGTCCTACCTGGGCGCATACCTAGTTGACCGGGGTGTCGGCTGTGGAAGTCGGCAATGAGGGCTGGATCCAGGATGTCTCTAGCGGGAACCCAGCACCTCTTCCGGGCCGTAACCCTCCCAGTCAACCAGATACTGGAACCAGACCCCTGCCCCGTGGTCCAACACCCAGGAGGCGCTTTACCGTGTATGCCGGATGGCCATCGATGACATGAGGAGGTGGGATGGGCCTGGAGACAGAAGACAAAGCGCTGGGAGACACAGGCTTAATCCTAGACACATGGAAAGTAGGATGAATACCAAGGGTACGGGGTAACAAGAGACAGACAGCAGTGGAACTAAGGACTCTAGAGATGGGAAAAGGACCAATGAAACTGGGGAAAGTTTGCGGGACTACACCCGAAGGGGCAGGTCCCGTGTGGAAAGCTATACCCTCTGCCCAATGCGGTAGCGGGGAGCTGGAGTCCGGCGGTGATCTGCTTGTTGACGATACCTGGAGTTGGTCTTGAGAAGTGCCGCCCGAGCTCTTCTCCAGGTACGTTGACAGCGGTGGACAAACATCTGGGCCGAGGGTACTGGGAAGAGCGGAAGCTGATACCCCATGGAGAAACTCAAAAGGGGAGAGTCCCGTGGCTGAACAGGGAAGGGTGTTCCGGGAATACTCCACCCAGACCAGTTGCCGGCTCCAGGTAGTGGGGTTGGTTGAGACCAGGCATCTTAGGGTGGTTTCCAGGTCCTGGTTAGCTCGCTCCGACTGGCTGTTGGATTGGGGATGGAATCCGGAGGATAGGCTGGCCGACAACCCAATAAGAGTGCAGAACGCCTTCCAGAACTGAGACGAGAATGGAGGACCCCAGTCGGAGACAATGTCCACCGGGAGTCCATGGATCCAGAAGACGTGCTGCACCATGAGCTGGGCCGTCTCCTTGGCAGAGGGTAGTTTGGGGAGAGGGATGAAATGGGCGGCCTTGGAGACCTGATCCACTACCGTCAGAATGACGGTGTTGCCATCAGACGGAGGGAGCCCAGTGACAAAGTCCAGAGAGATAGGGGACCAGGGACGATGAGGAACAGGTAGTGGCTGAAGGAGGCCAGAAGGAGCTTGCCGTGGAGTCTTGTTCTAAGCACACACAGTGCACACGGTGACGAAGGCAGAGACGTCAGGAACCATTGTGGGCCACCAGAAACGTTGTCGGAGGAAGGCTAGGGTTCGACGGGAACCTGGATGACAAGTCAGGCTGGAGGAATGAGCCCATTCCAGGACCCGGGACCGGACTGAGTCTGGGACAAACAACCGGTTAGCCGGGCCCTCTTCAGGTTCAGGCTGGGAACGCTGTGCCTTGCGAACCAAGGTTTCATTACCCCAACCCACTGAAGCCACAAGGCATGAGGTAGGGAGAATGGCTTCACATTCTTGGACCCTGGGCGGTAGGAAATGGTGAAGTTGAATCTTGAGCCCACCGGGCCTGCCTGGAGTGAAGGTGCTTGGCTGTACGTAAATATTCCAAAATGTTATGGTCGGTCCAAACCAATAATGGCTGTTCTGCTCCTTCCAGCCAGTGCCTCCATTCTTCCAGCGCCATCTTGACCGCCAGAAGTTCTCGGTTGTCTACGTCGTAGTTCCTTTCTGCAGGATTGAGACGATGGGACAGGAAGGCACAGGGGTGGACCTGGGCAGATCTCTGGGACAGGATGGCCCCCACTCCAACATCAGAAGCATCAACCTCTAGCACAAATTGACGTAACGGGTCCGGATGGGTGCTGTGGTGAACCGATGCTTCAGGTCCACAAAGGCTCTGTCAACAGCTGGAGACCATGTGAACGGTACTTTGGGAGAGGTGAGTGCAGAGAGGGGGGCCGCCAGGGTGCTGTAGCCCCGAATGAAACGCCGGTAGAAGTTAGTGAACCCCAGGAAACATTGTAACTGCACCCTGGACGTAGGTTGAGGTCAATCTACCACTGCTTTCACCTTTTCAGGGTCAATTTGGACATTTCCATCAGCGATGACATAGCCCAGAAAGGAGATTGTAGAGCGGTGGAACTCACACTTCTCGGCTTTCACAAACAACTGGTTCTCCAGGAGGAGCTGAAGGACTTGTCTACCATGAAGAACGTGTTCTTGGGCAGACCGGGAAAAAAACTGGGTGTTGTCTTGGTAGACGAACACAAAACAAACGGCATGACTCTGTACTCATAATGTCCGCTGGCTGTGCTAAAAGCTGTCTTCCACTCATCTCCTTCGCGTATCCGAACCAGGTGGTAGGCATTACGAAGGTTCAGCTTGGAAAAGATGGTGGCCCCCTGGAGAGGTTTGAAAGCCGAGGAGAGGAGTGGTAGGGGGTAACAATTCTTGATCGTTATATTTTACTGACTTAAATTTACTGCAGGTGGACTTCAATCAAGTTGTAGAAACATCTCAAGGATGATCAATGGAAACAGGATGCACCTTAGCTCAATTTCGAGTCTCATAGCAAAGGGTCTGAATTCTTATGTAAATAAGGTTTTTCAGGTTTTTTTATATTTAATACATTTGCAAAAAAATCAAAAAACCTGTTTTCACTTTGGGGTATTGTGTGTAGATTACTGAGGAATTATTTGTTTTTAATACATTTTAGAATAAGGTTGTAACGTAACAAAATGTGGAAAAACTTAAGGGGTCTGAATACTTTCTGAAGGCACTGTAAATGAGGCCAACTTTACCATATTATCCTGGAGGCATGTGCGTGTATTATATTTCTGAACTTTAAACAATGCTAACGTCAAATACAAAATAATTTGTTTTGCTTCTTTATAGTCTGTGACTGCTTGAAATAGCAAACATAACGTGAATTCAGCGATTACATTTGTTTACTTAATCTTTGTGGCTCCCTGATGAAACAGTAACATCCATTACTGTAATTAGACAGCCAACCTGTACTCTATGGAAGAATCTCAATTGCATAGGCCAATTTCAAACCAGGGGTAATAGGACCCCTGAGGGTACTTGGCTTATCCACAGGGGGTACTTGACAAGACTCATGAGACCATATGCCTGATAAAATGCACAAGTGTGTACTTCAACGGACTCCAGGCAGAGCAAAATTCAGTTGGTGGTACAGTGACCGAAAAAGTTTGGGAACCACTGGCATACTTGTGTCTTCTCTCCTCCTCCTATAGGTTTTGAAAAGGAGGTGAGAAGGTCAGAGGGGAGGGACCTCTGGCTTTCTCATTCAATGGGTTTTGAGGAGAGAGGATGCGAGTAGAATGCAATTGAGATTTTTATCAGTGTGTTGAAAAGATTCCACGATCCAGACATGAGTGAGTGCTCGCCTCGTTCTAGACACTGGCCTTTTATCAATTATGTAGATTTGCTCACCTCCTCCGTGCTCTCTCGCCTGCTTTTGAAAAAGGTCCCTTAATCGAGGAGAGTGAACGTGGATGGAAATAAAGCCGCACAGTGGACCTGTCATAATACCCATTAAACCTAGCGGTCCAACAGGGAAATGGTTCCAATCATATTTCCGTCTTTCATTTTTCTCATAGGGGATTTTAGAAACACTTAAAATAAGGGCTGTGTTTTGTGTAGGCTTACCTTGGCGTGACGTTTTGATAAATCTTTCTTGGACAAGGTGACTTTTATCAATATATTCGGCTCTATTTACTCTCAGATTCGAAAAATTCTAATTAGCATCAAAGTAGACATGCAAGTCTACTAATCCCGGCATGCTTCTGCACATCATCTTTAACAGACACCTTTGCTAACAGGTACTGTGTAAACTTCAAACTTGCCCAAGACAGTTAACAGAATTGTTAATTGAAGGAAATTATGCCAATTTATTCATTACAAAATGTTGTTAACATTAGATAGTTAATCCAGAGATTCTTACCTTTGCCTCGATTCGGTAGTCTCATCCAGATCATCATGGCATCTGTAGTTCTGTATGATAGCCACATTAGCAGCTAAATAGCATTTCATTTTTGGGGGGTAAATACAGGCAAATATTTTGATAAAAGTCACCTTGTCCGAGAGAGATTTACATGGTTATCAAAAGGTCATGCCAAGGTAAACCTACGCAAAACACAGCCCTTATTTTAATTGTTTCTAAAATCCCCAATGAGAAAAAGGAATGGTGGAAAACAATTAGAAACTTTTCCCTGTTTGACCGCTAGTGGGTGTGGCTGATTTCAAAACTCTTTGGCGGTAGGATACACATGAGTATCCTCGATTTAAAGGTGGTTATCGAGGAGAGGAGGGGAGGCCACTCTTCCGTTTGCCTACTAACGAAATGACATGTGCCACATTCAAAACAACTGGGAACTCAGAACGAAGAACTCGGAAATCTCTGACGTCTGATATCAGTGCGTTCAAAACAACTGGAACCCCGGGGAAGAAAACAAGCTCAGACTGGGAAAAATCAAGTTGAACGGTCATCCAACTCAGAATTCCAACCCGGGCCTCTTTCTAGAGCTCCGACTTTCCGACCTGAAGATCACTGACGCCATGATTTGACCTCGTATTTTTCAGAGTTCCCAGTTGTTTTGAATGCGGCAAATCTCCTCTACCACTGGACCACTTATCGGTTTCCGGGTCACAGAGGAGAGAGGACATTCTTTTTGATCCATCGAGAAACCCCACTGTGTTGAAATTGACGCCCACCGTGATGTAATGCACCGGCAACAAGGATGAAATGGAAAGAGTGGGCTGATAGAAGCGGATCACTTTTGTCAAGTCGGTGACCATCATTGGTCACAGCCTTTAAAGTGTGATGCATTATGGGGATAAAAACTGTCCTATTTGCGTCTACATGTGGACTGCATGAACATTAAAACAACCATAGGCCTTTTCACACTGCATTGTTCTTAGCCCCAGGCTAGACTGGCCCTAGGATAGCTTAGCTTGTATTCACACAAGCATTTGTTAAATCCTGGGCTAGGCTTTACCCCCGGGCTAAGAATCCACACCAAAGCCCTGGGCTATCGGACAAACACAAAATGCGACCAACCTCTCTGACACGCGACCTGCCCTTCCAGTTGCAGAGTTTGTAGCTTGGCTATGTGAGAAGAAGATATTAGCCAGCCTGCATTAGTGGTGGGGAGTTGACTTCAAAATAATAGATTCCTTGTCCGGCGACTCCCATTGCCGGGTGTCAAGCATAGATTCCGCTACTCTTAACATTCAGTATGTTTAGTATTTGCCATAAGCTACTTCCGAGAACACAAAAAAGTATTGTGCCTGTAGCTTATTTCATGAAACCCTGGCTGTTGATGTCCTACTGTAGGCCAGTGATTCCAAACCTTTTTCAGTTATTGTACCACCAATTAAATTTTGCTCTGCCCAGAGTACCCCTGAAGTGCATTTTACCAGTAGGCCTATGGTCTCATGAGTCTTCTCAAGTACCCCCTGTGGATAGGCCAAGTACCCCTAGGGGTCCTAGTACCCCTGGTTGGGAACCACTGTCCTAGGCAATAGATCACAAAGCAGGGCATTCCCATTTCCCAACTGAGCTAAACTTTTTGGAAATGCCAAGTTCACTTTTTCATCCATAATTTCAAGTACAAATTCAGCAGCTCAAATCAGTAGGATGGGGTGCATTTTTATTAGGATGGGGGTCTACCATGGATCGCTAAAATAAGGATTATGATTCCTAAATTGTACATTTGGTAGCCAAGATCGAGTTATCTTCTACTGTAGACATTATCCAAGCATGTGCGTTATTGAAATATCTTCACGCTTAGAGTAAAAACCTCCACTCCAAGCTTCCGTCATAAGTTCATTTAAAAAAATTAAAAAATAAAGAATTATAGAGGGCAGTTTGGAAAAACAAGTCCAAAGGGTGTCGGTGTTAATCCGTTCTTACGGAGGTGTAGCCTACAGTGTTGCCTGAAATGTAATTTTATGAATGCCCATCTATGTGGTAAGCCTACCGTTATGTGGTAAGCCTACCGTTTGTAAAACACCAAAAAAAGATGTCCACACAGGCTCGTGCTTACTTGGGTGTAGACTACCACGTCGGCCCAAAATTGAATTGTATGTTATGCCTATCCATGTGGTAGGGCCACCCTTTGTAAAACAGGCCGTTGCATTGGCTTTATTGGTCTTGATTCCTGTAACTAATCAATTTAGCTATTTAAGCTCTGAATATCAGGTAACCAACTTTATCAGGAGTTATCGTGAGACTTTTTGCAATGCGGGAAATGCAGAAGTATTTTCTTTTTCGCTATGATCAGCTCTAAACTTGAAACCACTGATCATGACAATGGGGTGAAACTCCTGGACAGCAGTTGTGATTGTCCATTCCATATTGCCCATTTTACTTTGACATGGCCTTTTTTAGGATATGTTGTTTGTTAACATGACAGCGCATTTTTTTTTGTTGATTTTTGCGGCATTTAGGTTAAGCTATTTCACCGGAAGAACCTGCATGATGTAAAAAGTGTTTTAGGCTATCATATTTGATCGGAGAAACCTGTATGATGTAAAAAGTGTCCGTCTCATTACATTGTCATACATTTTATGTCCAGCCTGTAGGCTACAGAAAAGGCCACAAACTCTTTCAACCATATCCTGTATCTGCTACATTAATTAAGGTTTGATAATTTTTGGGACGGAGCGTTGGTGGAGAGCCGCGGCAATGCGTCTCCAACAGCACCCCGGAGAGGCGCCTTGGGATTGGACAAGCAAAATATTTTGCACCCCTGCCTTTGACAAAGTGGGCACTGCTTATCACAGGGCGACATTAACGCTCACCTAAAAAGCCCTTATCCCACTGGTTGTCATTGTTTTAGGGCAGAATTATGTGAGGTTGTGGGGAAAATCATTCTGATTGGCTGGGCCTGGCTCCCCAGTGGGTGGGCCTATGCCCTCCCAGGCCCACCCATGGCTGTGCCTCTGCCCAGTCCTGTGAAATCCATAGATTAGGGCCTAATGAATTTATGGACTGTAAGTCAGTAAAATGTATATATTTATATCACCTCCATTGGTCTTTGTGAGGAAATAATGTAATGATTAAAGGAATGAGGTGACGTTTAGAGCAATGAGGTGCCCAGTAGATGGCAGCAAACAATATCATTGTTTAGTAAACATTTACAGATTTTGTTCTATGGATGTAGCCGCAATAAAGGCATTGTAATTAAAAATAATGCCATGATCCACCCTGTTTTTGATGACCAATTTGATGACCAATTAACCCCCCCCCCATCTATACCCATGACCAGGCTTAGCATCTGGGGGTAGCAAGCTCTTTGATGTTGTTGGTACAATGAGGCAATAATTGATGGGGTAACCATTTAGGTATGTACATTTTACATTTTTGTCATTTAGCAGACGCTCTTATACAGAGCGACTTACAATACATTAATCTTAAAAGTCATAGTAAGTACATTTTTCCTCAATAAATAAGTTATCAGCAAAGTCAGTGCTAGTAGGAAAATACAAGTGCATTTTCTTTACGGGGGGTGTAAGACAGATGTCTTATTTAAGAAAGTCTTTGAAGAGTTCGGGTTTCAGACGTTTTCGGAAGATGGGCAAGGACTCCACTGTCCTTTGCTTCAGGGTCTTTGATCTACCATTGGGGTGCCAGGACAGAGAAGAGCTTTGACTGGGCTGAGTAGGAGCTGTCCCAATAGCTTTCATTTCTCAGAACAAGAATAGACTGACGAGTTTCAGAAGAAAGGACTTTGTTTCTGGCCATTTTGAGCCTGTAATCGAACCCACAAATAGTCTAAAGGCCAGTTGTATTGCGTCTTTAATCAGGACAATAGTTTTCAGCTGTGCTAACATAATTGCAAAAGGGTTTTCTAATGATGAATTAGCATTTTAAAATGATAAACTTGGATTAGCTAACACAACGTGCCGTTGGAACACAGGAGTGATGGTTGCTGATAATGGGCCTCTGTACGCCTATGTAGATATTCCATACAACATCTGCTTTTTCCAGCTACAATAGTCAGTTACAACATTAACAATGTCTACACTGTATTTCTGATCAATGTGATGTTATTTTAATGCACAAAAAATTTGCTTTTCTATCAAAAACAAGGAAATTTTTAAGTGACCCCAAACTTTTGAACAGTAGTGTATATGAAAGGCTGGTCATGGCTCACATCAACACCATTATCCCAGAAACCCTAGACCCACTCCAATTTGCATACCGCACCAACAGATCCACAGATGATGCAATCTCTATTGCACTCGACACTGCCCTTTCACACCTGGACAAAAGGAACAGCTATGTGAGAATGCTATTCATTGACTACAGCTCAGTGTTCAACACCATAGTGCCCTCAAAGCTCATCACTAAGCTAAGGAACCTGGGACTAAACACCTCCCTCGGCAGCTGGATCCTGGACTTCCTGACGGGCCGGCCCCAGGTGGTAAGGGTAGGTAACAACACATCCGCCACGCTGATCCTCAAAACGGGGGCCCATCGGGTGCGTGCTCAGTCCCCTCCTGTACGACTCCAACAACATCATTAAGTTTGCTGATGACACAACAGTGCTTAGGCCTGATCACAGACAACGATGAGACAGCCTATAGGGAGGAGGTCATAGACCTGAATGTGTGGTGCAAGGACAACAACCTCTCCCTCAAAGTGATCAAGACAAAGGAGATGATTGTTGACTACAGGAAAAGGAGGACCGAGCACGCCCCCATTCTCATCGACGGGGCTGTAATAGAGCAGGTGGAGAGCTTCAAGTTCCTTGGCGTCCACATCACCAACAAACTAACATGGTCCAAGCACACCAAATCAGTCGTGAAGAGGGCACGACAAAACCTATTCCCCCTCAGGAGACTGAAAAGATTTGGCATGGGTCCTCAGATCCTCAAAAGGTTTTACAGCTGCACCATCGAGAGTATCCTGATAGGTTGCATCACTGCCTGGTATGGCAACTGCTCAACCTCGACCGCAAGGCACTACAGAGGGTAGTGCGTACGGCCCAGTACATCACCGGGGCCAAGCTTCATGCCATCCAGGACCTCTATAACAGGCGGTGGCAGAGGAAGGCCCTAAAAATTGTCCAAGTCTCCAGCCACCCTAGTCATAGACTGTTCTCTCTGCTACCGCATGGCAAGCGGTACCAGAGCGCCAAGTCTAGGTCCAAGAGGCTTCTAAACAGCTTCTACCCCCAAGCCATAAGACTCCTGAACAGCTAATCAAATGGCTACCTAGACTATTTGCATTGCCCCCCCCCCCCTCTACACTGCTGCTACTCTCTGTTATTATCTTATTATCTATGCTAAGTCACTTTAATAACTCTACCTACATGTACATATTACCTCAATTACCTCGACACCGGTGCCCCCGCACATTGACTCTGTAGCGGTACCCCCTGTATATAGCCCCGCTATTGTTATTTACTGCTGCTCTTTAATTATTTGTTATGCTTATCTCTTACTTTTTTTTTTTGTATTTTCTTGGAAGTAAACATTGTACTGTAAGGTGAAATACCTGTTGTATTCGGCGCATGTGACAAAGACAATTTGATTTGATTTGATATTCCTTCCTCCCAATCCTCCAGCCAAATAACAGGTAGGCCTTTGCAAATATGAGCAAATCAGCCATTCTATGCAGTATTATATTATACACTGAACAGTATGAAGTTAAATTCAATGTGTTGTATTGAGTAAAAGTGTGAATTTCAGTGACAGGTTAGAAAATGGGAACAAGCATCAAATCAAATCAAATGTTATTGGTCACATACACATGGTTAGCAGATGTTATTGTGAGTGTAGCGAAATGCTTGTGCTTCTAGTTCAGACAGTGCAGCAATATCTAACAAGTAATCTAACAATTCCACAACAACTACCTTATACACACAAATCTAAGTAAATCAATGGAATAAGAATAAATAAATAAATATAAATATATGGATGAGCATTGACAGAGCGGCATAGGTAAGATGCAATCGATGGTATAAAATACAGTATATACATTTGAGATGAGTAATGCAAGATATGTAAACATTATTAAAGTGCCATTATTAAAGTGACTAGTGTTCCATTTATTAAAGTGGCCAATGATTTCAAGTCTGTATGTAGGCAGCAGCCTCTCTGTGCTAGTGATGGTTGTTTAACAGTCTGATGGCCTTGAGATAGAAGCTGTTTTTCAGTCTCTCGGTCCCAGCTTTGATGCACCTGTACTGACCTAGCCTTCTTGACGGTAGCGGGGTGAACAGGCGGTGGCTCGGGTGGTTCTTGTCCTTGATGATCTTTTTGGCATTCCTGTGACATTGGGTGCTGTAGGTGTCCTGGAGGGCAGGTAATTTGCTCCCAGTGAAGCGTTGTGCAGACCGCACCACCCTCTGGAGAGCCCTGCGGTTGTGGGCAGTGCAGTTGCCGTACCAGGCGGTGATACTGCCCGACAGGATGCTCTCAATTGTGCATCTGTAAAAGTTTGTGAGGGTTTTAGGTGACAAGCCAAATTTCTTCAGCCTCCTAAGGTTGAAGAGGCACTGTTGCGCCTTCTTCACCACACTGTCTGTGTGGGTGGACCATTTCAGTTCATCCGTGATGTGTACGCAGAGGAATTTAAAACTTTCCACCTTCTCCACTGCTGTCCCATCGATGTGGATAAGGGGGTGCTCCCTCTGCTGTTTCCTGAAGTCCACGATCATCTCTTTTGTTTTGTTGACGTGGAGTGAGAGGTTGTTTTCCTGACACCAGACTCCGTGTGTCCTCACCTCCTCCCTGTAGGCTGTCTCGTCGTTGTTGGTAATCAAGCCTACTGCTGTTGTGTTATCTGCAAACTTGATGATTGAGTTGGAGGTGTGCATGGCCACACAGTCATGGGTGAACAGGGAGCACAGGAGGGGGCTGAGCACGCATAGGGTGCATCAAAAAACACAATTCTTGAATTTTGATATGGCTGGGTGCTAAAAGTGTTCCAATATATGTAGAAACAACACATGCAAAATATTTTTCCAGTACATGATGATTTAGGGGTGCCACCGCACATCTGTTTTTGTTGGATAAAGTGGTTAACAGTGCTCAATGGTCGCCATGGAGATCTGAGGTAAACAATACTACAGCTCAAGAAAACTGAGGTGATCTTTCTGGTTGAGGTGATCTTTCTGTGTTGGGTATGTATTATTGCCGCAGCAGCCAGACAGTCCCGCTGTGAAAAGGAGCTGGAGGAGGTGACGGCAATGTCCAGCTTGGAGTTGGAGAGTGATGAGGAGTCAGAGGAGGATACTAACACAGTCTATCCACCATCTGAGGGCGAACCATCCCACAAGCATAAGAAGACTGGAACAAACGTCTTCATTCCACATGACATCCTTAGCCGACCAAGTGTCGTGTCACTGGCTACAAGGTTGAAGATGTCACCAATGCAACAGGCTGCCTTCACTCATGGCCTTGTTGCAGTCAGGTGGTGAATGTACACATCTCTCTGCATCTTACGCAACAGCTGACCGAGCAAGACGCCAAGTGCTGGAGACAATCAGTGAGGAACAGCACAAGCAGTGGACACCACCTCCATTGTGCACCCTACACTGGGACAGCAAGTTAACACCGATGCTCAGCAATGTGCGCCAGTTGGAGGAGCGTCTGACAGTGGTGGTTGGAGATGCAGAGCGGCTGAAACTGCTTGGTGTCCCAATTTACATGCTGAACTTGTCAGGTGCGCAAAAGAAGTCACTGACCACAAGCGAGGTGACTACCATGAGTTTGTGCAGCTGTGTCTTGTGTTTCTGGATGCAGATGGTGAAGAGCAGACCGCAGTGAGCTTCCAACGACCGGGAGCGCTCCACAAGGCACGATGGATGGCCAAGCTGCTCTATACTCTCAAGCTGGCTTTGATGGAGCAGCACATCGCGTTGCTTCCCCAGGGCACAATCACCACACNGAACGCAGCATTGGTCGCCCATTCCTTCACATCGAGAGACATAAATTCTGGATCAATGTGCAGCTGGTGCATCCCAAACCAGCAATCCTTATTGGCGAGGTCAGCCAAGCTGGTGGTTGGCAAGAGGGTGGGGAACTTTGGCTTGCCAAAGCCAGTGCCAACCACCAGCTTGGCTGACCTCGCCAATAAGGATTGCTGGTTTGGGATGCACCAGCTGCACATTGATCCAGAATTTATGTCTCTCGATGTGAAGGAATGGGCGACCAATGCTGCGTTCAAAAAAAGTGAGGTCAATGTACGTGCAATGAACGTGGTCAATGACTGTGCCGAGCGTGGCGTCAAGCTCACATCCGACTTCGTCGCAGTGGCATGGAAGGAGCAGCACCTGCAGAATGTGCTGCAGGCAGTTGAACATGACCGCAACCAACAGCCAAACCTTCGCCGCTGCAAACGCAAGCTAATCCCTGAATAGGACGGTTACTCTTGGGTGGCGGGTGGGGAGACATATCTGGGGGGAGACGCACTGGCTAGGTTCAGAGTTCAGGTTCAATTTCCTCTCTCTTTCTCCCTGGTGATGTTGCTCAGTGGAGCAGACTCTGGCACAGACTGAGCAATTAAGTTTGAAGTTTAGTTAGTGTCAGCTCTTACCATTAGGCCCTGTTAGTTGCCAGTGAGTTAGCCACTAGAGAGGGTTTGTTCTTTTAAGTGTGTCAGTATCGCCCCTTGTGTTTAACAATAAAGTCAATTAAACTTTATATGTGTGTCCGACATCCATCACTGCTGCACAAAATTCAGGGTAAGGCCACGTGAACATGTCCCATTGACCTCTATTCATTTTGTCTATAGGACAAATGAATGGAGAATCTTGAAAGTTGAATTCTGAGAAATGACCAAGTTGCCCAAAGGGCAAACAAACAACTTTTAGTTTGATAACCCTGTAGAACATGTTACCGTATAAAAGTTAACTGTACTCAACATTTCCAGGTCAACCTTATGGCAATTAGACAAAGAATTTCACATTTTTTAAAATTTCGCCAAAGTTCATCTGTTAGGTGGCACCCCTAAATCTCAATGGAATTCCTCAAAACTTTGCAAAAGTCATTTTTATGTTAATTTGAACAAAATGCAATGCCAGCCAAATTGATATTTTGAAATTAAAATTTCCCATTCAAATTTGATGCACCCTAACGCACACTTATGGGGATCAGCGTAGTGGAGATGTTGTTTCCTACTTTCACCAACTGGGGGCAATCAGGAAGTCCAGGATCCAATTGCACAGGGCGGGGTTGAGACCCAGGGCCTCAAGCTTAATGATGAGCTTTGAGGGTACTATGGTGTTGAATGCTGAGCTATAGTCAATGAACAGCATTCTTACATAGGTATTCCTCTTGTCCAGATGGGATAGGGCAGTGTGCAGTGCAATGGCGATTGCATCGTCTGTGGACCTATTGGGGCGGTAAGCAAATTGAAGTGGGTCTAGGGTGACAGGTAAGGTGGTGATATGATCCTTGACTAGCTTCTCAAAGCACTTCATGATGACAGAAGTGAGTGCTGAGGGGCAATAGTAATTTATTTTAGTTACCTTTGCATTCTTGTGTACAGGAACAATCGTGGCCATCTTGAAGCATGTGGGGACAGCAGACTGGGATAGGGAGAGGACGCTCTGAGGACGTCGCTAGGGATGCCGTCTGGGCCCGGCAGCCTTGCGAGGGTTAACACGTTTAAATGTCTTACTCACGTTGGCCACGGAGAAGGAGAGCCCCAGTCCTTGCTAGCGGGCCGCATCGGTGACACTGCATTATCCTCAAAGAAGGTGTTTAGTTTGTCTGGAAGCAAGACGTCGGTGTCCGTGACGTGACTGGTTTTCCTCTCGTAGTCCGTGATTGTCTGTAGACCCTGCCACATACGTCTTGTGTCTGAGCCGTTGAATTGCGACTCTATAGTGACGTTTTTATTGTTTGATTGCTTTGCGGAGGGAATAACTACATTGTTTGAATTCTGCCATATTCCCAGTCACCTTTCCATGGTTAAATGCGGTGGTTCCCGCTTTTAGTTTTGCCCAAATGCTTCCATCCATCCAGTTTCTGGTTAGGGTAGGTTTTAATAGTCACAGTGGGTACAACATCTCCTATACACTTCCTTATAAACTCACTCACCGAATCAGCGTATGTGTCGTTATTATTCTCTGAGGTTTCCTGGAACATATCCCAGTCCGCAAGATCAAAACAATCTTGAAGCGTGGATTCCGATTGGTCAGACCAACGTTGAATAGTCCTTAGCACGGGTACTTACTCTTTGAGTTTCTGCCTAATCGGAAGGGAGGAGCAAAATGGAGTTGTGGTCAGATTTGCCGAAAGGACGGCGGGGGAGGGCCTTGTATGCATCGTGGAAGTTAGAGTAGCAGCGATCCAGTGTTTTTCCAGCGTGAGTGCTACAGTCGATATGCTGATAGAATTTAGGTAGCCTTGTTCTCAAATTTGCTTTGTTAAAATCCCCAGCTACAATAAATGCAGCCTCAGGATATATGGTTTCCAGTTTGCATAAAGTCCAGTGACGTTCCATGAGGGCCGTCGTGGTATCGGCTTGAGGGGGGATATACACAGCTGTGACAATAACCGAAGAGAATTCTCTTGGGAGATAACATGGTCGGCATTTGATTGTGAGGAATTCTAGGTCAGGTGAACAAAAGGACCTGAGTTTCTGTATGTTGTTACAATTACACCATGAGTCATTAATCATGAAACATACACCCCCACCCGTCTTCTTCCCGGAGCGATGTTTATTTCTGTTGGCGCGATGCACAAAAAATCCAGGTGGATGTACCGACTCCAACAGCATATCCCGATAGAGCCATGTTTCCGTGAAACAGTATGTTACAATCCCTGATGTCTCTCTGGAAAGCAACCCTTGCCCTGATTTCGTCGACCTTGTTATCTAGAGACTGGACATTAGCGAGTAATAAACTCGGAAGCGGTGGGTGGTGTGCGCGCCTCCGAAGTCTGACCAGAAGACCGCTCCATCTTCCTCTTCTCCGGCGGCGTTGTTTTTGGTCAGCTTCTGGAATCAGTTCAAATGCCCTAGGTGGTTCGACAAAGGATCCGCTTCGGGAAAGTCGTATTCCTGGTCGTGGTGCTAGTAAGTTGACGTCGCTCTGATATCCAATAGTTCTTCCCGGCTGTATGTAATAACACTTAAGATTTTCTGGTCCTGGATGGAAGGGAGCTCGGCCTCAGTGATGTACTGGCGCGTACGCATTACTCTCTGTAGCACCTTGCGGTTGGATGCCAAGCAGTTGCCATACGAAGTGGTGATACAACCAGTCAAGATGCTCTCGATGGTGCAGCTGTATAACTTTTTGAGGATCTGAGGGCCCATGCCAAATTGTTTCAGATTGTCGTGCCCTCTTCACGGCTGTGCTGGTGTGTTTGGACAATGATAGATCCTTAGTGATGTGGACACCGAGGAAATTGAAACTCTCGACCCGCTCCACTTCAGCCGATGTGAAAGGGTGCGTGCTCAGCCCTTTGTTTCCTGTAGTCCACAATCAGCTCCTTTGTCTTACTGACGTTGTTGAGAGGTTGTTGTCCTAGCACCACAGTGCCAGGTCTCTGACCTACTCCCTATTGGTTGTCTCATCGTCGTTGGTGATCAGGCCTACCACCTTTTGTCTGCAAACTTAATGGTGTTGGAGTCCTGCACGGCCACACAGTCGTGGGTGAACAGGGAGTACAGGAGGTGACTAAGCACGCACCCCTGAGGGGCCCCCATGTTGAGTGTCAGCTTGGTGGATGCATTGTTGCCTACTCTCACCATCCCACCTGGGGGCGGCCCTACAGGAAGTCCAGTATCCAGTTGCTATGGGGAAATAGTAATTTAGAAAGTTTACCTTGGCATTCTCGGGCACAGGGACTATGGTGGTCTGCTTGAAACATGCAGGTATTACAGACTAGGTCAGGGAGATGTTGAAAATGTCGGTGAAGACACATGCCAGCTGGTCAGCACATGCGTCATACTAATCTGTCTGCGACCTTGTGAATGTCATTAGCTGTGAGTGGGTAAAATCACTGGGGAAGCCAAGCCAGAAAAAAAGCCTTATTACAACCTGTGATGTGATAATTGCATTGTTTGCTCTATAACCTGTTAGCTCATATGCCTTGCGACTGTGATATAAAGGCCCAAGGCCGAGACAATAAGAAGACCGTGGCAGAATAAATTCAACCACACCTTTTGTTTCATCACAAAACCAGAGAGCAACCTCTGTCCGGTGAAGTCCACAAAGCATATTGCATTTAAAGAACAGTTACATGACCTACAGCAGAGTCAAGCAAGTTAATGTTTACAACATTTTCGGACCACTAAACAACTATTGATTTAAAACTACAAGATGGCGCCGACAGAGATGGTCACCTCGCTTCAGGTCCTTAGAAAACTATGCAGTTATTTTGTTTTTTTATGCTTTATTTCTTACATTGTTAGCCCAGAAAATCTCAAGTGTTATTACACACAGCCGGGAAAAACTATTGGATATAAAAGCGATGTTAACTTACCATCATTACGACCAGGAATACGTCTTTCCCGAAGCAGATCCTTTGTTCGGACCTCCACCCTGGACATGCGATCTTATCCCAGAGGCCGACCCAAAACAATGCGGTAGCCGCAGGAGAGGCAGACATAGCGGCCTACTGGTCAGACTCAGAAGGCGAGCACACCATCCACCGCTTCCGAGCACATTACTCGCCAATGCCCAATCTCTAGATAACAAGGTGGACGAAATTAGAGCACGAGTTGCTGTCCAGAGAGACATCAGAGATGGTAACATTCTCTGTTTCACGGAAACATGGCTCACTCGGGATATGTTGTCAGAGTCGGTACAGCCACCCGGTTTCTTCACGCGATCGTGTGAAGAAACAAACATCTCTCCGGTAAGGAGAAGGGCGGGGGTGTATGCCTTATGATTAATGGCTCATGGTGTAATCACAACAACATACAGGAACTCAAGTCCTTTTGTTCACCCAACCTAGAATTCCTTACAATCAAATGCCGACCGCATTATCTTCCAAGAGAATTCTCTTCGATCATAGTCACAGCCGTGTATATCCCCCCCCCCAAGCAGATCCCTTGTTGACCCTAAAAGAACTTCATCTGGACTCTATGTAAACTGGAAACCATATATCCTGAGGCTGCATTTATTGTAGCTGGGGATTTTAATAAAGCTAACCTAAGAACCATACTTCCTAAATTCCATCAGCATATCGAATGCACAACAAGAGCTGGTAGCTTTCTGTTATCATTGCTACTCGAACTTCCGCTATGCATACAAAGCCCTCCCCCTCTCTGCCTTCAGAAAATCTGACCATGACTCTATTTTGTTGCTCCCAGCCTATAGACAGAAAAGGAAACAGGAAAGGCCCATGCTCAGGTCAATACAACGCTGGTCTGACCAATTGGATTCCACGCTTCAAGATTGCTTCGATCACGTGGACTGGGATATGTTCCAGATAGCCTCAGACAATAACATTGATGTATACGCTGACTCAGTGAGTGTGTTTATTAGCAAGTGCATCGGAGATGTCGTACCCTCCGTGACCATTAAAACCTTCCCTAACCAGAAACCGTGGATTGATGGCATCATTCGCGCAAAACTGAAAGCGCGAACCACCGCTTTTAATCATGGCAAGGCGACCGGAAACACGACCGAATACAAACAGTGCAGCTATTCCCTCCGCAAGGCAATCAAACAAGCAAAGCGTCAGTATAGAGACGCAATTCAACGCAATTCAGCGTCAGTATAAGTAGAGTCGATATTCAACGGCTCAAACACGAGACGTATGTGGCAGGTCTACAGACAATCACGGAATACAAAAAGAAAACCATCCCCGTCGAGGACATTGACGTCTTGCTCCCAGACAAATTAAACAACTTCTTTGCTTGCTTTGAGGACAATACAGTGCCACTGATACGGCCCACTACCAAGCCTGTGGGCTCTCCTTCTCCGTGGCCAACGTGAGTCAAACATTTAAATGTGTTAACCCTCGCAAGGCTTCCGGCCCAGACGGCATCCCTAGCCGCGTCCTCAGAGCATGTGCAGACCAGCTGGCTGGTGTGTTTACGGACATATTCAACCAATCCCTATCCCAGTCTGTCGTCCCCACATGCTTCAAGATGGCCACCATTGTTCCTGTTCCCAAGAAAGCTAAGGTAACTGAACTAAATGACTAAATGACTATTGCACTCACTTCTGTCATCATGAAGTGCTTTGAGAGACTAGTCAAGGACCATATCACCTCCACTCTACCTGATACCCTAGACCCACTCCAATTTGCTTACTGTCCCAATAGGTCCACTGACGATGCAATCGCCATTCACACTGCACACTGCCCTATCCCATCTGGACAAGAGGAATACCTATGTAAGAATGCTGGGGTCTCGACCCCGCCCTGTGCAACTGGGTCCTGGACTTTCTGACGGGCCGCCCCCAGGTGGTGAAGGTAGGAAACTACATCTCCACCCCATTGATCCTCAACACTGGGGCCCCACAAGGGTGCGTTCTCAGCCCTCTCCTGTAATCCCTGTTCACCCATGACTGCGTGGCCATCACAGACAAACTGAAATGGTCCACCCACACAGACAGCGTGGTGAAGAAGGCGCAATATAAATTGTACTTGTCATCTAAAACACTCACAAACTTTTACAGATGCACAATTGAGAGCATCCTACTCATTTCATATGTATATACTGTATTCTATTCTACTATATTTTAGTCAATGCCACTCCGACATTGCTCGTCCTAATATTTATATATTTCTTATTTCCATAATTTTACTTTTAGATTTGTGTGTATTGTTGTGATTTGTATAGATATTACTGCACTGTTGGAGCTAGAAACACAAGCATTTGGTAAATATGTTTATGTGACCGATAAAATGTGATTTGATTTGAAGCACCCCTACCCCCATACTACAATAACTATTCCCTTATTCTGACAGGAGTTTGTTTTCCTTATTGACATTTCAAGCCAGAAAGAATTTCACCATGCCGTTGTTGGTTCTCAAGTGCAGATTTTTGTTTTTTTTCCCACCCATCCATCATGTAATGTTAACTATGGCTGTCACAGACGATTACAAAATGGGTGGTTGAGTTAAAAAAAAGGGGTGGAGTTTTAAAAAGGGGTGGTTGGATGTCCAAGGATGACAAAGCCATCCTAGTCCTAGATGAAAGCATTTGTAATAGTGTGAGCGTTAAAAAGAGAATAGTCTCTCTCAGAGTTTTAATTCAAGCAAAAGTATGCCTGGCTTGCAAAAAGGGAACTTGACCGACTGGGAAAGGTGGACTATTTTCAGGGACAGTATGTCAAATGTTATGGGCCAAATGTCACATATACACAAGCTTGATCTACTTTGATTCATCTCAAGAGCCAATGATTCACCAGAGAAGTAAGTACCAAACTTAGAGTATGTGAGTGATGCGTTTTGTTATTCTTTTATACTTCTCTCGCCATTTTTATGAATTTTTTAGATAAATATATATTTAGTCGGTTGAAAATACGTCACCTCTGCCAAAAATGACAATTTTGTAGCTGTTGAATAACACAAAACAAAAATGATGATATTTGCAGTAAAGAAATACCATTACACAGGGTTTTTTATTTTATTTAACTAGGCAAGCCAGTTAAGAACAAATTTTTATTTACAATGACAGCCTAGGAACAGTGGGTTAACTGCCTGCCTTGTTCAGGGGCAGAACAACAGATTTTTACCTTGTCAACTCGGGGATTCGATCTAGCAACTTTTCGGTTAATGGCCCAACACCCTAACCACTAGGCTATCTGCTGCCCCGGGTTGTTAACATTACATGATGGCAAATGAACTTGGTGGCTTTGCATGACTTAACTGTAGTGCCACCTAGCAAGACATTTCCAGTAGCAAGGCATGAATAAGACCGATCTGTACATCAAAGCCATATGAATAGAAATGTAATGAAAAGAACTTATTGAATAAGTTATGGTTTGTGTCGATGTGGACCAGATGTTTGGGGCCGGGTACAGCACATCCGAATTGGGTCATCCTCGACAAAACCCCCATGGCATCAATGCGATGCACCGACGCCCTTACCCTCCCCCACTACACTCCATGTCCCTGGGCCTGCAGAGTACCTTTTACCAGCCTGTATCCTGCATGGTGCATCCTTGATTTTATTTCAGAGACCATTCCGTCTAGCTCATCATTGGTGGAGGGACTGTAGAAACCTTTAACTGACACTCCCAACAAATGTGTTATGCAGGGCACTGGAGAGCTATTTCTAGAAGATTTACTAGGGTAGCCTTAGTCGACCAACTCCAGGGGCCCTTTGAACAACCACCGCTGAGGACGGCACCTGACTTTCTTTCTACAGAACTATGATGTTTTGCAACTCAGTCAGAGCATCTGTGATGTCCTGGGGAATCGCTAGATGCTGAGAAAGCGCATTGACTAATGCCAACTCCTGGCTGCAAGTGAACTCCAAATAGTCCAATATCCAGGAGTGTTCTTTCAAGGACATGGGTTAGGCATGTCTCTAATCTTTCTATTATGTGGTGCCGTAACAACTCCTGTAGGGAACATAGACAATAAGATTTGGTTAATTAGTAAACACAACCCTTATGTTCTGTACAGGAAGAGCACTGTTTGAGTGAAATTAATCCACATGTGCCAGGAGCAACAACATTGCAGTACCAAAGACTGTCAGTAGAGGGTATCAATTAAGAAGAAAATGAATGGCGTCCAATGGAATAAAGCAAAGTTCTGATTAAATAAAACATGTTCAGTGTCATCAAATATCTACCTTTTTAATCTAAAAATGTAGGCTTGCGTTTCAATATGCTTTGTGTTGTAAAAACGACAAACAAAGATATAACGTTAAGCAAACTGTACTAGGCACGTTGTCAACCAGCACTTTAATAACGTAAGACCCAACTGGTTTCCGTTTCCTGTGTAACATCAATATGTGCAACATCAATATTGCTACATGTTCTCTTTTTATTTTTTTTTATGACAAAGGCAGACTCCACCTAACTTTGGCTTGTAGTCCATGTCTGCAATAAACTGGAATGTGAACTGAATGTTTGTTTACTGTCTCTGACTGTCCATTACTTATTATTACTTTTACCTTCCCACAAAGTCTTTCAGGTGTATTCCAGAAGCCTACCGGGATGGTCTGGAACACACCCCTCACAACTAATGTAGTCCTCCACGAACTGGTGAGATGTTTGGATCTTCTTGTTGAGGTGCAGCGTTCACCTCTAGGTTTTGTTCAGCACCCTGCTTGGCGTCCGCTGGTGCTCTGTTTTCTGGCTCTGTGCCAGGCTCCTCAACAGTGGGGAAATCCTCCTCTATTTCTCTACTCTTCCTCAGGTGTCGCCTGTTCCTCCTGAAGACTTGTCCCTGTTCTGTCTTCACCTCTTAGGACCTTTGCTCCACAGGTCTGACTACTGTGGCCCTCTGCCACCACTGTTTCTGTCCTGTGAGTGGCTGAACTCTCACCCTGTCATCTCGTTGCAGCTCTGTGAGATCCTTAGCAGAGGTGTCGTAGAACTTTGCTTGTTTCTGTTGTCTTTCCTTGAACTTCTCCAGCTGACAGTTTGCCATCCCCGGTCTCAGAAGATTTTCACTCATTATAAGTAGTGTCTTTGTACGTCTTCCCATGAGCACCATCGCAGGGCTGCTGTCTGTCCCTTGTGACGGGGTATTTCTGTGATCCAGCATGGCCAGGTATGGGTCAGCACCTGCTCTCTTTGCTTTTGCCGTCTTTTGGCTGTTTTCACTACCGATTCCACTTTCCCATTACTTTGCGGGTATCCTGGAGACAACGTTTTGTGTGTAAAGTCCCAAGCCTTGCTGAAACTTCGGAACTCGTCTGAAGAGTACTGGGGACCATTGTCTGAGTAAAGGATGTCAGGTATCCCATGGCGTGCAAAGTGTGTCTTCAGTTTTCGAATGACCGTTTAAGACTGTGTGTTCTCCAAATGGTCTAATTCCCAGAAGTTGGAGAGATAATCAACTGTGACCATGTAGTCTCTGTCGTTGAACTGGAACAGGTCAGTCCCTATTTTTTCCCAGGGACGCTTTGGTGCTTCGTGTGGCCTCAACGTTTCTTTCTGCTGCTTCATACCCCATGCAGTGCAGGTGCTACATTGAGCCATGTATGTTCTCAGCTGTGCATTCATGCCTGGCCAGTAGACACACTCGCGAGCTCTTCTCAGACATCCCTCTGTTCCTATGTGTGAGGAATGGATTCTCTGCATTATCTCTGGCCTTAGGGTAGTAGGCACAACAACTCGCTCACCTCATTTTGCACACTCAGCTCATCTCTGTTGTGAAAATACATGGCTACTTTCAAGGGTACATGTCCTTTCACTTCAGGCCACCCCTGCAGGATCACATTTTTCAGTGTCTGGAGCTCCCGGTCCAGCTCAGTGGCTGTCTGGATGTGCTTTAGTCTCTCGCTTGACACAGGGAGGTAGTGTATCATATTGATTGATTCCACCTCGACCTCCACAGGGCCTCTGTTATCTTGTTCTGTGAGGTACGCCCTGCTCAGGGTGTCCGGCCAGCACCACATGTTTTCCAGGAACGTATCCGAGACTGACCTCGTAGTTTTGGAGTCTCATGAGCATGCATTGTAGTCTTTTTGGTGCACTGAGGAGAGGCTTTGTCATGATGCTCTCTAGAGGCTTGTGATCTGACTGCACTTCCACAGTTCGTCCATATGTGAATTGGTGGAACCTCTCCATGCCAAACACCACTGCAGGCAGCTCCTTCTCTATCTGTGCATAACCTTTTTCTGTCTCTGTCAGTGCTCTGCTGCCGTATGCTATTGGTTGTCCTCCCTGCATCAAGGCTGCTCCTAACCCACTCTCTGAAGCATCACACTGTAGTACAAGCTGCTCTGTTGGGTTGTAGTATTTCAGCACAGGGGCCTGTGCAATGGTATCCCTGATTATTTTGAAAGCCTGCTCATGTCTCTCTGACCACTCCCACAGTGAGTCCTTGTGCGTTAGCTGTCGCAGTGGCTCGCAGAGCTCCGTGGCGTGGCTGCAGAACTTGGCTAGGTAGTTTACCATGCCCAGGAAGCGCTGCACCCCCTGCACATCTGTAGGCCTAGGCATCTGTTTGATGGCTGTCACTTTTCCTGGGTCCACTTTCAACCCCTCCGATGTTAGCAGGTGGCCAATGTAGGGCACTTCCTTCAGCCTGAGCTGCAGCTTCTCCAGATTCAGCTTGATATTGAGCTTCCTGCATCTGTCCAGGAGCATTTTCAGGTTTTTGTCATGGTCCAGAGTCGCCACTTCATCATTGTCTCCTTCTCCCACAATCAGGATGTCATCTGCAATGATTTTGACTCTTGGAAGACCTTCCATTGCCTGGGTCAACTTCCTCTGAAAGATCTCTGGGGCTGGACTGATTCCCATTGGCATGCGCAGCCACCTGTAGCATCCCATGGGAGTAGAGAACGTGGTGAGATAGCTGGATTCCTCCTCCAGTTCCACATGCCAAAATCCGTTTTTTACATCACAAACAGAGAACACGCGTGCTCTGTTCAGGTCTGGCAGCACGTCTTCAATAGTGGGAAGTGGGTAATGGCTCCTCTTGAGCGCCTTGTTGAGAGGTTTCGGATCAATGCACACTCTTAGTTTTCCAGACGGTTTCTTTACTACGATCAGGCTGCTTAATCCAAATCTGTGCTTTTGTCAACTGCTTTTATCATCCTTCTTTTCTCTAGACCACTGAGCTCCTCTTTGAGTGGTTTATATAGTGCTACTGGCACTCTTCTCTTTGGCAGCTGGACGGGCTCCACTCGCTCATCCACTTCCAGCTTCGGTTTTCTCCAGCACCACGTTGATGCTCTCTGACTTTGGCCCTAGTGTGATGCACAGAACATCCTCACCGCTCTCTGAGTCAGCTGACGCATTTTCCATTGCCAGGACTCTGTTTCTCTTGCTGGCCCCTGCACGTTTGCAAACTGTAGAGAAGTGATTGTTTTTTCCACAGGATTTACATTTTTGTCCATATGCAGGGCATTTTTCCTTTTTTCTCTCATGTGTCCGTCCACAGTATTTGCATTGTATAATGCTCTGTCCCTCTGTAGGGTATCCTCTCCCTCTCGGTCTCTCTTTCTGTGTTACTGCATGCACTGCTACAGGGCCCTGCACATTTATTACTTTAGCTCTCTGTCTGGACAGTTCTGCAGCTCTTCCAATCTGTATGCATTTCTCTAAACTGAGATCAGTCTCTCTGAGTAAGCGCTCTCTTAAGTGTGGGTCACATGTGCCACACACAATCCTGTCCCTGATAAGAGAGTCTGTGATTACTCCAAAGTTGCAGGTGGCCACTAGAGTCCTCAATTCAGTGAGATATTTGTCTAAACCCTCATCTTGACCCTGACTTCGCATGAAAAAATTATATCTCTCAATTGTTTCGTTTTTCTTGGGATCACAAAACGCATCTAGTGCTGCAATTACTTCCTCAACAGAGAGATGGTCTTTTGTACTGCCCA
>QNTS01001133.1:373122-403076 GCA_003317085.1 Hucho hucho | reverse complement strand
ATGAATTTATTTGCAAATTATGGTGGAAAATAAGTATTTGGTCAATAACAAAAGTTTATCTCAATACTTTGTTATATACCCTTTGTTGGCAATGACAGAGGTCAAACGTTTTCTGTAAGTCTTCACAAGGTTTTCACACACTGTTGCTGGTATTTTGGCCCATTCCTCCATGCAGATCTCCTCTAGAGCAGTGATGTTTTGGGGCTGTCGCTGGGCAACACGGACTTTCAACTCCCTCCAAAGATTTTCTATGGGGTTGAGATCTGGAGACTGGCTAGGCCACTCCAGGACCTTAATGTGCTTCTTCTTGAGCCAGTCCTTTGTTGCCTTGGCCGTGTGTTTTGGGTCATTGTCATGCTAGAATACCCATCCACGACCCATTTTCAATGCCCTGGCTGAGGGAAGGAGGTTCTCACCCAAGATTTGACGGTACATGGCCCTGTCCATCGTTCCTTTGATGCGGTGAAGTTGTCCTGTCCCCTTAGCAGAAAAACACCCCCAAAGCATAATGTTTCCACCTCCATGTTTGACGGTGGGGATGGTGTTCTTGGGGTCATAGGCAGCATTCCTCCTTCTCCAAACACGGCGAGTTGAGTTGATGCCAAAGAGCTCCATTTTGGTCTCATCTGACCACAACACTTTCACCCAGTTGTCCTCTGAATCATTCAGATGTTCATTGGAAAACTTCAGACGGGCATATATATGTGCTTTCTTGAGCAGGGGGACCTTGTGGGCGCTGCAGGATTTCAGTCCTTCACGGCATAGTGTGTTACCAAATGTTTTCTTGGTGACTATGGTCCCAACTGCCTTGAGATTATTGACAAGATCCTCCCGTGTAGTTCTGGGCTGATTCCTCACCGTTCTCATGATCATTGCAACTCCACGAGGTGAGATCTTGCATGGAGCCCCAGGCCGAGGGAGATTGACAGTTCTTTTGTGTTTCTTCCATTTGCGAATAATCTCACCAACTGTTGTCACCTTCTCACCAAGCTGCTTGGCGATGGTCTTGTAGCCCATTCCAGCCTTGTGTAGGTCTACAATCTTGTCCCTGACATCCTTGAAGAGCTCTTTCGTCTTGGCCATGGTGGAGAGTTTGGAATCTGATTGATTGATTGCTTCTGTGGACAGGTGTCTTTTATACAGGTAACAAACTCTCCCTTTAAGAGTGTGCTCCTAATCTCAGCTCGTTACCTGTATAAAAGACACCTGGGAGACAGAAATCTTTCTGATTGAGAGGGGGTCAAATACTTATTTCCCTCATTAAAATGCATATCAATTTCTAACATTTTTCACATGCGTTTTTCTGGATTTTTTTGTTGTTATTCTGTCTCTCACTGTTCAAATAAACCTGCCATTAAAATTATAGACTGATCATTTCTTTGTCAGTGGGCAAACGTAAAAAATCAGCAGGGGATCAAATACTTTTTTCTCTCACTATATATACTGAGATCATGTGACAGATCATGTGACACTTAGATTGCACACAGGTGGACTGTATTTAACTAATTATGTGACTTCTGAAGGTAACTGGTTGCACCAGATCTTATTTAAGGGCTTCATAGCAAAGGAATGCATATCACACACCACTTTTCAGTTTTAAATTTTTTTGAAACAAGTAATTTTTTAAATTTCTCTTCACCAATTTAAACTATTTGTGTATGTCCACTGCATGAAATCCAAATAAAAATCTATTTAAATTACAGATTGTAATGGAACAAAATAGGAAAAGGGGATGAATACTTTTGCAAGGCACTGTATAGTGCACTACTTTGGACCAGGGCCCATAGGGTCAAACATAGTGCACTATTAATGAACTAGGGTGCCATTTAGGAGGCTAACAGAGCCCCATTCCCTTCTCCCTTCTCCTTCTGGTGAGTTATTCCCTTCTAAAGGATCTGGATCTCTATACCTTGCACTGAAACAATGACCTGTCTCCTTTCCCGTTGATGGAGGGGGTGGTATTGATTACAGCATATAGCCATCATACAGTACATCCATGGTGGCCTAAAAGTACACTCCTATATGTTTGAAAGATACAATTATTTTTATTTTGTCATTCAAAGGTTATTTCTACCTTATCTCTCTGTCCCTCTGAATATTCCCCATCTTCTTTTCACTGCAAATTCTCCCTCCCTCTCTTTAGCAGCCCCAAATTCTCCTTAGCCGTCGTCGTTTATCACTGTTTGCTTACGTTTCACTCCCCAACTCTCCGCCGCATGGCAGCTTGACTCTGAAAGGATTTGGCCAGTGGTCATCAGATAACCCCAGTGAGTCCATTAATGCACCGCTGTGTCAATCTAAGTAACATAATAAAAAAAATTATATCAAAATCTATCAATTTAAGCTAGAGATATTTTGCATTGGATGGCGTTACAATCAACCTCATCCGCCGATGTAGCACTTCCGCATCTGCAGTGAAAGGTGTCAGAGCTAGAGCTGTGTTTGTCAGACCATGAGACATCACGAAAATCAGTCTTCTGACGAAAACGTCTGTAGCGTCCAAATTGACCTACACTCTATGGAAAGGAGAGACTCTCACAAACATGATGAAGGCCTCCGTTTTGCTCTGCGACCCCCACACGTGTCACGGGACTCATCTGAAGGTAACCGGTACCGGTAAAAAAATAAATAATGGAAGTAGGAAGGTAGTTTTCTGCCTAACCAAAAAAGGGGTTAAATATGTGTAAAAAAATATATAAATCTATAAATTTCCTTAGCTTTCTTGTATCTCTTAGATACAGTATAGGACAAACACTTCAAAACCTTGTTTCTTATGATACGTTTTTTGACAGTATTTTTGCCATTTATGAATGTGTTATTCAATGCGTTTCTCTGGGCTATAGTAGTAGCCTAAAGGACAAATTCAATATTTGATCAACTGCTTAGACTTTTTAGAAATAACATACGACTGTCACTGAGCTCAACACAATCTGCCAGGGCTCTGCCAGCACTGATCTATCTTCAAACACCTGCTATTGGCAGAACAGTAAATCCTCTGTCACCATGGCACTTCACTTACAGAAAATAACAGACATGTACCAGCCCATCTACATAAAGTACTGGGTCGGCCGCGAGAGGAGAGCCTTACCGGAATACCAAGAACAGAGCTCCCTCCTCCTTGGTCCATCCATACTATATGCGTCCCAAATGGAAGCCTATTCAGTACATAGTGCACTACTTTTGAACATAGCCCTATGTAATGCACTATAGGGGGGTATATAGGGAATAGGGTGCCATTTGGGACACATAAACTGTGACCTCCAGCTGTAGATCCTACATACAGACTCCCTCCAGTAGCAGGGTTTATAGATATCTCTCTCCCAGCTATCCATTAGCACTGAAACATCCCGTCAGACCCATTTATTGACTGCATTCTGCTCCTTCTAGCCCTTTAGGGGTCACAGGACGTGGTGGTGCTAATGGGGCAGAATGAATAAGCTGTGGGGGCTGAAGTTCAATTAATTGAATGGCAGACTTGCTGAGTGCTTCAATAACACACGTAAACCTCCTCAACACGTTTCTCCCCCGTTTCTTGGAAAGACAGTGCTGGTTTAAAGTATTAACCTTAATTAGACCCAGAGCAGTTAAAATATTTAACTGCCTCACAAAATCAGATTTTATGAGTGAACATTAATCCCCTTTCCCTGGGCAAAATATGAGAGGGAAATAATATAGAATAATATCTGGCATTTAGCAGACACTTTTATCTAAAGCAACTTACAGTGATGTGAGCATACATTTTACGTATGGGTGGTCCCAGTAATCTAACCCACTATCCTGGCATTGCAAGCACCATGCTCTACCAACTGAGCTACAGAGCGGGTGGTCCAAGGAATCTAACCCACTGTCCTGGCATTGCAAGCACCATCCTCTACTAAATGAGCCTACATTTTATTTCCAAATGTTGGGTCACCTTGAGTCCAAACCCCCCTCCAGTCTTCCCCTAACCTACTTTGGAAACACACACACACACACACACACACACACACACACACACACACACACACACACACACACACACACAGATGCACCCACACAGTTTCTAGCTCAGCACGCATCTCACCCACCAATACTTATTCATTTAGAATGACTGAAGCTTTCTCCAACACCACAGTTTTTATGCATCATTTCCCCCCTACTCTTATTTGAACCCGGGAGGTCATATTTATATCTGTGGACAGACATGAATATAGATTGACGTCATAAAGATCAACTCATTCCTGTTCTTTATGTTGACGGCGTCTCTAATGGCACCCTATTCCCTATGCACACTCTTAGAAAAAAGGGTTCCAAAAGGGTTCTTTGGCTCTCCCCATAGGATAACCCGTTTTGGTTTCAGGTAGAACCCTTTTGGATTCCATGCAGAACCCTCTGTGGAAAGAGTTCTACATGGAACCCAAAAGGGTTCTACCTGGAACCAAAAGGGTTCTACCTGGAACCAAAAAGGGTTTTTCAAAGGATTCTCCTATGGGGACAGCCATAGAACCATTTTAGTTTTAGTTTTTAAGAGTGCAGTGCACTACACAGGGCTCTGGTCAAAGTAGAACACTTTATAGCTAACAGGGTGCCATTTGGGACAAAGCCGTTTCTTTACAGTAAATTTCCATGTCTGGGGTTTGACAAGGCTCATCGATCACTGGTTTTATGCGCTAGCTGACATGTGGAACACCTCAGCTCCATACTGATGTCTGGGAGTGCATGTCATCTATCTGGGACAAGGGGGTAGGAAGGACTAAGTAGTGAAGGTTAGGCTGGGTGGATCTAGCCAGGGATTAAATCACCATCATTCTACACACAACATTAAACCTGTAGGTACTGGCAGCCTGCTGCTGTTTGCTGGCTGCTGGGGAGGAAGACTGATTATTAGTGCTGTTGCACAGTCTGGACAGAAATCTTTTTATTACAGTCCCGCTACAATTTTCCTTTCTGCCACAGACACTTACGTACATACTGTACACATAGCACATGCAAGTCAACACACATGGACGGTTCAACAGCACACACAACCACAGTACAGTATAAAAGACCAGTGCAGTGCAAAAATGTGATTTTCCTGTTTATTAAATATATTTTCACACTGTGAGTTTGGAATAATATTGTTAAATTGTCAAAAGGATGATAATGAACTTTTAGTGTAAGAGCTGTTTGAAAAGACCGTCTGAAATGTCATCCTGTGTTGGTGGAATGGAGTTTTGGCCTGCCTGGTGACATCACAACAGGCCTAAAAGAAACAGCAAATTTGTCAGTAAACTTTCCAAATGTTGATAAAACAAAAAACGCTAGACAAGGTGGGATCTTTTTGTGTCTGTAAAATTAATAATGCAAGAAATGGCGGTGGAAATGCCTTTATGTGCAAATATTGATATAATAACCATCATATCGAAATAAACTTGGAGTAACGCCATGATATTGTGTGGTCCTCCCACTACGACTCAGGAAAGCATGCAGTTTATTAGGCTACAGATGAAATAAATTATGACGAACTTCACAGGGTGGTGAAGTGCACGGTGATGAGGTTGATGCTCCATTTCAATAAATATTGAGAGTCTTATTCTGATGACATGATGATCAATGCTTGGCTGCCGTTTGACAACTAAAAATATATATATTTTTTTTATCAATGTAGGCTATACCCGCACTGTATCTGCGAGTTGCTGGCTAGAGCGCACGTGCCAAGACCAGAGTGGACACATTCACTATATAACAAACATTTTTGTGACAAAACCATCAATAGAGTTGAAAATGCGATGGAAACCCATTTAACTTGTATTTGTTATTCAGTACAGGGAATTTAACCTTAAAATTATTTTATGTGCATTACTTCATCACGCACAGACTTTCATCTGCAACAAATCAATTTGATGGAAACACTTCTCTCCCACTCACACTGTCTGTGTGAGTGGACCATTTCAGTTTCTCTGTGATGTGTACGCCGAGGAACTTAAAACTTTCCACCTTCTCCACTGCTGTCCCTTCAATGTGGATAGGGGGGTATTCCCTCTGCTGTTTCCTGAAGTCCACGATCATCTCCTTAGTTTTGTTGACGTTGAGTAAGAGGTTGTTTTCCTGACACCACACTCAGAGTGCCCTCACCTCCTCTCTGTAGGCTGTTTCGTCGTTGTTGGTAATCAAGCCCACTACTGTTGTGTCGTCTGCAAACTTGATGATTGAGTTGGAGGCGTGCATGGCCACGCAGTCGTGGGTGAACAGGGAGTACAGGAGAGGGCTGAGCACGCACCCTTGTGGGGCCCCAGGGTTGAGGGTCAGCGAAGTGGAGATGTTGTTTCCTACCTTCACCACCTGGGGGCAGCACATCAGAAAGTCCAGGACCCAGTTGCACAGGGTGGGGTTAAGACGCAGGGCCTCCAGCTTGATGATGAGCTTGGAGGGTACTATGGTGTTGAATGTTTAGCTGTAATGAACAGCATTCTTACATAGATATTCCTTTTGTCCAGATGGGATAGGGCAGTGTGCAGTGTGACGGCGATTGGGTCATCCCTCAATCTTTCAGGGCGGTATGCAAATTGCAGTGGGTCTAGGTTGTCGGGTAAGGTGGAGGTCATATGATCCTTAACTAGCCTCTCAAAGCACTTCATGATGACAGAATTGAGTGCTACGGTGCAATAGTAATTTAGTTCAGTTACCTTCGCTTTCTTGGATGCAAGAACAATGGTGTACCTTTTGAAGCAAGTAGGGACAGCAGACTGGGATAGAGAGAGATAGAATAGATCTGTAAACACTCCAGCCAGCTGGTCTGCTCATGCTCTGAGGACACGACTAGGAATGCCGTCTGGGTTGGCAGTCTTGCGAGGGTTAACACACTTAAATGTCTTACTCACGTCGGCCACGCAGAATGAGAGCTCACAGTCCTCAGGAAAGGCCAGCGTCGGTGGCACTGTGTTATCCTCAAAGCGGGCGAAGAAGGTGTTTAGCTTGTCCGGGAGCAAGACGTTGGTGTCCACGACATGGCTGGTTTTCCATTTGTAATCCGTGACTGTCTGGAGTCCCTGCCACTTGCGTCTTGTGTCTGAGGCGTTGAATTGCTACTCCATTTTGTCTCTGTACTGACGTTTTGCATGTTTGATTGCCTTACGGAGGGAACAACTGGTTTGTTTGTATTCAACCATATTCCCAGTCACCTTGCCATGGTTTAATGCGATGGTGTGCGCTTTCAATTTTGCATCGAATGCTTCCCTCTATCCACGGTTTTTGGTTTGGATAGGTTTTAATTATCACAGTGGGAACATCATCCCCTATACACTTCCTGATGAACTCAGTCACTGTGTCAGCGTATACATCAATGTTATTCTCAGAGGCAACCCAGGACATATCCAAGTCCGCATGATCAAAACAATCTTGAAGCATGGTTTCCAATTAGTCAGACCAGCGTTGAATAGACCCTAGCATGGGCAATTCCTGCCTATAGGAAGGGAGACTATAGGTAGGGAGGAGCAGATTGGAGTCGTGATCTGATTTGCTGATGGAAAGGTGGGGGGAGGGCCCTGTAGTCATCTCGGAAGGGAGAGTAACAATGGTTGAGAGTTTTTGAAGCGCGAGTACTACAGGCAATGTGTTGATAGAGCTTCTTTCCTCAGGGTTCGATTTTAGGAAAAGGACAATTATGTGGATATATTGAAGCAACATCTCAAGACATCAGTCAGGAAGTTAAGGCTTGGGTCTTCCAAATGGACAATGACCCCAAGCAAACTTCCAAAGTTGTGGCAAAATGGCTTAAGGACAACAAAGTCAAGGTATTGGAGTGGCCATCACAAAGCCCTGACCTCAATCCTATAGAAGATTTGTGGGCAGAACTGAAAAAACATGTGCGAGCAAGGAGGCCTACAAACCTGACTCAGTTACACCAGCTCTGTCAGGAGGAATGGGCCAAAATTCACCCAACTTATTGTGGAAAGCTTGTGGAAGGCTGCCCAAAACGTTTGACCCAAGTTAAACAATTTAAAGGCAAAGCTTCCAAATACTAATTGAGTGTATGTAAACTTCTGTTTTTTATATTGAAATAAATCATGCCTCAGTATTGAAAATAGGAGAAAGATTGTTCAAACAATGGTTCTCCCTGTAATGGATTTTGGTGATATTGTTCACATGCATGCGGCAACCTCTGTTTTGAAACCCTTGGACGCAGTCTAACAATCCGCAATATGTTTTATCACGGCACAATTTTAGGACTCATCATTGTAGTCTGTATAAAAATGTGGGATGGACTTCTCTGTCTTACAGAAACTCCATATGTAACTTAATTAAGTTAAGAATCATAAGTTACCAAACCCGTTCTCAGGAATGGAAAACACTAGAGTTCCCTTCAGTCTCCACAGATTTTGGAAAATCTGCATTTTGTTATTTTGTAGAGTTCACTGCGGTTACATGTGCTGGTGCCACTCAGACAGTTTAAATTATTGATAATGTAGTTGAATGTGATTGCTTTTATTAAATATGTTTATTTTGTTATTGTGTGCTGAATTATGTCGTTTTATACACATACTTGTGTATGTTTTATTATTCTGTTTTTACTGTAATGTATACAGGGCTCTCTTGTAAAATAAATGTTTTAAATGTGACTCCCTGTTTAAATCTAAAAATCTGACCTCATGCTCTGATACCATCTGCCCGACGGTAAAGGAGTGAACAGCTCGTGGCTGGGATGTGTGGGGTCCTTGATGATGCTGATGATGCTGCCTCAGGCACAGTTTTGAGTAGATGTCCTTGATGGGTGGGAGCACGGTCCCAGTGATGTACTGGGCCCAATTCCCATACCAGGCATGAGACCACTGGTTAGGATGTGCCTGATAGCGCAGCAGTAGTAATTGGAGAGGACCCTAAGTGGCATGGCGAATTTCTTCAGCCACATTAGGAAGTAAAGACGCTGTTGCGCCCTCTTGACAAGAGTGGTGGTGGTGTTGGTCGATGTCAAGTCCTCTGTGATGTGGACACCCAGGAACTTAAAACTGCTGACACTCTCTAATGCAGTCCCATGCTGATTAAGATGAGCATTGCCTTACTTCTATTACAGCATATTCGATGACTGTCATTCATATTCCATTCACCCAGCTCAATGTAACATCGATAGGTTTAGGCTGCTACATGATACATACATTTTCCCTGTACCCATCATGAGGTTGCTACAACCTAGCCTAAGTTTACAAAATAGGTGCACAGTTTGAGAGAATTTTGAGTAATCAAGGTGACAGACAGTGACATATTCAATACTGCCTTGGATATATATACAATACCAGTCAGGAGTTTGGACACAGCTACTCATCAAGGGTTTTTCTTTATTTTTACTATTTTCTACATTGTAGAATAATAGTGAAGACATCAAAACTATGAATTAACACGTATGGAATCATGTAGTAACCAAGAAATTGCTAAACAAATCAAAACATATTTTATATTTGAGATTCCTCAATGTAGCCACCCTTTGCCTTAATGACAGCTTTGCACGCTCTTGGCATTTTCTCAACCAGCTTCATGCTTCTTGATTGTTAGATTACTTAGATATTACTGCATGGTCGGAACTAGAAGCACAAGCATTTCACTATACTCGCATTAACATCTGCTAACCATGTGTATGTGACAAATACAATTTGATTTGATTTCAGGTAGTCACCTGGAATGCATTTATTTTTTATCATCAGGAATTAGATTAAGCAATAAAGTACACACTTTTATTCCATAGGCTGGGATCTGCACTATGCAGCTGTTGCAAGAGAGCATTTTTCACTGGCTGCCCACTGGTTTCAAAAACAATGATTGATAGGCAGCTTAAACATCTTTAATTCAACCATTATTGGGTTCAAATACACATTTAGATTTGTGAACAGCCATCCACAACAACCACAATCCGTAAGGCGCAAATAGCTAAATGAGAGCAGCAGTGTGATTCACATCAATGCGCTATGTAGACAAATTTAAACTTGCGTCTTTTTTCAGTGGTGATTTGAATGTCATTGAGAAAACAGAGAAGTGTCAAAGATTTAGAACTAGCTACTATAACTAACGCATTAGTAAACCCACTACAATCATGCAGTACAGTGTACAGTCAGAAAGCTGTTACACCGGCGGGCCCCGTGGCAATAAATTAATACATCCAAAAGCTTACCTTGACTTTGAAGAGTTCTAGTGTTGGATAGCCATAGCCAGCTAGCTAAAATAGCATCCCTCTGTTTGAGCCAGGTGTTTGAGCAGGCTAAACTAGCTAGCTGGATTCGCGAGCTAAGTGAATGTGAATTTAAAAAATACAACCAAATATAGCTAGCTAGAAAGTAGGGTCAGTGAGCAGTGGACCGATAGTAGAGGCCCTACACCATCCTGCCCTACCTACCTCTCTATCTCTCTCTTGCTCTCTCTCTCTCTCTCGCTTCTCCTTCATTTTGGAAGAAATTAATTTGTTCAAAAGTGCACTGCAGTGCTAGCTAGCTGAAGCTCATGCTTTCAGTACTAGATTCAATCTCTGATCTTTCAATTGGGTGGACAACATGTCACTTCTTGCTGCAGGAGCTCTGATAGGTTGGAGGACGTCCTCCGGAAGTTGTCATAATTACTGTGTAAGTCTATGGAAGGAGGTGAGAACCAAGAACCTCTTAGGTTTTGTATTGAAGTAAATGTACCCTGAGGAGGACAGAAGCTAGATGTAGCTGGCTACATCATGGTGCTACCCTACAGAGTGCTACTGAGGCTACTGTAGACCTTAATTGCAAAACAGTGTGTTTTAATCAATTATTTGGTGACGTGAATATATTAAAAGGATAACTTTTTAAATGTTTCACTATTTTTATTTTTATGAAATTCACTGAGGAGGATGGTCCTCCCCTTCCTCCTCGGAGGAGCCACCACTGGACTATAACAACACCCTCCACAATGTGGATTGGGGCACGTTCCCTCCTCTTCCATTTGTCAACAATCAACTCCTTTGTTTTGCTGATGTTAAGGTTGTTGTTCTGGCACCACAATGCCAGTTCACTTATCTCCTCCCTATAGGCTGACTCGTCGTTGTTGGTTATCAGACCTACAACCATGGGGTCGTCAACAAACATGATGATGGTGTTGGTGTCATGCAAAGCCATATAGTCGTGGGTGAATATACTTACTGACTTTATTATCCCCATGGGGAAATTTTGTTGCAGTGTCATGTACACATTTTAAAGTGGCGTTTAAATACAAAACAAAATGACAATACAACATTCATAACACTTACATACCATAAAAATATATGTTAATAATAAAAAGATAGGAACATTAGCCCGAGCTATCACACCTGGCACAAATGATTGTCTAGTTCTGTTTTTCCTGCTGAGGGGTGCCCTATACCTGCGCCCAGAGGGGAGTAGTTCAAAGTCCGGGTACAGGGGGTGATTCTCATATTTCTCTGACTGACAGTGGCATTGCCAAACCAACAAACAATACAAAAAGTTAAAATACTCTCAATGAAAGATTGGTAAAACAGAGTCAGTATAGTACAGTCTACATTAAAAGATCCCAGCTTTTTGAGAAAGTACAGTCTCTGTTGGCTCTTTTTGTAGATCAGGTCTGTACATTTACTCCACTGAAGCTTATTGTCCAAAAGGACACCCAGATATTTATATTCCTCTACAATCTCTATATTCTGACCTCTGATAGATGTTGCAGAGGTAGGTGCTGTACGCTTCCTGAAGTCTATGCACATCTCTTTGGTCTTGTTGGTATTGAGGACCAAGTGTGATTCGTCACACCACTCTACGAAGTCATCTAGGACCGGGCCATGATGTTCCTCATCCTCATGCAACAGTCTGATCAAGGCAGTGTCATCAGCGAACTTAACGAGGTGTCTGTCAGGATGGGAACTAGTGCAACTATTTGTGTACAAGATGTACAGGAGTGGGGACAAAACACATCCCTGAGGAGAACCTGTGTTGGTATTACGTATGTCTGACACGTGGGGACCTATTTTGACTCGCTGTGAGCGTTGGCTCAGGAAGTCCAACAGCCACAAAACCAGCCCCCCATCTAAGGAGAAGTCCAGAATGAGTCTCTGTGCCAGAATGTAAGGCTGGATTGTGTTGAAGGCAGAAGAAAAGTCAACAAACATAACCCTGACATGCGATTTGGCATGTTAAGGAGGGTAAGAATGGCATCATCAACTCCTCTGCTAGGCTGATAGGCAAACTGAAATGGGTCGAGAAGCTTCTGGGTGACACTGAGAATATGACTTTTCACAATTTTCTCAAGGCATTTCATTACTAAGGATGTCAATGCAACAGGGCGGTAGTCATTCAGCACAGCGGGATTAGATGCTTTAGGATTTGGTATAATTATTGAGTTTTTCCACAATACTGGCACGTGTTGCTGGTCGAGTGAGGATTGGAAAATGTCTGTAAAAACACCAGCCAATTGTTCAGCACAGTGCTTTAACACATGTCCACTTATTTTGTCTGGGTCTGGGCTTTTGTATGCATTACATTCCCTGAACAACTTTAAAACATCAGACTGTTTAACAACAACCCTCTCAAACATTTGTAATGATGCTTCCATTTGTTTTACTTCCAACACAAAGTTGTCTGATTCAAATCTTGAGAAGAAAACATTCAGTTCATTAGCCATGTTCTGGCCCTCATGTCTCCCAAGATCAGCACTGGGTTTTCCCCTGCCTATATGGGGGGCACTAGCCATGGATTTAATCCCTTGCCAGGCCACCCTTGCGTTTCCTGAGGAGAGGGTCCTCTCCACCCTTTGCTTGTATGCCTCTTTGTCCACCAGTATTTGTCTTTTGATCTCACATTGTACATCTCTTAAAGCCTATCACCCTCAGCATAAACTGCCTTCTTCCTATTAAGTAGTGATTTTAGATGTTTTGATACCCAAGGCTTATTGTTAGGGAATATTTTACAGGTTTTAGTAGGCACAACTAACTCAACACAGAAGTTTACATAATCTGAAACAACATCTGTGAGTTCATCAAGATCAGAGGCGCTGTCCTCAAATACCTCCCACATAGTACAGTCAAAACACCCCTGGAGACAAGTGATAGTGTTGTCATTCCAGATCTGGACAGTTTTAACTGTGGGTTTCTCCCTCTCCAGGAGCCGACAGTAGGTTGGCCTGAGGTAGACCACATTGTGGTCTGATGTTCCCAGGGGAGATCTGGTGGTGGCAGAGAACGCATTTGGTATTGTCCCATAGCACAAATCAAGAGTCCTATTTTTCCTAGTGTGACATTTCACATACTGGTGGTATGTACGCAGGACTTTGTTCAAGGTACAGTTGTTAAAATCCCCTAAAATAAATTTGGGTGCGTCGGGGGAGATGGATTCCAGTTTCTGTGACAGATTATAAATAATCTCTGATGCCTTTGTTATGTTAGCTTTCGGTTGAATGTACACAACGGTTACAAACAATTGGGGGAACTCACGTGGCAGATAGTAGGGTCGCAGTGACACAGAAAGCAGTTCAATGTCGGGGGTACAGAGTCTCTCTCTTACCAGGATCGATTTACACCACTGGTCCCTGACAAGCAGGATTACAGCAGAGGGCTGTATGGATTACAGCAGAGGGCTGAGGACACACCCTTGGGTAGAAGCTAAAAGGGGGGACAACAGGCATCTTTAGCCAAACAATGTCGTGTGGATTTGACTCAGACAGGATGGTAGCACCCAAGCAAAACACTTAATCCCAGGAGAAAAGCCAGCAGAAACAGTCCTACATTCCAGTAGTCTTTTAAAACTTGTTTTACAAAACACTGCCACCTTGTGGGCAGCTTGAGTCAATGCATAATGCAGTACTTGCATGCATTGTTGTGAAGCTTTCATTTTAGGGTGAGCTACTAACAACTAAACAACAACATTCACATTTCTGCAACAAAAGTACAAAGTAAAGTATTATATAACAACCTAAATGGAATATAAAGTGATTAAAGTACAGATCATCCTAACTAACCATGCATATCACCATCCAACTAAACTGTGAGAAAGAAACCCAGCGTTCCCAGTGGATTCTGGTTCCTGTCCGACTGTGTTCTTTGCATCACATACTGTAGATGCATAATACACAACAACAGCTCACATGAGAGGAGAGGGATAAAAACCTTAATCTCAAGGGCCAGATCCCTGGGAGGTAACAAAGCTTCATCAGACAAGATTACCGGCAAGAAATAGAACAGGCCTTCTACATAATTCATCAGTATAGATCTATTCATTATTGTAATATTGAGAGAGACACGGTGGCAAGTATAGTGAGAGAGAGCTGTTGGTTAAAGAATAAATGGACCAACTACATATTTTATTATCTCTTTATGTCGGTTGTGTTCACTGGGGACAGGCAGGGAGGGGTACAGGTACGTGTTTGTGTGTGTGTGCGTGCATGTACACGCAGTGATGGAAAAAGTACTCAATTGTCATACTTGAGTAAAAGTAAAGATACCTTAATATAGGTAAAAGTGAAAGTCCCCCAGTAAAATAATACTTATGTAAACGTCTAAAAGTACTTGGTTTTAAAAATATATGTTAGTATCAAAAGTAAAACATAAAAGTATAAATAATTTCACATTCCTTATATTTAGCAAATCAGACGACACCATTTTGTTTTTTATTTATTTATGGAAAGCCAGGGGCAAACTCCAACACTCAGACATAATTTATAAACGAAGCATGTGTATTTAGTGAGTCCGCGAGATCAGAGGCAGTAGGGATGACTAGAGATGTTTTGTGCGTGAATGGCCCAATTTTCATGTCCTGCTAAGCTTTCAAATGTAACAAGTACTTTTGGGTATCAGGGAAAATGTATGGAGTAAAATGTTTATTATTTTATTTAGTAAACATAAAAGTTTACTTGAGGACCTGCCTTACAACAGGAATACAAGCCCTCAGTCCAGCCTCTTCTCAGCCTATTGCAGACAGTCTGAGCACTGTTGGAGGGATTGTGTGTTACTGGTGTAACTCAAGCAGTTGTTGTTGCCATCCTGTACCTGTCCCGCAGGTGTGATGTTCGGATGTACCGATCCTGTGCAGGTGTTGTTACACGTGGTCTGCCACTGCGAGGACAATCAGCTGTCCGTCCTGTCTCCCTGTAGCACCGTCTTAGGCGTCTCACAGTACGGACAGTGCAATTTATTGCCCTGGCCACATCTGCAGTCCTCATGCCTCCTTGCTGCATGCCTAAGGCATGTTCACACAGATGAGCAGGGACCCTGGGCATCTTTCTTTTTGTGTTTTTCAGTCAGTAGAAAGGTCTCTCTAGTGTCCTAAGTTTTCATAACTGTGATCTTAATTGCCTACCATCTGTAAGCTGTTAGCGTCTTAACGACCGTTCCACAGGTGCATGTTCATTAATTGTTTATGGTTCATTGAACAAGCATGGGAAACTGTGTTTAAACCCTTTACAATGAAGATCTGTGAAGTTATTTGGATTTTTACAAATTATCTTTGAAAGACAGGGTCCTGAAAAAGGGACGTTTCTTTTTTTGCTGAGTTTAGTCAAGTAAAGTACAGAGACACCCCAAAAAACGACTTAAGTCATACTTCAAAGTACTTTACACCACTTTGTGCGTGTGCAAATGTGCATGTGTTCGAGAGAGAGGGAAGACCAGGACATCCATCTGAATGATGGGCAGCTCTGACAACACAGCTCATCTGGAGAGAGAAGGAGCCTTGGTTGAGTTTGGGATTGTTCACACATGGCACCCTGTTCCCTTTAGAGTGCACTACTTTTGACCATGACCCATAGAGCTCTGGTTACAAGTAGTGCTCTATAGAGGAAATAGGGTGCTAGTTGGAATGCAGATTATGCTTGTTCACACAACAGGAAGTGAACAACTAGACCAGATACTGTACCTGGATCATGATCAGTAAACTGGAGAGGTACCAAATTAACTACCATAAGAACGCTAATTTCAGTTTCAAAACATTTTGAATTTCATGAGCCTGATCTTTCAGAAAAAGATGTTACGTACACTACATCAGAGTTTCCCAAACTCAGTCCTGGGGCTCCGCCTGGTTGCACGTTTTGGTTTTTGCCTACAGCTGATTCAACCCTCTATTACATGATAATCATTATCACTTTGTAAATTAACTATGCCAATGACCAAGCTTCAAAGAGCATAGGGCCAGTCTGAAATGTGATTAGCATGGTCAAGAACACCAGAGGAGGTGAGGAATTGCCCAGGTAACCAGACATGAAAGAAAGCCACTTCTCACCACCAACAAGGTCGTTATAGTTACGATCATGGACCTAGACCGCCACTGATGATTTAAGATCCGATTCATGGCACACACACACCACAGTCTTACCCTGAACCAGAGAAACAGTTTATTGAAAGAAGCAATTCATCTGTAAAATACATGTACATGTTTCAAATATAACTTTTTATCCTTAAATGCCTATTTCTATTTCTTACAAATGTACTTAGCTTTACAGAGTAATGCCAAATGTAGCAGACAAAGTTGAAATAATGTAAGAACTGCCTTCATAGAGTATCACAAAGATTTTGAAATTCTAAAAAGTGATATGGCAGGAGGAACACTTATTTTATTTATTAGAATTGAAATACTTTGAACGCCCAAGCCTAGCTACTTGTCCAAGACTTACTTACATATATATATATATATATGTCTGTAAGCTTCAGTTCAGAATATTTTATATCATTATTTGATATGCTTTTTGAAACAATAGCTCAATAAGAAGAGACTTAAAATAAATAAAATAAAATGTTCCTACAGCAGCGGCCTGTTTTTTTCTACTCTTCAAGTGACACTGTAAACATCAGATTAAGATGATGACATGTACTTACTGGCAAATACTGGTTACCTGGCAATGGCATGGAAAGTTCTCAGACAGTTGGAATATTTACAGCCACAGGTTCAACACAACATGTCATGAATGACCAGAAATATCATATTGGGTGTTAAATCAAATGTAACAAGTACCCAGTACTGTAGATGCCCGAATATTAATTGTGCATATGTAGATTGCAAAAAATAAATTATTTAAGACTGATGAGAAAATAAGCTAAGGAAAAAATATGACATACTGTACTGTACTTTATACAACAACGAAATACAGATCCACTGAGATAAGATCTCTAGACCCGGTAGACAGAGTTCAGCTGAACTTTACTAACTAGCCAATGAAGTAACCCAGTGGGAAAAACTGGTTGAAATGACGTATTTTCAACCAGTTTTGCCCACTGGGCAGACCTATCCCACCAGTGCTAGCTAGCTGAATTGATGGCAGCAGGTCAGAGTCAGGGCCCTGGTGATGTCTTTGTTGAGTTCCTTGTAAAGCTGTGAACAACAACAACCCTATTCACAGCTCAGCTAACTGAACTGAAGCAATTTCATGTTTGAAAATAGGTGACATGGAGTGTTGAGCATCGAGCATCTGATGATTTAGGCAGAGTTGAAGAAAACAATAGAATAGAAATAGAAAGACAATAGAAAACAACGGTTGAAGGAAATAAATCAACAGATGTATAATCTTCATCACCATCATGAGAAACCAATACCATCATCATCATCATCATCACCATCATGAGAAACCAATACCATCATCTTCACCATTATCATCATCACTATCATCATCATCACCATCATGAAAAAACAATACCATCATCATCATCATCATCATCATCATGATCATGATCACCATCACTATCATCATGATCACCATCATCATCATGATCACCATCATCATCATCATGATCACCATCATAACCATCATCATGATCACCATCATCATCACCATGATCACCATCATCATCACCATCCTCCTCTTCCATCACCATCCTCCCCCTACCATCATCACCATCATGAAAAACCAATACCATCATCATCATATCATCATGATCACCATCATCACCATCATGATCACCATCATCATCATGATCACCATCATCATCATCATCATGATCACCATCATCATGATCACCATCCTCCTCTTCCATCACCATCCTCCCCCCTACCATCATCATCATCATGATCATTACCATCACCATCATCCTCCTCATCACCATCATCACCTTCTTCATCATCATCATCATGATCGCAATCATCATCCTGCATCACCATTCTCCTCCATCACCATCACCATCCTCCTCCATCACCATCACCATCCTCCTCCATCACCATCCTCCTCCATCACTATCACCATCCTCCTCCATCACCATCCTCCTCCATCACCATCCTCCTCCATCACCATCATCCTCCATCACCATCATCCTCCATCACCAACCTCCTCCATCAATATCACCATCCTCTTCCATCACCATCATCCTCCATTACCATCCTCCTCCATCACAATCCTCCTCCATCACCATCCTCCTCCATCACCATCCTCCTCCATTACATCCTCCATCACTATCACCATCATCCTCCATCACCATCCTCCTCCATCACCATCCTCCTCCATCACCATCATCCTCCATCACCATCCTCCTCCATCACCATGTTTATCCTCATCATCAGTTACATCACGAAACACTGTCATAAACATTAACAACAACAACACAACAAATTTAAACAAAAAAGCAGCATATGAGATTAAGATTAAGAAAATGTAAATTAAGGAAAGACATGCCGTTAAACACAATTATGCCCAACTTCTATCACCTGTACACAAAGTGTGTGAACTGGTCAAATAAAGCTTTCAAAGAAACCTTCCAAAGAAAACCTATTTTCAACATAAATACGGTCTATTGCATCCATTAATCCAGCAGGGTTTCACTTGAAAACTGTGGAGCCACCCCCCGACACATCTGTAGGTGCAGTTTAGGTGCAGTGTAGGCAGGCACAAACAGAGAGGTCAGCCCCTGTAGAGAGGTCATCCTGGTGAAGTGTTGTGCCCCTGCCCCTGTGCAACTGTCTATTGTTGCTTCCCAAATGGCAACCTATTCACTTTATAGTGCACTACTTTTGACCAGAGCACAAGGCCCTGGTAAAACATAGTACACTATATAAGGAATAGGGTGCCATTTGGGATTGAGCCCATATACAAATCCCAAATCCTCCAGTCCTCCTCAGGATGGATGGGTGGGTGGGGCTTCGGCCAACACAGGCAGCTCACCCAGTGGTCAGCTCTGAGTTAGGGGGCGGGTTAGGGGGCGGTTCCAGAGTCTCAGCGATCTCCCCCAGTTCATCCAGCAGCTCTGTGAATGCCGGTCTCCTGAAGGACTCCATCTGAACACACAGAGAAAACATAAGGATCAGTACATGGCCTTGTTTGGGGTTTAAAAGTAACTGTTCACAAAGCGTCTCAGAGTAGGAGTGGGTATTGTTGTGGAAATTTCAGTACTGAGAGAGACTTTGTCATTTCTTCAAACAATCATCTTTATTCAATATTGATTAATTATTGCAATAATGAGACTAGTCAGCCCAACACTCTTGACTGTTGGGCCGAGCAGCCTAACCTTTTACAAAAGATGCTGTTTCTTATATAGCTGATACCAAGAATGCTTAGTCACGGTTGGTTCAAGCCCTCGCATATAGATTGGGGGGCACAATAAGCCATGTTGGGTTCATCGCCTGTGGTCATCTGCCTCTGGTGTTATTTTACAGATGCAAGGATGATGAGACAATACCTCCAGGCTCTCCGTATCTCTGTTACACCCACCACATCTTATCTATGGAATGCCAGCTGTAGGTTTTTAGGCTCCTCTCAGTTCACACAGACATTTCATAGTCTTACTGTTTATTTAAGTATTTAATCGTCAAATATCTAACAAATTAGGTAAATATGTAATTTTTCTATCACAGTATATTGGATCACTTTTGTTTTTAATATTATAATAAATATTATTTGGACAGGGAGGACCTGGTCCTAGATCAGCATTTCCACTTTAAGACGCTTTGGGCATGATTCCGGTTTAGGAAATTACGCCGTTCCTACACAAGCCTTTCCTACGCACTTCTCAGTAGTTGGTATGGTCAGTCGTCGTGAACCGTGTGCCAGGCTCCAGGTTTAACCTGTGGTCTGAGTTCCATAATGATTGAAATAGGCTGTCCCAAATTACTGCACAATTTGAACCGGCTCCGGCAGCGGGAACCGACTCTGGCAGCTGTCTGTATACAGTATGTATATCTGTTGCACCTTATCCTTGTACTGGAGAGTCTCCTGTGATATTATCTGTTGCACCTTATCCTTGTACTGGAGAGTCTCCCTGTGATATTATCTGTTGCACCTTATCCTTGTACTGGAGAGTCTCCTGTGATATTATCTGTTGCACCTTATCCTTGTACTGGAGAGTCTCCTGTATGTATATCTGTTGCACCTTATCCTTGTACTGGAGAGTCTCCTGTGATATTATCTGTTGCACCTTATCCTTGTACTGGAGAGTCTCCTGTGATATTATCTGTTGCACCTTATCCTTGTACTGGAGAGTCTCCTGTGATATTATCTGTTGCACCTTATCCTTGTACTGGAGAGTCTCCCTATAACATTATCTGTTGCACCTTATCCTTGTACTGGAAAGTCTCCCTGTGATATTATCTGTTGCACCTTATCCTTGTACTGGAGAGTCTTCCTGTGATATTATCTGTTGCACCTTATCCTTGTACTGGCATCTCGCCTTTTTTATCCCGTTGTTCACCTCTCTGTACTTCTTTTCTTTTGAGTGGATTCCCGGAGGCAAACACTTGTTTCTTCTTGTTATGCACCACTTTCAATTATTTGGTCACCCATAGTTTGTTGTTAGGAAACATGCTTTTTGGGGTTCACCAAAAACACACAATTCATTATAGCCAGATATTACATTAGTCAACTCATTCAGGTCAGCTGATGATTCTTCAAATACACTCCAGGTGGTACAATCAAAGCATCCCTGCAATTGATGTCACTACTGTCATTGTCCCACACCTGTATTAGTTTTTCTACCACCTTCTCCCTTTTGAGTTACTGTCTATAAGTTGGTCATAGAAAAACAGTGTTATGATCTGATCTACCCAGTGGAGGTCTGGCCAAGGATGAATACGCTTTGGGGATCGAGCCGTAACATAACTCAATGATCTTATTTTTCCTTGTTAGACAAGTCACATACTGGGTGTAAGTACACAAAGTGTGCAGCTAAACCTCCATGATGAATTTGGGCGCATCAGGGGAAATCGCATCAAGCTCTTGAGTGGGATAAAAATGATGTCTGCATTGACACATTTGCTCTTGGAAGGATATAAACAACTGTGAGAAAAAGCATGGGGAATTCACGGGGGAGGTAGAAGGGCCGTAGTGACACTGACAGTAGTTATCAGGAGAGCAGATTTTATTCTTGACAATCATCGTTTTACACCATCTATCATCTATCAGAACACAGAATCCCCCTCCGTGCTCCTTTACCAGTAGCTTCACTGTCTCTGTCCATCTGAGTAATAGTGCATCCGTCAGAGGTGACTTCAGAGTCGGGCACCGCCTCCGACAGCCAAGTTTCAGAAAAGGACATCACACGCCTCCATCTATTCATATACAAACTGTGATTGTGCCGCAATTTGTCAATTTTCCCCTTAAGTGATTGGACATTGGAGAGCAAGATAGATGGAAGCGGAATCCTTGTTTGTTCCTCCTCAACCTCTGGCCACACCTCCTCTCCTTCCCCTTTTCCTCTTCCTTCTTAGTAATACTTCGCCCGGGTTGTTTTGTCTCACCATCTCTGCAGGTATGTCTTGTTCGGTCCGTTCTCCCCAACGTGAGTTATTACATTGTAAAATATGGTTTCTGCTGTAGCGGGTGTGTGGTGCTGCAGACTTTCTCAGAAGTTCACATGCTGTTTCAGGTACCAGCAAAAGTAATCCAAGTAGGAGCCACTATCCACTATTAAACTACTATAAACAAAGCAACAAAAACGGACGAGTTTAAACAATGAACAAACAAACGCTGCAGGGCACCACAGCGATGCGCCCCAAGATGACCAACCAATCACACGGCTGGTTTCACATTCGTCCCCAGGGTTCATAAGGAAAAATCATATTTTATTTAACCTTTATTTAACTAGGCAAGTCAGTTAAGAATTAATTCTTATTTACAATGAGGGCCTACAGGTGAACAGTGGGTTAACTTCCTTTTTTTTTACCTTGTCAGCTCAGGGATTTGATCCGGCAACCTTTCGGTTACTGGCCCAACGCTACCTGCTGTGTAAAACTATTTCTATGTGCATTTACAATCCCTTTCTCCGAACGGATTCCTCATTTACCTAGCTCGTATCAATAGCTCTTATCCATGCATAAACTACAGTGCATGGAGAATGCTGTTATTTCTATTGGAAAAAATAAAGTACATGCTTTTTCCATTCGGAACGTAATGGTGCTGGATTTAGGAGGGACTTAAATCAAGGTCAGAATACAGCTTATCTGTAGACACACCTCCACCACACTTTCATTTCTTAGATCTCCACCTAGACTGAATAGCGGGTTAACCATGAACGTAAGCATGCTATTTTTATGCTTATGTTCAAGGTCAGAGTACACATGTAGAGAAAAGTGCATAAAAAGGGAATAACGTTCCATTTATGCACGCTTCACTCGGGTCGGAACTGGGGCCTTTGTGAATACTGGCCCTGGACTACTACTTCTGACGGAGGAAGTCTGGCATCAGACCATAGACCAAGATATTTTGACATTCCATTTCATGTAGTGTTAAAGGGGCAATCTGCAGTTGCTTCATCCATTCTTGGACTTCTGAATTAATTAATTGTACCCATTGATTCTTGAAGAATATAACTTATAAATGTCTCATTAGCTTATTTCAACTGTCATACCCCATCAGAACCAAAATATAACCTTGTTTCACGCTAATGTTTGTAAACAAATTAAATATAAACAAACAGTACAGCACATGGTTAAAACTATAATTTGAATATTATGGATGGTCATTCCTTGCATCCATAGCTCTGTCTATGAATTTGAGAGTGGTTACATTCCTCCAGCCCTATCCATCAGCTTTTTATCAAAACAGGGATGGGGAGCCGGCTTTGTTATTGTTTCAACTACTGATTGACACTTTAAGTTTACACACAGCTAGGGCTCTCTATTGGTCACCAGGCTGTAAGCAAAAAGTAAACTCACAAACCTTAACATGCTACCAAGTGTATAGAGCAAAAAATATACCTTCATCCGGCTGTGGGCAACCACAAACTGTACTGTAAAGTATACTGTAGCCACTCACCAGACTGTAAATTATACTATATGAATTGTACTGTAACGTATACTGTATGAACTGTACTGTAAAGTATACTGTAGCTACTCACCAGACTGTAAATTATACTATATGAATTGTACTGTAAAGTATACTATATGAACTGTACTGTAACATATACTGTATGAACTGTACTGTATGTACTCAACAGACTGTAAATAATACTGTATGAACTGTACTGTAAAGTATACTGTACTGTATGTACTCACCAGACAGCAGCTGGCTGCCAGCTCCAACACGCGCTGAGGACACCCGCCCACCAGCTCCCTAAACGCACTCACATCCAGGCCATAGTCCTGTCACACACACACACACACACACACACGCGGTTAATTGGGCTGAGCTTTCACACATGGTCCATACGCCAGAGATTTCACACATGGTGAATGCGGCAGAACTTTCACGCAAGTTGCATGGCAGAGAATTCACACATGATAGAAAACCTGGATCTGTGTAGTCGTATATAAGGTAAATACAGAGTAGAGCTTTACCTGGGTTCTTGGTAGAATCTCTGGGTCTGCAGGGATCCTTGCTAGTATTTCACAGAGCATAATTCCAAAGGAAAATACATCCACCTGGTGACAACACAGAACCACATGTATGTCATACAGAGAGCCAACCAACGATGAGCTGTGTTCCAACTACTAGGATACTAAGATATGACAAAGCTCTCTAACTTTCTACCCAAAGTATTTTTGACCACATCTCTCAAACTCAGCGGCCTCGTGGGCCTCCTGACCTATGGTCAGTTTTGACTCGGACAAGGCTATTTACTCAAATGAAGGGTCTTGGTGACGTATCCTTACCTTGCGATCGTAGGGTTCCCCACGCAGCATCTCCGGGGCCATCCAGAAGGCAGATCCCACCAGGGAGAGCTTCCTCTCTGGGTCTTTAACCGGCAGCTCCACCACCTCTCTGGCCAGGCCAAAGTCTGTGACCAGGGCCTCCCTGCCCCGCGCCGTCACACGGATCAGACAGTTCTAAAGAGTCAGACATATACAAATCACGTCAGTATATACAGTACCAGTCAAAAGTTAACACACCTACTCATTCAAGGGTTTTTCTTTATTTTGACTTTTTTCTACATTGTAGAATAATAACACATATGGTACAAGGTAGGGGTGGTATACAAAAGATAGCCCTATTTTGTAAAAGACCAAGTCCATATTATGGCAAGAATGGCTCAAATAAGCAAAGAGAAACAACAGTCCATCATTACTTTAAGACATGAAGGTCAGTCAATCCGGAAAATTTCAAGAACTTTTAAAGTTTCTTCAAGTGCAGATTCAAAACCCATCGAGCGCTATGGATGAAACTGGCTCTCATTAGGACCACCATATTAGTTACCTCTGCTGGAGAGGATAAGTTCATTAGAGTTACCAGACTCAGAAATCGGCAATTAACTGCACCTCAGATGGCAGCCCAAATAAATGCTTCACAGAGTTCAAGTAACAGACATCTCAACATCAACTGTTCAGAGGAGACTGCGTGAATCAGGCCTTCATGGTCGAATTGCTTCAAAGAATCCACTACTAAAGGACACCAATAATAAGAAGAGACTTGCTTTGGCCAAGAAACACGAGCAATGGACATTAGACAGGTGGAAATCTGTCCTTTGGTCTGATGAGTCCAAATTTGATATTTTTGGTTCTAACCACAGTCTTTGTTAAACGGAGAGTAGGTGAACAGATGATCTCTGCATGTGTGGATCCCACCGTGAAGCATGGAGGAGAAGATGCAATGATGTGTGGGGTGCTTTGCTGGTGACACGGTCAGTGATTTATTTAGAATTCAAGGCACACTTAACCAGCATGGCTACCACAGCATTCTGCAGTGATACGCCATCCCATCTGGTTTGCGTTTAGTGGGCCTATCATTTGTTTTTCAACAGGACAATGACCCAACACACCTTCAGGCTGTGTAAGGGCTATTTGACCAAGAAGGAGAGTGATGGAGTGCTGCATCAGATTACCTGGCCTCCACAATCACCCGGCCTCAACCCAATTGAGATGGTTTGGGATGAGTTGGATCGCAGAGTGAAGGAAATGCAGCCAACAAGTGCTCAGCATATGTGGGAACTCCTCCAAGACTGTTGGAAAAGTATTCCAGGTGAAGCTGGTTGAGAGAATGCCAAAAGTGTGCTAAGCTGTCATCAAGGCAAAGGGTGGCTACTTTGAAGAATCTAAAATATATTTGTTTAACAGTTTTTTTGATTAATACCTGATTATATCATAGTGTTATATCATAGTTTTGATGTCTTCACTATTATTCTACAATGTAGAAAATAGTAAAAATAAAGAAACACCCTGGAATGAGTAGGTGTGTCCAAACTTTTGACTGGGCATTTATGCATTTGAAAATTAATTCATTCTACAGTAGTACTGCCACTCTAAGCATTTGTGCTATGACAACTGCTTACCACCAGAGAGCAGTCTTACACTGTATTAGTATAATCAAATGAATAGTAGGTGGTTTACTGTAGGTGTGGAGAGAGCGCCAGTGGGCTGGATGAGCTCAGTAAGAGCGGGTGAGCTATTCTAGAAGACACAAGGTAGTGGAGCAGTTACATAAGTCGAGCAGGCATAGAGACAGCCAGGCAGGCTGACAAGTAGAAGCTAAAAGACAACAGTGAAGCTATTGTTGAATGAAGGCATATTCATCCAAACAATATTATGAGGATTTGACTCACACAGGACAAAAGCACCCACATAAAACACTTAATCCCAGGAGAAAAGCTGTCAGAAACAGTCCTACAGTCCAGTAGTCTTTTAAAACATGTTTTACAAAACACTGCCACCTTGTGGGCAGCTTGAGTCAAATGCATATATACTGTACACTACACTGTAAAAAGTAATTAGTTCTGCTAATTAATTTTTTTGTGGAAACCCGTTGCCTACAATCTTGAGTAACCCAACTCAAAGTATTGCAGTGTTAAATGCTTAAAGTAATGAAGTGACATTGTCACTCATACAGACAAGTTAAAAATCTGTCGTTCTGCCCCTGAACAAGGCAGTTAACCCACTGTTCCTAGGCCATCATTGAAAATAAGAATTTGTTCTTAACTGACTTGCCTAGTTAAATAAAAGGTTAAATAAAAGATGATTCTTTAAAAACAGAGCCACGTGGCATTATTAAGTATTCATAACTTGTAAAAACGTAATAATTCTATATCAGCACAACACAGATAAATCAAGTGTTTTATATGAAAATATAAATGTGTCTAACTACTACTTTATTATTTTAAGTAAAGATATAAAACATAATAAAATCAAGTAAGATCAACTTAAAGAAATCGAATGGTGGCAACTCAAACATCTCCAACAGTCAGTAGAACTCAAATCATAAGTGTTAATACATCTTACTGACAAATGAGTTAGTATCACTTAATATTTTTGAGTACTGTTAAAGTTATTGAGTTTTTACAAGTTATTTATTATTTAATATTTGAGACACTCTAACATTAATTAATTAATGGGTTAGGCAATTACTTTTTACAGTGTATATTGAATATGATTTTCACAGTATACCGCAGTATGCCAAGTCATTTCACCATGACATTACAGTGCATATCGAATATGATTTTCAACATAACATCCAGCCAAATAACATAATAATTACAATAAGGAGATTTAATTCAGTCCCTTTTTTTGCACTAGAGTATTACTGCCACTCTAAGCATTTGTGTTATAACACCTGCTTACCACCAGAGAGCAGTCTAACACTGTTATAGTACAATTACACCAATAATTTTTTTACTTTTTTTTATTTAACTTGGCAAGTCAGTTAAGAACAAATTCCTATTTACAATGACGACCTAACCCGGCCAAACCCGTACAACAGTGGGCCAATTGTGCGCCACCCTATAGGACTCCCAATCACAGCAAGATGTGATGCAGCCTGGATTCAAACCAGGTACTGCAGTGGCACCTCTGGCACTGCGATGCAGTGTCTTAGACCACTGCACCACTCAGGAGCCCAATAGTCCAGCTTGGTCTGAATATAGCGACAACTCAACTGAACATTCTCTGCCTTCGAATCTCACACATTATACCTGCCTGTGGGTCTACTTAATGCTGTTTTAGCTCCCTGAGCAAATCAAATCAGGCCTATAGGGAAAGCAGAGTAAACGTGTTGATAGACATCTCGTGGCACATCTCTTGATTCTCTCCATAGTGTAAGCAGATATAACAGCCTGTGCGTCCCAAATGGCACCCTATTCCCTATAATCCACTACTTTTGAACAGGGCCCATATAGGGCTCAGGTCAAAAGTAGTGCACTTTGTAGGGAATAGGGTGCCATTTGGAAGGATACCAGTATGAAAGGGAGACCCTACATACAGACAGCCAGACCAGACACTCTTAAATAGCCTGCCTCAATGGGGTCTGCACTAATCACCTCCCCACCATGCTACATTGATGAGCCACCTGCTTTGGCATCTATGCCTACAGAGAACAAAGCTGTAGCCATGTGTGTTGGGTGTGGATTACCATAGTAGGTGGTTTACTGTAGGTGTAGAGAGAGCACTAGTGAGCTGGATGGGCTCAGTAAGAGTGGGTGAGCTATTCTAGAGGACACAAGGTAGTGGAGTGGTTACATAAGTCGAGCAGGCAGAGAGACAGGCAGGCAGAGATAGAGAGAGAGTCAGGAACAGAGGCAAGCAGGCAGCAAGCAGATAGACAGGCAGGCAGGAAAATAGACAAGCAGGGTAGGCAGAGAGACAGAAATATAGGCAGGCAGGCAGGCAGGCAGAGAGACGGTCAGACAGGTTGGGGTGTAGAGAGGCAGACAGCTAGGCAGAGACAGACAAGCAGATAGACAGGCACAGAAAGCGAGAGAGAGTCAGGAAGAGAGGCAAGCCGGCAAAAAGAAGGGATGTAGACAGGCAAGCAGACAGGCAGAAAAATAGACAGATAGGCAGGCAGGCAGACAGGGGTGTGGAGCAGAGCAGGAGGAGGGGAAGGAGGGAGGGAGGGCCCCTGGCTGACTGGCTGGCTGGCCGACTAGCTGGCTGGCTGACGTCTCCTCAGCATCTAGAGGTCATTACAAAGGGAACCACACCACAGGCCCTCTCTCTCCAGTGTTTTCATTCAGCAGCCTGTGATTATTGGGCAATCTGGGTATCACTCCAAGCACCAAACCTGACCGCTAAATTTAGCATGAGCCCTCACCTCAGAGCCAAAGAAAGCAAAAGTTCCAAGAAGAACAGATCTAGAATGGAGAGTTTCAGGGGGAATTAAAAGGGCTGTTCCAATGGAACTCTGAGGACTTGGTCTAAACTGTAACCAAGACTGTGTCCCAAATGTCACCATATTCCCTATATAATGCACTACTTTTGACCAGGACCCTATGAAAGTAGTGCACTAAATACAGAATAGGGTACCATTTTGGACACACCGCAAGTTCACTAAAATTATCTATATTTGCAATTACATCCATCATACCTTTCCTAATTCTGGTCATTTTTAACTAATGGCTTCTACAGGAGTTATGTCAAAAGAGCTGTGCAGCCTAATATTGTGATTCTAACTGAAACAGAAATTTGTTTAACCTAACATGACCTTTTCAGAAAATACAGTGCACATAATTAATTACCTTGAATGTCTGGCTTGGATCCGCTGTAATTTATAGAGACCGAAGTCCCTTCTTTAGAGATTGAAACAGATTCCACATGAGAAAATACCTTGTCTTGCCTCTGCCATCAATCCTAGCAGTGATCTTTTGAAACACTCTCTGTAATTGTGAAGACAGCAATTGTTTGTTTGACGTAAGACAGACGTGTGCATCCTTTTGCCAACTCTAATGATACCATTGGGGGGTCTAGGGGGAAAAACAACAGTATTGCTTTGCAGAAAAAACTACTTACTTTCCGGTAAAATGCCATCATTGAGACCAGAGCCAAATGGATTGTCCCTCTGGGTGACGTGCTAAATGTCAGTATGGAATACGTCAGTGTCACCACCAGTATTCCCATGGTTAGTAGAGAGAGAGAGGTCGTTGTTAAAATTGGACATGGTGAGGGAGAGAGAGAAAGATAGAGAGAGAGAGGGTGATAAGGGGGGAGAGAGAGAGAGAGAGAGAGAGAGAGAGAGAGAGAGAGAGAGAGAGAGAGAGAGAGAGAGAGAGAGAAGGAGAGAAAGAGGAGAGAGAAGGGGGGGGCGAGAGAGAGAGAGAGAGAGAGAGAGCAGGATGGTGGCGGGACTCTACTATTGATCCATTGCTCACTGACCCTACTTTCCCAGACAAAGAGGGACTGGCTGTTGGTGTGTGTGTGTTCACGTCTGTGTGTGTGTGTGTGTGTATGTGTGTGTGCGTGCGTACAATAACAAAGCTCAGAGTGGGAGCACATTAGCATGACAATGGCTGTGCTTGTTGCTCGTCCCTCTACATAACATAACCAACCTGCACTTCTGTGGAACCTGGCAACTGGGAGAGAGACAACCGATTTTTCTAGGCTGATGTCTTTTCCACATGGTAGAGAGTTATCCTCAGCCTCAGTCTGACTACTGAATGAACCTCAACTCAACCGTACCCTGCTTTTGTCCACAACAGTTAAAACCAATTTATTTAACCATTATTTATCCAGGAAGTCCCATTGAGGTCAGAAGACCTCTTTTACAAGGGAGACCTGCCAATGTGATCACTACACTAATCTACAATAGATGTGGATGGGGTTTTCCCCTGGTCTACTGTACCTTGGAGTTGAGGTCCCTGTGGTAGATGTGGATGGGGTTTTCCCATGGTCTACTGTACCTTGGAGTTGAGGTCCATGTGGTAGATGTGGATGGGGTTTTCCTAT
>QNTS01001133.1:310882-372317 GCA_003317085.1 Hucho hucho | reverse complement strand
TCCCCTGGTCTACTGTACCTTGGAGTTGAGGTCCCTGTGGTAGATGTGGATGGGGTTTTCCCATGGTCTACTGTACCTTGGAGTTGAGGTCCCTGTGGTAGATGTGGATGGGGTTTTCCCATGGTCTACTGTACCTTGGAGTTGAGGTCCCTGTGGTAGATGTGGATGGGGTTTTCCCATGGTCTACTGTACCTTGGAGTTGAGGTCGCTGTGGTAGATGTGGATGGGGTTTTCCCATGGTCTACTGTACCTTGGAGTTGAGGTCCCTGTGGTAGATGTTCTTGTAATGCAGGTATATCATTCCCCTGGTGATGTCACAGGCCAGGTCCACCTTCTCCCTCCAGCACAGAGACACATCCTTCCTGGCCAACAGTTCCTCCAGACATCCTCCACTAACATACTGAAACAGATAGGCAGCACATCAACCCCCACTAACATACTGAAACATACAGACATCCCATCAACCCCCACTAACATACTGAAACATACAGACATCCAATCAACCCCCACTAACATACTGAAACATACAGACATCCCATCAACCCCCACTAACATACTGAAACAGATAGGCACCCCATCAATCCCCACTAACATACTGAAACATACAGACTTCCCATCAGCCCCCACTAACATACTGAAACATACAGATATCCCATCAACCCCCACTAACATACTGAAACAGATAGGCACCCCATCAACCCCCACTAACATTCTGAAACAGATAGGCACCTCATTAGCCTCACATACTAAAACAGACCTGGAAATAAGAGTTGAGTTCAAAGGAAAAGGAACACTGCTACACCTGGCTCTCCAACTAAGGGGCAAGAATTGAGTAGCAAACTGAAGTTAAGAGGAAATTCAGCAACTATTGAAAGTTGCTAAAACTGCTTCTTCATTGTAAAACCCAACATGTTTCAGTCGCTACAGGCCATATTTTCCCAGATGGAGCGGCTCTCACACAACCCAACCTTCTATACGTACAGCGTACATGTCCTAGAAACAGACAGTGTGTCTCCCCACTCATCTCACTAGAGTGTGAAGTCGTCATCCATACAAGGTGGAGAAAGTAGCACTCACCTCTAAAATAGGGTAGAGTTTATCTTCCTTCACACAGATCCCCAGATACCTAGAATAAATCACAACAATATATTATTTATATATTTCTTATTTCCATTCTTTTACTTTTAGATTTGTGTATTGTTGTGAATTGTTAGATACTTCTGCACTGTTGGAGCTAGGAACACAAGCATTTTGCTACACCCGCAATAACATCTGCTAAATATGTGTATGTGACCAATAAACTTTGATTTTATATGGACAACAGAATTATAATGTGGAATCATAACGACATTTAGAATATACTGTACAATCGATGTGCTTGAAGATGGTTGAGCGGTTAATAAGACCACCACTCCTGGCCCCACCGGTCTTCACACTATCTGTCTCCCAGGTCATAATGTACACAACGTATACAATAAGTTGCTCAGGGCTGAAAACATGTTTTGAGGACCAGCTGAGCCAGACATTCAACAACAACCTAGGCTCTTGTGGACAGAAACAACATCAAGAAACTCGCCGGTGGCCAGTGCTCACCCGAGATTAACATCCTCAAAACTACATCCATTCCAGACACTGGTTTACTGCATACCTTGACTGAAAGGTTATTACCAACGGCTTACATAAAACCACCGAACATATCAGTCACCTTACAATGCTCTGATGTTGGAGCCTGATAACATGGCTATTCTCACAGGGAGTGCGTTCCAAATTGCCCCCTATGGGCCCTGGTTTAAAGTAGTTTACTATATAGGGAATAGGGTTCCATTTGTGTTTGGAGCACTGTGTCTGAGGAAGGCAAGGTTCTCAGGCTCCAACATTAGAAATTATTCAGATTTTCACATCATTGTTTGAGTAGGGCCCACTCACAGAGGGCTGGATGCCCTATCTGTGTCAGGTACATATTGTATTGGACTCATATTCGCTTTCATCATTGGCTCTCTATGCTCTGACCTCAGCAGATAAACTGTGCTGTTTAATAACCACTTATACTGTGGCCTTGAAAGAAAGGCTAAAATAAGATTGCTTGGACAAACACAATGCCTTCACACCTTATGTAACCACTTCATAAGGGTAGAGCTGGCCTACGTGACAAGGTAGTACTATGTCCCCCCTGCTGTGGCCATTACTGCACCTCACAGACTCAGCAGCATGTGTATACATACCCAGTCATCACCATGTCTTGAGACGTCTTAAGACATATAAATGAAGATGTCTGGAGATGTCTTGAGACGTCTTAAGACATATAAATGAAGATGTCTGGAGATGTCTTGAGACGTCTTAAGACATATAAATGAAGATGTCTGGAGATGTCTTGAGACGTCTTAAGACATATAAATGAAGATGTCTGGAGATGTCTTGAGACGTCTTAAGACATATAAATTAAGATGTCTGGAGAGGTCTTGAGACGTCTTAAGACATATAAATGAAGATGTCTGGAGATGTCTTGAGACAGGTGATTTCTGGGTAGCTACGGTATATTCAGCATAACTATGACTGGAAGTACAGTATACAGTATAATACCGTATATTTTGGATTGGAATTCAGGAAAGGTATGCCGTGATTCTGTGGTGCGCGTCATAACATCCACTTGAAACTATGCCTTCACACCTTATGTAACCACTTCAGAGGGGTAGAATAGGCCTTTGTGGCTACTAGATTATCATGTTCCTGAGCCATTGACTGCACAACATTAAGTACACAAAGCTTCCCAGCATTCCCATTCATAGTGTATGCCCTGTATTAACACAGATAATCTTGCATAAACGCTAATAGTCAAACATTATAAGCTTATCAGGCTTAATCTTATCTAAACTATTTTCATTTCATTTATTACATTTATTTGACAGGTACAATGCATCTATTCATATTTATGTTAATTAATATGCAAGGATGCAAAATTCTTACATGGTATCAATAAGGTCATATACCAAATATTATAAGTCGTCATCACAAAAAGGTGTGAGTAACTGACTAATACCTGACTATGTTGGGATGGGAGAGTTTTTGCAGTAGGCTGATCTCACGCACAATGCTATCCTGGTCCACATCATTCTTATAGATCTTCACCACCATCACCTTATGGCTCGTACTGTGAATCACCTGAGAGAAACAGACACGTTTTTACAGTTTAACCGCTAAAAAACCTGTTCAAGACCTAGTCATGTAACCTGTACAAAAAAATCAGGTTAGGTGACTGTCTGAAAGGAGCTGTTTTAGCAGGTAAATTAATTAACAACTTCATTATTTAATTGTGATTAAATCATCACAAAATGAAACAGATTGATGGCCAGTATGCTCGGGCATTCCTGGCCACTATGTTCCAATTAGATCCAACACAAAACATGCTTTGTCTTAAGTATGCAGCGCAAATGGAACCCTATTGTGTATATAGTACGCTATTTTACCAGGGCCCATAGGGCTCTGGTCAAAAGGAGTGCACTATATACAGTTGAAGTCGGAAGTTTACATACACCTTAGCCAAATACATTTAAACTCAGTTTCACAATTCCTGACATTTAGCTCTGGTAAAACAATCCCTGTCTTAGGTCAGTTAGGATCACCACTTCATTTTAAGAATGTGAAATGTCAGAATAATAGTAGAGAGTATGATTAATTTCAGCTTATATTTCTTTCAGAAGTTTACATACACTGAATTCGTATTTTGTAGCATTGCCTTCAAATTGTTTAACTTGGATCAAACGTTTCAGGAAGCCTTCCACAAGCTTCCCACAATAAGTTGGGTGAATTTTGGCCCATTCCTCCTGACAGAGCTGGTGTAACTGAGTCAGGTTTGTAGGCCTCCTTGCTCGCACACGCTTTTTCAGTTCTGCACACACATTTTCTATAGGATTGAGGTCAGGGCTTTGTTGTCCTTAAGCCATTTTGCCACAACTTTGGAAGAATGCTTGGGGTCATTGTCCATTTGGAAGACCCATTTGCGACATCATACTGGCACCCCCGTGCTTCAGGTTTGGGATGGTTTTCTTCGGCTTGCAAGCCTCCCCCTTTTTCCTCCAAACATAACGATGGTCATTATGGCCAAACAGTTCTATTTTTGTTTCATCAGACCAGAGGACATTTCTCCAAAAAGTACAATCTTTGTCCCCATGTGCAGTTGTAAACCGTAGTCTGGCTTTTTTATGTCGGTTTTGGAGCAGTGGCTTCTTCCTTGCTGAGCGGCCTTTCAGGTTATGTCGATATAGGACTCGTTTTACTGTGGATATAGATAATTTTGTACCTGTTTCCTCCAGCATCTTCACAAGATCCATTGCTGTTGTTCTGGGATTGATTTGCACCTTAATCTCTAGGAGACAGAACGCGTCTCCTTCCTGAGCGGTATGACGGCTGCGTGGTCCCATGGTGTTTGTACTTGCATACTATTGTTTGTACAGATGAACATGGTACCTTCAGGCATTTGGAAATTGCTTCCAAGGATGAACCAGACTTGTGGAGGTCTACAATTTGTTTTCTGAGGTCTTGGCTGATTTCTTTTGATTTTCCCATGATGTCAAGCAAAGAGGCACTGAGTTTGAAGGTAGGCCTTGAAATACATCCACAGGTGCACCTCATATTGACTCAAATTATGTAAATTAGCCTATCAGAAGCTTCTAAAGCCATGACATAATTTCTGGAATTTTCCAAAAACAATAGTTTGTTAACAAGACATTTGTGCAGTGGTTGAAAAATGAGTTTTAATGACTCCAACCTAAGTGTATGTAAACTTCCGACTTCCACTGTAGGTAGTAGGGTTCTATTTGGGATGCATGCTAGGTTCACACAGATGGCTAGGGAGGGACCATGTACCTTGTAGACTTTGGAGAAGAAGCCACTCCCGATGAGCTCGGCGGTGAAGTTCTCCCAGAACTCCAGCTTGCGGACGGCGGTGCGGAGCTTCTGCCAGCGGTCCACATGGTAGTATTTGTCAGAGGACTCACCATAGAGCCTGGGGCTGGTGGGCTCTGAGGGCACATCCACGTCACAGTCACACATCCTGGGGTGGGGAGTGATGTCTGCTATAAGGTAGACACACACACACACAAAACACACATGGACATACACACACATACACACAGACACACGCACACGCACACAGACACACACACACACATACACACACACACACTTGTTAGTCACACCCCTCACCTCTGTGACAGATTGAGAGAATGCCTGGCCTTACAAAGAGTCTGCAATAACCCCAAATAACGCTATGTAGAAACAAAGTAGAGTGGATGAAAGAGAGAGCGGACAATAATTAAATCTACGCTCATTAGTGCAATGGGATGGAAAGTGCCTCCCCTTTATGCCTCCCTTTTATGGAGTCAAACAAAGAGACATGAATAATGGTTCCTTAAAATAGTGTAGCAGGCCTGGGCAATGCAGGTGAGAGACTGTCCAGTGTAGCTGACTAATCAAGTGACTTGTTTTCCCTCCAGGCTAATAATAACAAGGAAGATCGAGAGGGGTTCTATTAATTTTAATGAGAGAATCTAATGAGAGGGACATGTCCGCCTACTACAGGATGAGGGGGAGATATTTGAAAGTAAAATGTGCTCTTCTGATGGAGAAGGTGCTCCTCTTCCATTAATTAATTTGTAACCAGATAGAGGTGAACAGAGCTTTTTCTCATAAGATTATGTTCCTTAATTGCTTTATGTATAATTATCAGTGTGCGCTTCTATTGTTAAAGAGTCCCTTTTAGGCTTTGAGGCATTCTAAGCCCTTATCAGACATCAAACACAAAGGATTGGAATCGACTGTCACAGGAAAATGTAGCTGAGAAGACCAACTCTAACAGGAAGTGTGTGCAGCAAACAAAACCACACTGTCATTGTTTTCATAGCAGCAGGATAGGCACCTTTCCAGTGTGGTACAGACACTATATGGTTTCAAACATACAGAACTGTCCTTCCCTTAAAACACACAGACAGTCCAGTATATTATTCTATTTTATCAGGTTTATTTTACACGGTCACCCACTGACAAATCACTAGCCTCTACGGCTATGCACATCACTATATCTTACTTAAAATAAGTTGTTTTTACTTTACTTCTGGTATCAGGACAGCATGGTTAAAGAGCAAAGGGAGCAACAACAAACCCGGTCCTGACAATGACGCCAGTGAACAGCACAGACTGACACGCTGACACAATTGGCAGGGCTTTGTCAATCAAGTGGGAATCAACCCCACCATGGTATTCACCTTGAGAGGCTAGCTCTCACACACACTGCCATTGTTTTAACAACCACAGCCATGTACAAACAATCACAGTGTTTTCATCTCAACTGCAGCCCCCCTACCACCACCACGACACCAACCCGGCTGGCTGTCAGAGAAAACGCTCACAGTGCAGCCTTATGTCTCTCACTGATGAGGATCCACAGTATATCATAGAGACACACTGTCTTTCACACAGTTACCAGAGCTATTCTGTAGCCTGCTACAACCCACCTCAATCAAACTGTTACTTTCACAGAAATCCCAAGACAAAGCATCCTATATGGCATCCTGTATGGTGCACAGAAACGCACACTCACACTTCATCCCAGAGCCACACTGTCACACAGTCACCAGAGCTGTAGCCTGCTGCAACCCTCCTCCATCAAACAGTCACTTCCACAGAATTCAGAACACTGTGTGACAGCCCATAGAATGTACATCCTATTTGGCACACAGAAAATATGGATGTGGATTACAGTCTGGTTTGTTTGAATACACAATGGTAGATAAATCAGGTAATTGTGTCAGCTTCCCTTAGCATCAATCTGATGGCACTTCACTTGAATTGGGAGTGAATCTCAGCGTACAAACAACAAATCTGTCTCTAAATTGAATTTCATATTGTTTGGATTCAATTTGTGTTTACAAATCAGATTTTTCAGTCTGTCTATTTCAGCTTTGTCTTGCAGAGGGGCTTTGTTACTGAGCCAAGAGCTGCAAAAAAGAAAAAATTGAGTTAGAAATGCATCCTAAATGGCACCCTATTCCCTATAGTGCACTACTTTTGACCAGGACGAATAGGTAGTGCACTATGGAATAGGGTGCCATTTGGGCCATAGCCTTAGTAAAGTGTTTTCCTGTGGAAAAGCCTATTATCACACTAAACAGTGAGTTTGACCTGTGTCTGACCACAGAGACCTTCAGGAGAAACACTGCCAGTGGGACCGCTCTACTGTTGTCCCACCCACAGATAAGAAATGTGAGTTATGAGACCTTAACAGTCAGACCAGTTCACACCAAGGTGAGACTATTCCTCAGGGGAACGACTCTCTTTCTGAGGAAGTCCCACATATCTGACTGCTATCTCAGTTCAGGGCAGAGAGAGAGAGAGAGAGAGAGAGAGAGTCAGAGGCATCTGCACCAAATACTTGTGTACTTCAGCAAGGCCATTTCCCGCCTGATGTGGAATCACGTCAACAGAGGACGTCACAAAGGATGACACAGCCTCGCAAAAAAAGTGGCTGCGTCCAAAATGGCAACCTATTCCATATATATTGCAGTGCTCTACTTTTGACCAGGGCCAATTGGGTGCCATTTTGGAAATACCCAGTGCTAATATTTAATTATTAATTTTTTATAAAATGTTAAAACATGAAATCTACATTTACATTATATTCAGTCATCTAGCAGACACTCCCATCCAGAGCGATCCACAGGAACAACCAGGGTCAAGCGCACCAACCATCCAAGATCCCCCCACAGTTCCCCCGAGAGTGTCTCAAATGGCACCACATTCACTACTTTGACCAGGGCCTATATGGGCTCTGATAGGGAATAGAGTGCCATTTAGGATGCAAAACACATAGATGGATCCAATGAGGACACTTGAAGTGTTAATTGCCTCATGGATCTTCAGACATCCATCCAGGGGAGACACAGGAACCTTGACGCTGCCTGCTTACGTCTGCAGTTCTGTGACCAACACAGGAAGAGCATGGAGAGATCCTGTTGTGTGGCTCTACAGCTGATCAATAGGTCTGAAACATACGGCACCCGGCCAGACAGATCTGTGGTGCTGACTGTGCTGAGTCTCAACTATAGGTCACCTCACACAGGTGGAATATGCCGAAGCCACTTGAATTGTATATTTAAAATGTACTGTATGTACAGTTTTGACTTCAACTGTATGTACAACTTTGGAAGTATGCTTGGGGTCATTGTCCATTTGGAAGACCCATTTTGCGACAAAGCTTTAACTTCCTGACTGATGTCTTGAGATGTTGCTTCAATATATCCATATAATTTTCCTGCCTCATGATGCCATCTATTTTGTGAAGAGCACCAGTCCCTCCTGCAGCAAAGCACCCCCACAACATGATGCTGCCACCCCCGTGCTTCAGGGTTGGGATGGTTCTTCGGCTTGCAAGCTTCCCCCTTTTTCCTCCAAACATAACGATGGTCATTAAGGCCAAACAGTTCTATTTTTGTTTCATCAGACCAGAGGACATTTCTCCAAAAAGTTCGATCTTTGTCCCCATGTGCAGTTGTAAACCATAGTCTGGCTTTTTTATGTCAGTTTTGGAGCAGTGGCTTCTTCCTTGTTGAGCGGCCTTTCCGGTTATGTCGATATAGGACTCGTTTTACTGTGGATATAGATAATTTTGTACCTGTTTCCTTCAGCATCTTCACAAGGTCCTTTGCTGTTGTTCTGGGATTGATTTGCACTTTTCGCACCAAAGTATGTTCATCTCTAGGAGACAGAACACTCAGGTCTCCTTCCTGAGCGGTATGACGGCTGGGTGGTCCCATGGTGTTTATACTTGTGTACTATTGTTTGTACAGATGAACGTTGTACCTTCAGGTGTTTGGAAATTGCTCCCAAGGATGAACCAGACTTGTGGAGGTCTACAATCTTTTTCTGAGGTCTTGGCTGATTTCTTTTGATTTTCCCATGATGTCAAGCAAAGAGGCACTGAGTTTGAAGGTAGGCCTTGAAATACATCCACAGGTGCACCTCCAATTGACTCAAATGATGTAAATTAGCCTTTCAGAAGCTTCTAAAGCCATGACATAACTGTTTAAAGGCACAGTCAACTTAGTGTATGCAAACTTCTGACCCGCTGGAATTGTGATACAGTGAATTATAAGTGAAATAATGTAAACAATTGTTGTAAAAATTACTTATGTCATGCACAAAGTAGATGTCCTAACCGACTTGCCACAACTATAGTTTGTTAACAAAAAATTTGCGGAGTGGTTGAAAAACGAGTTGTAATGACTCCAACCTAAGTGTATGTAAACTTCTGACTTCAACTGTATGTGCCATGTACTGTATGGCTGTCTGTCTGAGATTGTATGGGTTCTTGCTCAGCCTGTAGTTAGTGGCCTGAGAGTCCAAACCAAGGCATAACTCAATTAAGCATGAACAGCTGAAATGTTTTCTAGAGAAAGAGATAGAGAAATAGAGAGTGAGAGAGAAATAAAGAAAATAAGAAAGAAAAGAAGGAACTGAAGGAAAGAAGGAAAGAATACAAAGGGAGAGACTTTCAATGAACTGAGTTTCTGCCAGGAATAAGGAAGGTAATTGCATAATAACATTTAAAGGTTCAGAATAGATGGCATAGCAAAGAGCTAACGTATGCAGTAGTTAGCATCAGTGTTACAGTCAGAGAGAAACTTGGAAAAACGTCTAATTTTGCAGTGAGACTGTGAGAGCTTGTTGGTTCCAGTTCCTCTGTCTCTTACACATATTTTGTTAATCAGAAAAAGCCATAATCTTTTTGTTGTTGTGCGTAATGTGTGTGGGACCTCTAGAAATAGGTACTCCCATTAATCCACTATTGGACTAGATCTGAGTACCAGCAGCCTTAGGCAAATACCAGTGCTTCAACACGAGTGACCAGCAACTGAAACCTAACTAACTCAATCAGTCAATAAAATGTATTTTAGAAAGCACATAGAGTACATCAGCAGTTGTCACAAACTGACGTAGGCCTATTGCCCATCCATTGACATCCATTTCCTCTGTCAAAAAAAACTATTTAAATTAAACTGTTGGGGGAGGGACACATTGAATAACACATTCATAAATCAAAAAATAAGGTTTTGAAAAAGGTTTTGAAGTGTCTGTCCTATACAGTATCTATGAGACATAAGAAAGCTCACAAAATATATTCATATTTGTTTTACACATATTTAACCCTTTATTTATCCAACATAATAAAAAAATTGCTATCAAAATCATTTTAAGTTAGAGATTTTTTGCATGAGCTGAGTCTCAATCCACCACATCCACCTATGTCGGCCTTCCGCATCTGCGGTGGAAGGTGAACGACCTACAGCGGTGTTTGCCAGACCATGAGAAATCAGTCTTCTGATGAAAAGGTCTAAAGCAAAAACTTCTTAGCCTACTAACTAGTACGACCACCCTATGGAAAGATGAGACTCTCATGAACAAGATGGTGTTCTCTGTTTTGCTCTACAACTCGTCTCAAGGTTACCCATACAAATGAATGCAAGTATGGAGGTAGTTTTGTGCAAACAAGACTAAGGGGTTAAATAAGTGTAAAAATATATATATATATTTCAGGAGCTTTCTTATATCTGCTAGATAGACACTAAAATCCTTATTCCTTATGATACTTTTTTTTACTGTCTTTGTTACCATTTATGAATGGGTTATTCAATGTGTTTTCTATGGGGTATAGTAGTAAAGGACTAATTTAATGTTTTATCAAATAATTTAAACTTTACGTGACACCCAGCATCATAACAGGTTATAACACGGTCATAACCAAGTCATAATATTTCATAACAGCTGATATAACTTGTCATAACCTGTTATATCACTGTCATGACACATATATTTACATCTGATGTGACATATATTGAATTTTTTTATGGCTGGTTATAACATATTTTATATATTGTTTTATACTTAAAGGGGTCCTAAAATTCTAAATCAAATAGCTAAATGATCCATTGTATGACCACATTTCCTTTTTGGACCAAAAAGGCACTCTTAAGGCTCTATTCAAGCTATATCGTGGAAGTTCAGCGCTAAAATCCCAATTGAAATGTAAAGGGGGAGTAGAAGGGGGAGGGGCAGCAGGCTAAAAAATGTCCATAGACTAGCAGGTAAGATAAGTGAGAGTTGAGGATTTGGGGGGTCCATAGGAGAAGTAGTAGTTGGGGGGGGGAGCAGGTAGCTGACTAGTGGTGGCAATTCAGCAGCCTGATGGTCTGAGGGTAGAAACTACTGGCCAGTCTTTCAGTTTTTGCCATGATGCTGTACTGCCATGTCTGCCATGTCTGAGTGATTGAAGCGGGGAGAACAGGTCATGGTTTGGTGTCTGGGGTCCCTGATGATCTTCTTGGCTTCCTGCGACACCTGGTTTTGTAGGTGTCCTGTAAGGCCGTGTGCACTCCATGGCTGCATGTACACCCTCTGAAGAGCCTTGCGGTCTGCGGCGGTGGAGTTGTCGTACCAGGCTGTGATGCAGCCCAACAATATGCTCTCGATGGTGCTCTTTTAGAACACTGTGAGGGCCCTCGAGGACAGGCCGAATTTCTTCAGGATCCTGGGGTTGAAGAGTCGCCGTCGTGGCTTCTTCTCTACGGTGTCCGTGTGGTTAGACCATTTCAGCTTCACTGAGATGTGTACGCAGAGAATTTTGAAGTTATTGACCGTCTCCATGGCGTTGATAAGGAAGGGGGAGTGTCCAGCCTAGTTCCTCCTGAAGTCCACAATCAGCTTCTTTGTTTTGCTAATGTCGAGGGAGGGGTTGTTTACCTGGCACCACGCTGTCAGAGTGCCTACCTCCTCCCTGTAGGCTGTCTCGCCGTTGTTGTTGATCAGGCCTACTACTGTTGTGTCGTCAGCGAACTTGATGATGGAGTTGGAACTGTCTGAGGCCATGCAGTCGTGGGTATACAGGGAATACAGGAGGGGAATGAGGACGCACCCTTGTGGGGCCCCCGTGTTGAGGATCAGTGTCGAGGAGATAATGTTGCCTACCTTCACTACCTGGGGGCGGCCAGCCAGGAAGTCCAGGACCCAGTTGCATAGGGAGGAGTTCAGACCCAGGGCTGTGAGCTTTGTAATGAGCTTATAGGGCACTATGGTATTGAAGGCCGAGCTATAGTCGATGAACAGCATCCTCACATACGCATTTGTTGGCTGGATGCAGTGTATGGAAGGTTACACAGAATGTCAACAGCACACAATGTAACTCTGTCCCTCTATAACTTGTGTTTGTCCAAAATGGCACCCTATTTCCTATATAGTGCACTACTTTTGACCAGGGCATGCATAGGGCTCTGGTCAAAAGTAGAGCACAATATAGGAAATAGGATGCCATTTCAGACACAACCTTCTTCTGTAGATCCCATGGAACTCCTCCCGTTCATTGGTCAAACAACCAACTGGAACTAAGGGTTGTTTCAGCATGTTCAGGGTAGCCAACCACTGTAAGAGTAGGACATTGCAAACACCAGACTCAAAGACTACTATCACCAGCACTCAATAAAACAAACATGTTAAGGCATCCTGAAATAAAAGCATTGCAACCTCCGTTAAAACCTGGGAAGTATTTGATTATGTAAGTAGGGACATTATTCCATTAAAATGTGGAATTGACATTTAGTGAGGGAGGACAGATTAGGAACATTAAAGAACAGTGTGTTTCTTGAACAGTCTTGGACGGGCGTCGCTAATACTGTAGGAAAGAACAACATAGTTTGCAAGTATGGTTGCAAAGCTACCGGTAATTTACCAAAGTTAACGGAATCTTTAGTAATTTTGGTAACTAACAGAAAATATATGGCAATCAATCGTAACTTTGGTAATTTATACCTACATGTTTTTTTATTCATATATAGCATTCATTTTGTATCTATGTGTCCATATTGTCCATGAGTTTCTAGTAGATAATAGGCTAATTGATGAAATAAACATTTATAAAATAACACTCTACTCAACAAACTGGATGCAGTCTATCACAGTGCCATCCGCTTTGTCACCAAATCCCCATTTACTACCCACCACTGCGACCTGTACGCTCTCGTTGGCTGGCCCTCGCTTCATACTCATCGTCAAACCCGCTGGCTCCAGGTCATCTACAAGTCTTCGCTAGGTAAAGCCACGCCTTATCTCAGCTCACTGGTCACCATAGCAGCACCCACCCGTAGCACGCGCTCCAGCCGGTATATCTCACTGGTCACTCCCAAAGCCAATTCCTCCTTTGGCCGCCTTTCCTTCTAGTTCTCTGCTGCCAATGACTGGAACAAACTACAAAAATCACTGAAGCTGGAGACTCATAACTCCCTCACTAACTTTAAGCACCAGCTGTCAGTGCAGCTCATAGATCTCTGCACCTGCACATAGCCCATCTGTAAAAGCCCATCCTACTACCTCATCCCCATACTGTATTTATTAATTTATCTTGCCCCTTTGCACCCCAGTAACTTGCACATTTATCTTCTGCACATCTACCATTAATTGCTATATTGTAATTACCTCGCCACCATGGCCTATTTATTGCCCTACCTCCCTTATCTTACCTCATTTGCACTCACTGTATATAGACCTATTTAAAAATATATATATACTGTATTATTGGCTGTATGTCTGTGTATTCCATGTGTAACTATTTGTTGATGTATGTATCAAACTGCTGTGCTTTATCTTGGTCAGGACGCAGTTGTAAATGAGAACTTGTTCTCAACTAGCCTACCTGGTTAAATAAAGGTAAAATAAAAATAAAAAAAGATGAAGGAAGAGTGGAGTGTCAGTATCAAATCTGAAATAGTTTTGGGTGTTTCACTACAACACCCCATACATTCTTGAAAATGCACCATAAATCAGTTAATGACATATATCATCGCAAACATCACTTTATTCCCAATATAGTTAACTCCTTGACCAGAGCTCGGGTCAAAAGTAGTGCACTATAAAGGGAATATGGTACCATTTGTGACAGAACCAACAGACTTAGGGCTCAGACACACCAACAGCGTTTGCTGGCCGAGAGTACTTAGCACCTCTGAACATAATTTGCGAACCGAGTGCGCATCAATTTACCATGTGGAATCCCATAAAAAATGTTGCCAGTCAAACGTCTACAGCGGGTGGTCCCTAAAACACAGCTCGCTGATCCACATTTGGTGCAATGTGTGCAAGCCTTTACAGAAACCTGAGGTTATCCCCATGCATGCTTCACTATAACATACAGAACACAGTGACATCTGTGTGACGTAATAGGCTAAGGCTATGAAGGCACAACTTTTGACCAGTGACCACATGACTCTGCTAGAAAGTAGTGTACAATAAAATGAATAGGGTACCGTTTGGATGCAACCACCAACATATACATGTTGTAAGTCACTCTATTTTCCCAGAACTTTTGGAATCCTGATTCTGAGGAGGACAGGCAGAAAGACTCAACCCCTCTGATTACATCATCATAAACAACAACAAACCCAGAGAAAGAAGTGGGATTCAAAGGTCCCTTCATGCCAGCCTCTCCCTCCTCTGAGTCCCCTCTCCTGACTGCCCTTTCCTGACTCCACTCTCCTGACTCCCCTCCCCTGACTGCCCTCTCCTGACTCCCCTCTCCTGACTCCCCTCTCCTGAATATGGCCGTATTTCTATTACAGCATATTGGATGGCTGTCATTCATATTCCATTCACCCAGCTCAATGTAACAGAGACAGGTTTAGGCTACTACATGATACTAAAATGTTCCCGGTACCCATCATGAGGTTGCTACAACCTAGCTTATGAATGAAAGTTTACAACGTACGTGCACAGGTTGAGAGTATTTAGAGTAATAAAGGTAACAGACCACTTTGCACACTCTTGCCTGCATCTAGCTGATCTAGGGTGTAATCATTAGTTAAATAGTTGCAAACAAGAGTTTCTATTGGACAGATTCAGGTATGTTTATCACCGTTTCGTTCGGTTTGCTTCCGTTTAAGATTTTTTTTTCAACAGAATCGGCTCAATGAATAAACCCCTGATCACACGTAAACACAGTCCACTTTCATAGCAGCCACATACAAACAGCTAGTTGTATATATAACTCCTTCTTGCATCTACACTATATATACAAAAGTATGTGGACACCCCTTCAAATTAGTGGATTTGGCCATTTCAGCCACACCCGTTGCTGACAGGTGTATAAAATAGAGCACACAGCCATGCAATCTCCATAGACAAACATTGACAGTAGAATGGCCTTAATGAAGAGCTTAGTGACTTTGTAACAATGGAAAAGTGGTAGGCCACACAAACTCACAGAGCGGGACTGCCGAGTGCTGAAGCGTGTAGTGTGTAAAAAACACTCACTACCGAGTTCCAACCTGCCTCTGGAAGCAACAGAAGCAACAAAAGCCAAAGATCACCACACGTAATGTCAAACGTCGGCTGGACTGATGTAAAGCTCGCCGCCATTGGATTCTGGAGCAGTACTAAATGCGTTCTCTGGAGTGATGAATCCCGCTTCACCATCTCGAAGTCCGACGGACTAATCTGGGTTTGGCGGATGCCAGGAGAACGCCACCTGCCGGAATGCATAGTGCCAACTGTAAAGTTTGGTGGAGGAGGAATAATGGTCTGAGGCTGTTTTTCATGGTTCGAGGTCCATACAGAAATGGTTTGTTGAGATCGGTGTGTAAGAACTTGACTGGCCTGCACTGAGCCCTGACCTCAACCCCATCGAACACCTTTGGAATGAATTGGAACGCAGACATCGAGCCAGGCCTATCGCCCAACATCAGTGTCCGACCTCACTAATGCTCTTGTGGCTGAATGGAAGCAAGTCCCTGCAGCAATGTTCCAACATCTTGGGAAAAGCCTTCCCAGAAGAGTGGAGGCTGTTATAGCAGCAAAGGTGGGATCAACTCTATATGAATCCCCATGATTTTGGAATGAGATTTTTGACAAGCAGGTGTCCAGAAACTCTTGGCCATGTAGTGTATCTACGTGCTCTCCTCCTCTCAGCTTTTCCCTTCACTTGTGGACTTCAGTGCACAACACATCATCTGTCTGTGACCATGCGAAGAAACCTTTCCAAGCCAAACCTTTATATCATGAATGATATCTGCTACACACAGCCAACATCATTGTGACGTCATAGTCAACATAGCTACTAGTACTAACGTGTTAGTAAACCCGCTACAGTCATGCAGTACAGTGTACATGTACAGTCAGCAGCAAGCAGTCTAGCAGTTAGACCAGCGGGCCCCGGTGGCAATAAATTAATAAAACCAAAACCTTACCTTGACTTGGAAGTCCCACTGCCATAACCAGCTAGCTAACATAGCATCCCTTCCATTTTGAGCCAGGTGTTTGAGTAGGCTAAACTAGGTAGCTGCATTTGATGCTAGCTAAGTAATTGAACGTGAAAACAATTTGACTACAAAATATAGCTAGCTCTCTCTTTCTTGCTTTCTCTTTGCTTCCCCTTAATTTTGTAAGAAATTAATTTGTTAAAAACTGTCTCTCTCTGTTTGAGTCAACTACTCACCACATGTTATGCACTGCAGTGCTAGCTAGCTGTAGCTTATGCTTTCAGTACTAGATTTATTTTCTGATCCTTTGGTTGGGTGGACAACATGTCAGTTCATGCTGCAAGATCTCTGATAGGTTGGAGGACGTCCTCCTTAAGTTGTCATATTTACTGTTTAAGTCCATGGAAGGGGGAGAGAACTATGAGCCTCCTAGGTGTTGTATTGAAGTCAATCAACCCAGAGGAGGACAGAAGCTAGTTGTCCTCTGGCTACACCATAGTGCTACCCTACAGAGTGCTACTGAGGCTACTGTAGACCTTCATTGCAAAACAGTGTGTTTTAATTAATTATTTGGTGACGTGAATATATTTTGTATAGTTTTATCTAAAAATGATAACTTTGGTAATGTTTCACTATTTTTATTTTTATGAAATTTGCTGAGGAGGATGGTCCTCCCCTTCCTCCTCTGAGGAGCCTCCACTGTCCTGCACATTCTCTATGGCTTCTGTTATCATCCACTTACAGTTTTTCTCAGTCGCTTTGGTGCATTTCTTAGATCAAAAGTGCAATTCTTGATACTACTTGTACAAATTCCAAATCATCTAGTCACTTGTGCACATCATTAAAGCATTGTCTTATTCCTTTGAACAAATTGCAATTGCTTTTGTACATATTGCAATTGATAATGTACAAGTGTCAGCTTTTTTCCACATTTTCAATTGCTCATGTCATGTTGATCAAAATATAGTAGATGGTTCTCTGTTGAATAGTCTTACCCCTCAAAACATCTAGGCATTAGTTCCTTGCATAAGCCATTACATCCAAAATTGTTGAACTATTTGTCATAAACTGTCAAGCATAGTTTTACACATTTCTATTAGACCTTTTGTACAAAAACGTGAATTGATGAATCGTGCAGGTGAAATTGACTCTCACTCATGAAGGAATGTAAAGTGTTAGTTCAACCAACAATCTACCAGTTGTCTAAATTGCTCAAAGGTGCATCTCATGAAGAATCAATTGGCAAGCATATATAGACAGACCACAACACAGAGTTGCAATTTTCCAATAATGGATGGACCAGGAAACGAACAGGGTCAACAGCCAAGAGGAAGAAGAGGAGCAAGGATGCGTGGTGGAAGGCAAAACAGAGGAAGAGGCAGAAGAGGACATAGGCGCATATCTGATGACATAAGGGCCACTATTGTAGACCATGTTGTCAATCATGGCCTTACAATGGCTGAGGCGGGATTGAAGGGTGCAGACGAATATTGGGAGATCAACCGTGTCCTCAATAGTTCAAACGTTTCGAAGAGAGAACAGGTATGTCCACCAATGTACAGTGCACTGTTACTGTATATAAGCAGTATACTGTATACTTCCTACAATGCTTCATATTACAGTAGTCCACTTGTATTTCACAGCATACAGAAATATACTCTANACAGATACATACTGCACCTTACATGCACCCACCTGTATGTTTTACAGTAAAATGTGTGTTCGCATAGTTTTTGTCTATGTGAAAGTGTGCGATGCATCACTGCATTTTTCCCCACATAGGACTGCAAGATTACCTCAAACCGGTGGCAGAGGACGCCTTTTCACACCTCAACAGGAGGAGGCTATTTGCACCATGGTCCGAGCAAACAATGCCATGAGACTCAGGGAAATACAAAGGACCATTTTAGAAGACAACGATGTCTTTGAAAATCCATACGGTTAGCATCTCAACCATCGACAGGGTGCTGCATAGAAACCAGATGAGTATGAAACAGCTGTACCGTGTACCATTCCAAAGGAATGAGGACAGAGTTAAGGAGCTACGGTACCAGTATGTACAGGTAAAACATATATCTATGTAACTACTTTACAGCAACATTTTATAGTGATACATAGTACAGTAAGCATAAACTGCACACATTTCCATTGCTGTGGAAGGAACATGCAATATATGTACATTTTATGTCACTCTTCCTTACCAAAACAAATTCAACTGTGTGTTCTGGGATATAGCGTATAATGGAGTTGGAATCAAGTGAACCCTCTCACAACTTTGTATACGTGGATGAGGCTGGCTTCAACCTGACCAAATGCAGAAGGCGGGGTCGGAATATCATCGGTCACAGAGCTACTGTGGATTTGCCAGGCCAACGGGGAGGAAATATCACCATGTGTGCTGCTATTTCGGAGCATGGTGTCCTAACCCATATCCCCCTTATAGGGCCATACAACACCCAGCATCTACTCAACTTTTTAGAGACTCTCTACAGGGCTCTCATCCCTGATGATGAGAGGGGTGTGTTTAGAGAGGATTTGCCAAAGTATGTGGTCATTTGTGATAATGTGAGTTTCCATCGATCAAACATCATAAGGCAATGGTTTGTGACCCACCCGAGGATGCTCATAGAATTCCTCCCACCTTATTCACCATTCCTTAACCCAATTGAGGAGTTCTTTTCAGCATGGAGGTGGAAGGTGTACGATCGTCAGCCACACACACAGATGACCCTGCTGGCTGCAATGGATGCAGCATGTGAGGACATCACAGTAGACGCCTGCAGAGGATGGATAAGGCATTCCAAAAGATTCTTTCCACGTTGCATTGGAAGGGAAAATATCCGGTGTGATGTGGATGAGAATATGTGGGCCGACAGACAGGAACGTCTGGATGTGTAGAGACAGCACTAGAACAGTGCTGCGGGCAAAGTTGTGGTTTCCTGTGTTTCTTTCTAATTTAGTTTTTTTTCCTTTGTGCCCCTTGGGTTGTCCAGTCTCTTTCAATCAATAACCCACATACAGTAATATGTAAATAGTACTGTTGAAATTGATATATGCATCAATTTACCATGTGGAATCCCATAAAAAATGTTGCCAGTCAAACGTCTACAGCGGGTGGTCCCTAAAACACAGCTCGCTAATCCACATTTGGTGCAATGTGTGCAAGCCTTTACAGAAACCTGAGGTTATCCCCATGCATGCTTCACTATAACATACAGAACACAGTGACATCTGTGTGACGTAATAGGCTAAGGCTATGAAGGCACAACTTTTGACCAGTGACCACATGACTCTGCAATACAGTAACTGTCATCCAAACTGTAGCCTAAGTTTACATCAGGTAATACTGTCAAAGTACACAGTTACATTGACAACATGCCTAAACATTTTGATGACCTTGTTCGTGAACAATGACTCAATGACTTATCATTCTGATGACACTGACATGATCATTGGCATGAATATTTACTTTTGAGAGATGTACTAAGGATTTTTTGTGACTGACTAGCTTTAGAAACATATATATTGTATATTGCAGTTTGTACAAATTGTTCTGAGAAATGCACTTATTATTTTGCACATGTTAGGGATGATGTGAAAAATGCACCAAAGCGACTGAGAAAAACTGTAACAACCATAAGCAACCCCTGTAACAGAAAACTACAATTCCCAGCACGTCTTCAAGGCCCATATTCAGAAAGTGTCTCAGGGTAGGAGTGCTCTAATCAAGGATACATTACAACTTTTCGATTATAATGACTGGACAAGGCGACCTGATCCTAGATCAACACTCCTACTCTAGTATGGCTCTGGTATTCCTTAAAGCAAAGGCTATTTTAGATGCTCAAGTCTCTATCATGTCAGTACATCATTCTCATCAAATCTATTCACCTGGAGCCTGTTCAGAGAAATGGGTCTCTGATCTTCAAACCACAGAGGATAGATAGATAGATAGATAGATAGATAGATAGATAGATAGATAGATAGATAGATAGATAGATAGATAGATAGATAGATAGATAGATAGATAGATAGATAGATAGATAGATAGATAGATAGATAGATAGATAGATAGATAGTAGGACACTTCTCTGACTCAACACCTCTGAACACGGTTAGGATAGGAGGGCACAATACTGAGGAGTTTCTATATTAGGACAAGACAGTTACACACACTTAGTCACACTGTATCAGAGACTCAGTCTGCGCTCCAAATGGCATCATATTCCCTAGAGTGCAGTACTTTTGACTAGGGTTCTGGTTAAAAGTACTTTTTACATGTTTTCTTTATTTTTATTTCACCTGTGTATCCTCATATCCAGAGCGACTTACAGGAGCATTTAGAGTTAAGTGCCTTGCTCAAGGGCACTGACAGATTTTTCATCTAGTCGGCTCAGGGATTCGAATGAGCGACCTTTTGGTTACTGGCCCAACACTCTTAACCGGCAGGTAGCTACCTGCCACACTGTAAATGGGAATAGCAGAATAGGGTGCCATTTGGGACACATCTGAATGGTGCAGGTTCGGAAACAGAAACACACACATCTATATGACACAGAATGTTATTAGATCTACAAAAACTGCTGATCATCAACAACATCCAACTCAATGCACGGTGCTCCATGCACACAATCACAATTACGGGCAAGCAGCAAAAATATTAGAAAAATGAAAAATATAAAACAATTCAGTGTAAAGGATGCAGTCACTCGGAATCAAAGGCATATGACTAAGAGTAAAAATAGAGCTAAGGATAAAAATTCAATGCACTACTTCTGTAAAACTGTGAAATATTCCTATATGACACATAGTTGTCATGGGAACTTCAAAACACGTAATGATATGATAGAGATGTCATATAATGCTTTTAGGGTATTTTTTCATTGCATTTTCAATGCAATATTAAGAAGGGTAAGAAACAGTTGTTACAGTACTTACTCCATTCATTTAATAAGCTATTCATATGCATCTTGAGGATGGGTGGAAATGCACTGGCCGCCAGTCAGTACAATACCCAAGCCAGCAGTTATAGTCTTTCTCCAGAAGCTGGGGAGAACCACATGCATGCAACAATGAGCAAACACACACACACAGAGCCAGGACTGTTACTACACTGTGACATACATTAGGCTTTGCTTTCATGCAGGCATCATTAGAGGCAGGAATAAACAAATATTCAGTAGGCCAGCTGTTGCGTTCACATTTTCCATCAAATTAACCCTAGAATAATCACACACAAAAGCTCCAAAGAGAAACATTGGCCATGTCTGTAATTTCTGTAAATATCTACTCAAATATTACAAATAGAAACAGGATTACATAAGTAAAGTAGGGTAGGCTATGACAAATACTAAGAAATTAGTCTTGATTTTGGAATAAGAGCCAGCCATTACCCCAGTCAGATATTATATTCAATACATTGTTGGTATGTAGCCTAATCTTCACTTCTTCAATCAATGATCTCTTGTTATTAGAAAAATATTAAGGGACACTTTACGCTATAACTCCATCGTTGAACAAAACTCCAACCTTGAACACATATTTCACACACATACTTGATCGGTATAAATGGTACTTACATCGTTATAACAACAGTCCAATTCGTTTATAAAGAGTAAAGTGTTGCCCCAGAAATGTAGTGATTCTATTCTACACAGTGATATATTTGAACTGCGTTAGCTACGTAGTATATACACTGGGATCCGAATTCGGTGCGCTATGCTCTGTGTCCGTATGCTGTGCGGCTCTTCAGTCTCCAACCAACGCACTCGCCACGCAGGGTGTGAAAGCGGTTGCACAGCGGAGCGGGGATGAAACAATCTTGATGAAATTCATGTTTGATGGGTTGCCTTTGGAACCAACTGTAATTACGTCGGTTGATATCACTCAACTCAGTCTCCACCCACTCTGTAAGCTTGAAGCTACGTTATAGCCACCGATCAGCTGTGCTGTTGGCTACTTTGTAAACATGCATTAGAAAATACATTTAGTATTTTTTTTTCATGTATTTATTCAGCAGGTACAATAAGGAGATTAAGGCACAAGAGGTAAATAAAACAGTATATACTGTAATATACAGTACCAGTCAAACATTTGGACACACCTACTCATTCCAGGGTTTTTCTGTATTTTTTACTCATTTCTACATTGTAAAATAATAGTGAAGACATCAAAACTATATAATAACACATATGGAATCATGTAGTAACCAAAAAAGTTTTGAACGAATCAAAATATATTTTCTGTTTGAGATTCTTCAAAGTAGCCACCCTTTGCCTGGAATGAATTTGAATTAACAGGTATGCCTTGTTAAAAGTCCATATTATGGCAAGAACAGCTCAAATAGGCAAAGAGAAACGACAGTCCATCATTACTGTAAGACATAAAGGTCAGTCAATCCGGAAAATGTCAAGAACTTTGAAAGTTTCTTCAAGTGCAGTCACAAAAACCATCAAGCGTTATGATGAAACTGGCTCTCATGAAGACCGCCACAGGAAAGGAAGACCCAGAGCTACCTCTGCTGCAGAGGATAAGTTAATTAGAGTTAACTGCACCTTAGATTGCTGCCCAAATAAATGCTTCACAGATTTCAAATAACAGACACATCTCAACATCAACTGTTCAGAGGAGACTGTGTGAATCAGGCCTTCACGGTCAAAATGCCTCAATGAAACAACTACTAAAGAACACCAATAATAAGAAGAGACTTGCTTGGGCCAAGAAACACGAGCAATGGACATTAGAAATCTGTCCTTTGGTCTGATGAGTCCTTTGAGTTTTTGTTTCCAACCACCGTATATTTGTGAGACGCAGAGTAGGTGAATGGATGATCTCCACATGTGTGGTTCCCACCATGAAGCATGGAGGAGGAGGTGTGATTGTGTGGGGGTGCTTTGCTAGTGGCGCTGTCAGTGATTTATTTAGAATTCAAGGCACACTACCACAGCATTCTGGAGCGATACGCCATCCAGACTGGTTTGCGCTATCATTTGGGACTATCATTAGTTTTTCAACTGGACAATGACCCAACACACCTCCAGGCTGTGTAAGGGCTATTTGACCAAGAAGGAGAGTGATGGAGTGATGCATCAGATGACCTGGCCTCCACAATCACCCAACCTCAACCCATTTGAGATGGTTTGGGATGAGTTGGAGAACAGAGTGAAGAAAAATCAGCCAACAAGTGTCCAGCATATGTGGGAACTCCTTCAAGACTGTTGGAAAAGCATTCCAGGTGAAGCTGGTTGAGAGAATGTGCAAAGCTGTCATCAAGGCAAAGAGTGGCTACTTTGAAGAATCTCAAATATAAATATATTTTGATTTGTTTAACACTTTTTTGGTTACTACATGATTCCATATGTGTTATTTCATAGTTTTGATGTCTTCACTATTATCCTAGAATGTAGAAAATAGTAAAAATAAAGAAAAACCCTGGAATGAGTAGGTGTGTCCATCATGCATGCATACATTTTACGTATGGGTAGTCCTGAGAATTTAACCCATTATTCTGGTGTTGCAAACACCATTCTCTACCAGCTGAGCTATATGGGACCATATATTTAATTTTACACACATACGTTATATGAACCAGCTATATTTCTAGGAACATTGTCATGTCAAACAGAGATTGCATGAAGACATTGGATGATAGGAAGGAACATGGTTGTTTTACAGTCTTGAGTGAACCAGCCTAAGCATAAACTCACTCTGAGAGTGTGGGAATGAAATTATTACAACAGGGGGAAAGGAAGAGTAACATATCAAAGAACGGCTGAAACTTGTGAGAAAACTTGTTGTTTCTCACTGTCTTATTGTTCTATAGTTAGTGTGACTACAGCTTTACTGTTAGTCAGCCATCTGCTGCAAGTTGGCTGAGAGAGCCAGGCTGCAGACTCTAGTGTTCATGAATCATCAGCCTATTTCTGATCCCACACACTGACACCTCTCTCTATTTCTACTGGGAGATTATATAATTCTATCATAATTTCACCATCCAACCACCCTGTAATTACACAGCATCTTCATTTTTCTTCCTGTTACTTCATTATTTTCTCAAAGCCATTATGTGACTTAACAGTCACCACCAACAACAAACATTTAATAATGATGACAGGGATTGCTACATGTATAACAAATCAAATTGAATCAGATTTTATTGGTCACATACACATATTTAGCAGATGTTATTGCGGGTGTAGAGAAAATGCTCATAAACATCAAAGAACTACATTTCTCAGTTAAATTAAATTGCATTAAAGATAGAGTCAGATGAATTCGGAGTATGGCATACTTGTAGAATAACACTATTCAGTGCAGACGAGGAAAATATATTGTCCCAAATGTAGAATGCATTTTCTGAAGTAATAATTGGACAGATTCATTTTGTTTTATGATATGTTTGCACTCCAATTAATACTATAAAAGAATATGACTTTTAATGATATTCTTTCCATAATACACCACTCAATTGCACAGTGATGCAAGCACTTCGCTACACCGGCAATAACAGCTGCTAAATATGTGAATGTGACCAATAAAATCTGAGTGATTTGATGCTGATCCGTTCCCTTCCACCTCGTGATAAGAAATGGGTAAACTTCGCCATCAGCTGTTTCTAAAGTGGAACTACAGGTCTTTGCTGATGTTCGGCATGATTCTATCCCATTTTACATCAACAACATTTTGACCCTAGTAAGGTCGATAATAAAACTTTCTCATTTTACCAACAAACACCAGTCAAGTTCAGGATATTGCGTATGACTTTAAAAAACATTGCCTCGATGCACGTTCTTTACAACAATGTTTTTGTTGTAGTTATTACTTTTAGTGCATAAGAAAGACTGGATGAGACATCAGCAGGTGAGATGGCCTTTCTGGAAGCCACCCCAAATGCCCAGCAACTCATGTGGTTTAAATCCAGTGACAATGACTCGTGTGGCATACGGAAAAGTGAGCTGTTCTATTATGTCATTATCTTATAATGTTATTTGACAGAGTTTCTTGTCTGCAATACTTACAGCAACACAAATAGAGTAGGCTTTCAAGTAAAACCATCAACCTACATGTGTGCACAATGAAAACATAGAATCTCATTTGGTACTGTGATGTGTACATCTTCTCAGTGCAATAAATAGCTCCTGTCTAAGATAGGCTATATAGAGACAACTCCCAATATAAAACCAATATGCAGTGTAACAACAAATTGACAGTGTCTTATTGCATTATGAAGCATTTTCCTTAGACTCGTCATTTTTAAACAAACTTTTTTTTTTATTGTAATACCCAGTTATAAACAATCAAAAAAAGAATCCAAAAACTTTAATTTACACAGGTATTTCATGGGGAGGGGGATCTCAGTGGTTTCGTCTCCTGCCATAGCAGGGGGAGGGGAGGGGAGGGGGAGAACACAACAGAACAAGAAGAACTTCTCTCTAGTTAATTTTGGTCTGCCCAAATAGATGTTTCACAACAAAGTAAACAATAAGACCTTACAATGTCAATTGGAATTGGCCATTGGCCTATTTTAAGCATCCATATCTTCTATATTTCATCACAATATTCCTCTCCGACTCCTGTTGCATCCATATAAGTATTTCCCATTTAGCCAAACTGTAACAATCACTCACTATTTCATTGTTTATTGAATTGTAGGTCCTGCCTTGAATTTTTTGGGAAATTGAAAAGAAATCAAACACATTTCTCTGTATCCTTTAGCTAATGCATGATATCTGGTGGAAAAGGTAGTACCAGCTCAGTTGCATGTGTAAGAGACAATTGCACAGTGCCTGTGTGGCCCACACAATCAATGGAAACACCTCATGTCATTCACCTGTGTGAGATGAAGAAGATCAGCTTTATTCAGAATGCCATTTATTCTGCCTATCGTTTCAGATGACAGTTTGCAGGTTGAGGTGAAGGGATTTCGAGAGAGAGTGATAAAGTGAAAAAGAATGAGTCACACAATGAGACAGCCTTTCTCTGTGAGCTCTCTCCACTTTACATAGACATTTTATATTTGAATAAGTTGTGCAGTTTATGTGGAGAATCCTTTTTGATCAATAACCACTTCCATCCAGATGATTGAATTAAATGTACGTACTGTATGTTCTCTTGGTGGGTGGTGTGTTATTCAAAGAATATCATTTCTATAATCCAGTTTAAAGGTATGCCATGCCCTTTCTGCAAACACCAGGGTTGTAATCAATTTGAATTGAAGGCAGTCATTTCAGGAAGTAAACTGAAATTCCAATTCAATAATTAAAAAACGAGGATTACTTTCAATGACTACTCAATAAACGTAATTTATTTTCTTTAAAAAGTTGTTATATTTTTTTATTTTACATTAAAATCACTTCCTAAATTGACTGCCTTCAATTCGAACTGACCCCAACCCTGGGAAACACTAATGGCCTACTGTGGTTGGAGGAGATGGATACACTGTATTCTACATGTTAATACCTCAGACCAGACTCAAATGCACCCCTCAACTGAGTGATGTTACTGTAACATGATAGTGACAAGAAAGAAACAAATGCTTTATACTTGGGATTTATAGATTATACTCTCTCTGGTGTGTGTATAATCTGTGGGCTTAGTTTGTGACGCGTAAATCCATATTTTTCTACATCAATTTGGCATTGACAGTATTTATACTGCACAGAACCATTTGTATCAGGGGTTGGATAGTGGGATTTGTAGTACATTTTTACTGTATCTGTGCTTATTTCTGTGAGTGAGCAAGAGGAGGGGTGTAGTTCGAGGTGGCTGGGCTCTTATCAGTGGCTTTGGTAGCTGCAGGGAATTTTGGGTTGTGTTCCAAATGGCACCCTATTCCCTATTTAGTGCACTACTTTGACCAGAGATCTACCGGCCCTGGTAAAAAGCAGTGCACTTTATAGGGAATAGAATGCCATTTGGGATGCAGACCTGGAATCATCAGTGGCAGAGGATGGTGGACAGGCTCAGGGGTCACAAGGAGATGGGTCGTAGCGAGGATCAGTCGGTTGGTTTACGATCGTTTTCTCCTTCCCTCAGAGTTCCTGAAGTTGGATGGCCTGATCTTCATCTCAGCAAACTCAATGGAGTGCTCATGGCCTTTCCAATGGAACCAGTTGACTCCCTGAAGAACACACAGTAATATTAGTAGCGAGGGGTTTATATTATTAACAGAAATACCTTGAATTTCCTCCCTTATCTTTACAAAGTCAACTAGTTTGAATACTGTACTACAGCAGTATTTTTGAAATACGGATACAGAAATTCCTGCTAGTATTGAATCTTCAAGTATATGTGCTCTCACCTTGCTGTGACTGTCATCACCATATCGTCCCATAAGGTTGACGCGATGGCAGTTCTTATACCAGAAGGCACCCTTGTAGGACAGGGCACAGTTGGTGACGGCGATGTCATTGTCATGGTCGTAGGTTGAGAACGGGCGACCATGGTGGTAGGTCATAGAATCACCTACAGGGAGCAGCAGAGAGAGCTTTAAGCAGGAACCAAACTTAACAGACTTCAGAAAGGAGGCTTAGGTTGAATACATGCTTGCTTCACCCTCACACACCTAATAACAATATACAGTACTTTATTACTTAGAAGTATTCTAACTTTTTGTGTGTCCCCACTGGCACCCTTTTGACCAGTGCCCTATGACCCCTGTAGTGCTCCATATAGGGAATAGGGTGCCATTTCTGACACACATTGGACTTTGTATTAGCTATCTAATGGTTGTAGAGAAGCAAGTCTTGCCTGCGGTACCACTGTACCCTCCAACGTGGACCTTGTAGCGACTGCGGGGATCAGAGATGGAGAACTTGTCATACTGGGCGTGGGCTACATCCCCCTTGTCTCTGAGGTCCACACGAAGCTCGTACTGTCCCACTGCAGTGATCTTATGGAGGTTCGACAGGCCTGGGGGAAAATATGACAATTGGGATTCACAATCATTTCTGAGGACTTTTTAGTCATGATAGGTAACAAATGATAGGGAAATAGATGACAGTTTATTCAAATACAGTACTCATATTCATATGCCTTAAATGGATTCAAAGAAATCAATGAATGTGTTGATATATAATATTTTCCAGATTATGAGCATACCGAGCCAGAATTCGTCGTTCATGTCACCGAAGCCAGCAGTGTAGTTCCTCCAGTTGCGGAAGAACTCCAGTTTACCACTCTGGCGTCTGACAAACACCTGTATGATGGGACAAACAACCCCAGGTCGCTCATTATATGACACTAGGATCCATTACATTACATATAATCTGAATCAGTGTTGCCTGGTGTCACTTTAAATCAGGTGACAGGTTCATAGGAATGCCTGGAACAGAATGGAAACCAAGCATGTGTTTGAATCTGTTCATTTCATTCCATTCCAGCCATTACTGTGAGCTGTCCTCCATTCACCAGCCACCTATGATCTGAATCAATGAGGTTTGGAGTTGGGTTGAACAGTATACTAATAGCCAGTGACTTACAATCCATCCACCTCCATCTGTGGCCATGTCACAGTAGACCTGGATGGGCTGACTCTCATCTCCACCCAGGTAGATGGTGTAGACACCAGAGGCTGTGTCTCCATTCAGCAAGGCCTGGGAGCAGTCCCTGGGGTGTTTGTACAGCACGCCAACTACACACACACACACACACACACACACACACACACACACACGGAAGATGAGTTAATAAACAGCTCCAGCTGCCCAGCTAAGCTGAAGATAAATAAAGAAGGGATAGAGATTGCCACAGTGGGTGGTGAAAAGAGCAGAGGGTCACTGGGGTAACATGTTTTTTTCTAAAAATATATATTTTTGTATTTTATGGTTTATGGGCGGTGTCAATCGGAAGGTAGAGAAGGGGGAAAATCCAGAGGGAAACAGAGAGTAGAGTCCGAGGCCGGATTCCTAACCCTATTGGCAGTGGGTATGTTCGGTCTGGAGTCGGCAGACTACCAACATCACTGTGGTAACACTCACTGGTGGTGAAGACGGTGGTGATGACACTGCTCCTCTTGGGCCCTGCGATGGCCAGCAGTCTGACGGAGTACTCAGTGGAGGCACTCAGCTGGCCCATGTTGTAGGAAGTGGCTGTGGGGCTCAGGACAACCTCCTGGAGGAACAACACAACCCAGCAGTCAGAATGTCAGAGATACATCCTTATTACTACATTATGGTGCACTACATGGGGAATTGGATGCCATTTGGGACTCATTGGATTTAGAAGTATATAATGCTTATCTAGATCCCAAAGGTGTATTATCAATGCTTTTTCTTATACTCCCCAAAAAGGCATCATCATGTCCTCTTGGACAAAACAGTACTCTATCTGACAAAGGAATTCTTCCAGTCATTTTAATTCTATGGTTCCACCATGCAGACAACCACTAACCCGGATTGTGCCGTCAGCTGACTCAAAGCTGAGGATGTAGCCGGTGATGTCAGCGCGTGGGGCCTTCCAGGTCAACATGGCGTTCTCTGTCTGGATGTTACTGGCTGCCAGGTCCTGAGGGGCATCTACATCTAGGGGAGAGAACACAGTGGTCTAAAACCCCCGTTCAGACAGAGTACTTCACTTTCTTTAAATCTTCTGTTTCCAGGTTCAGGTTGTCAGTTTGAAAGGGTACGGGTTAAAAAGGTACATTTTAAACACCAAAAAAACAGCTTGAGACCCAGTTATGTAACCTGTAGGGCTAGTGGGCCAGTAAATACTGCAACTGCAGTAGGGAGAAGGTGTAAAGAGATGATTGAATGACATTGTGTGAATGTCTGCCTGTTCGGTTTGAATTTGATCTGTTCTGTTGTTGATCCACAATTGATATCAATCTTTTGAATGAGCCTACAGCTTCATAGCAGTTTCACAATAAAATCATAGGCACTAATCAAAGCTGCTGTTTGAATGTGTGTGTGGGAGGGAAGGTTCTAGGTCCAGCCCCTCTAGGCCATGTACCCACCAGTGGTGAACTCAGTGGTGGTGGCGGCGCTCTTAGCAGCTGCTCTCATGGCGTAGACCTTGACAGTGTAGTGGGTGGCAGGGGTCAAGGAGGTCATCTCAAACTCCACAATGTTTCCAGACACTCTCTCCATCACTGGGACAACTGCACACACAGATCACACAGAAACAGTAAGGAGACAGAGACAGAGATACGGACAGGGACAGGGACAGATACAGAAATAAAAACAGAAACAGAGACAGGGACAGGGACGGAGACCATGACAGGGAAAGAGACAGAGACAGAGACAGAGATAGAAATAGAAACAGAAACCAGAATGGAGACAGGGACAGATATAGAAATAGAAACAGAAACAGAGACAGGGACAGAGAAAGGGACAGAGACCAGAACAGGGGCAGGGAAGGAGACAGAGACAGGGACATAGACAGGGACAAAGACAGATGTAGAAATAGACGCAAGGACAGAAACAGAGACAGTGACAGAGACAGATACAGGGAAAGAGACAAGGAAAGAGACAGAGACAGGGACCAGGAAAGGGACAGGGACAGATATAGAAATAGAAATAGGGACAGAGACAGAGACCAGGACAGAGACAGAGACAGGGACATAGACATATATATATAAATATACATATAGACAAAGACAGGGACAAGGGACAGGGCAAATACATATATAGAAATAGAGGCAGGGACAGAGACAGATATAGAAATAGAGGCAGGGACAGGGACAGAGACAAAGACAGATATAGAAATAAAGACAGGGACAGAGACAGAGACAAAGAGAGAGATAGGGACAGGAAAAGAGACAGGGACAGAGACAGCAACAGAGACAGATATAGAATAAAGACAGAGACAAACACAGATATAGAAATAAAGACAGAGACAGGGACAGAGACAGAGACAGATATAGAAATAAAGACAGAGACAGACAGAAATAGAAACAGGGACAGAGACAGAGACAAAACACAGATATATAAAGAAAGACAGAGACAGGGACAGAGACAGATATAGAAATAAAGACAGAGACATAGACAGATATAGAAATAGGAACAGGGACAGGGACAGGGACAGAGACAGAGACATAGACAGATATAGAAATAGGAACAGGGACAGAGACAGACAGATATAGAAATAGGAACAGAGACCGGGACAGGGACAGAGACAGATATAGAAATAAAGACAGAGACAGGGACAGAGACAAAAACAGAGCCAGCAAAAGGGACAGAGACAGAAACAGAGACCAGGACAGGGACAGGGACTGAGACAGAGACAAGGACAGGGACAGATACAGGGACAGATAGAGACAGTAACGACCAGATCAACATCTGTCTGTAAGGATATTAAATGAAAACAATGAACGAAAATGCAACGCATTTTCTCCTATAAGCCCTGGTAATATAGAGTACAGTACATCCAGATGGTGTGTGTGTGTGTGTGCGTGCGATACCCTACCAGTGTCTGCACTGTAGGTGATGACATATCCGTCTACAGTGGCAATGGAAGGCTGCCAGTGGAGCAGAGCATCTGTGTCATTGATGTTGACTACAGTCAGACCACGGGGCTTGTCCAGAGCTGTCACATAGAACACACACACACAATGTGGTTACCCTGAGCAGAGCCACGTCAAACACCTCCCCAAGGACAGAGCCATTGTCTTCTGTTGTAAGGAAACAGGAGACCTATCCACCCCCAGCCATGCTCCATCTGTACACACTAACAGCTTTCACAATGGGCTTCGTGCTCAGCCTTTATAGACCGTTCACTTGGTTGTCACCATCAACGTTTGATGCTTTGTTTAATTGTATTGAATGTATCAAATCCTTTCCGCAGGGCATACAAAGACAAAGCTATTATTGTTTTGATGTTGTATGTGTATGTAGGCTCTTGTTACCATACTCCAAACTCTACGTCCCAAATGGCACCCTATTCCCTTCGTAGTGCATTACTTTTGACAGGGGTCTATAGGGCTATGGTCAAAAGTAGTGCACTAAATAGGGAATAAGGTGCCATTTGGGATGCAACCCTTGTCTTTTGAACAGGTGTGACACTCACCTGTGGTGACGCTGTTGGAGCCTGGCTCACTCTCCTTCTGTCCCTTCACAGAGATGACGGTCACCTGGTAGGTCACTCCAGGGGTCAGGTTGGACAGCACCTTCTGAGACTCAGTGCCACCCACTGTCACAGTCTGAGGAGCACCTGCACACACACACGTGAAGAAAGGGACAAGGTCAGTCAGACCATCTAATTACATATAATTCATTATTGATTCTATATGATTCTATGACCTGTTCGGATCAGACGCCCGATTCTGTATTGGCTATTACTTATTCAATCCATATCACAAATCATATGTTTTATCATCAAGCAGTGAACCAGTAAAATAGTGAACCAGTAGTGAATGAAGAAGTTCACATCAAAGTTGTGTTGGGCCTCCCTGCACTTCAAACTGCCATGCCGTCTCACATTGACAGAACAGCCACTAGAGGGCAGAAGAAGACTAGCAGAGAAATCCACAGGATAATCTGTTCTCTCTACTGAGAGAAAAAAACATTCCTTATTTATTTTAATTGATCAAATAAATTCCATGTGACCACACCACCCATGTAAATGCGTTTCCTCTAGTTTGCAGCCACTGTATGTATAGTATATACACTGAGTATACAAAACATTAAGCACACCTGCTCTTTCCATGACATAGACTGACCAGGTAAATCCAGGTGAAAGCTATGATCCCTTATTGATGTCACTTGTTAAATCCACTTCAATCAGTGTAGATGAAGGGGAGGAGACAGGTTAAAGAAGGATTTTCAAGCCTTGAGACAATTGAGAAAAGGATTCTTTATGTGTGCCATTCAGATTGTGAATGGGCAAGACAAAATATTTACGTGCCTTTGAACAGGTAGTAGGTGCCGTTTGTGTCAAGAACTACTGGGTTTTTCATGCTCAACAGTTTCCTGTGTGAATCAAGAATGGTCCACCACCCAAAGGACATCCAGCCAACTTGACACAACTGTGGGAAGCATTGGAGTAAACATGGGTCAGCATCCCAATGGAATGCTTTTGACAGACACCTTGTAGAGTCCATGCCCCAACGAATTGAAGCTGTTCTGAGGGCAAAAGGGAGTGCAACTCAGTATTAGGAAGGTGTTCCTAATGTTTTGTACACTCAGTGTATAGTATAGTTATATCTATTTCAGCCACACCGGTTACTGACAGGTGTATAAAATCGAGCACACAGCCATGCAATCTTCATAGACAAACATTGGCAGGAGAATGGCTTAACTGAAGAGCTAAGTGACTTTCAATGTGGCACCGTCATAGGATGTCACCTTTTCAACAAGTCAGTTCGTCAAATTTGTGGAAACGCCTAGGAGCAACAAGGGCTCAGCCACGAAGTGGTATGCCACACAAACTCACAGAATGGGACCGCTGAGTGCTGAAGCGCGTAGCGCATAAAAATCGTCTGTCCTCGGTTGCAACATTCACTAGTGAGTTCCAAACTTCCTCTAGAAGCAATGTCAACACCATAACTGTTCGTTGGGAGCTTCATGAAATGGGTTTCCATGGCAGAGGAGCAGCACACTAGACTAAGATCACCATGTGCAATGCCAAGCATTGGCTGGAGTTGTGTAAAGCTCAACGCCATTGGACTCTGGAGCAGTGTAAACACGTTCTCTGGAGTGATGAATCAAACATCACCATCTGGCAGTCCAACAGACAAATCTGGGTTTGGCAGATGCCAGGAGAACACTACCTGTCCAAATGCATAGTGCCAACTGTAAAGTTTAGTGGAGGAGGAATAATGGTCTGGGACTGTTTTTCATTATTCGGGCTAGGCCCCTTAGTTCCAGTGAAGGGAAATCTTAGTGCTACAGCATACAAGTACATTCTCAACGATTCTGTGCTTCCAACTTTGTGGCAACAGTTTGGGGAGGGCCCTTTCCTGTTTCAGCATGACAATGCCCGGTATGGTAGAACTTGACTGGCCTGCACAGAGCCTTGACCTCAACCCCATCGAACACCTTTGGGATGAATTGGAATGCTGACTGTGAGCCAGACCTAATCGCCCAGCATCAGTGCCGACCTCACTAAAGACCCCGCAGCAATGTTCCAACATCTAGTGGAAAGCCTTCCCAGAAGAGTGGAGGCTGTTATAGGTGCAACGGGGGGACCAACTCCATATTAATGCCCATGATTTTGGAATGAGATGTTCGACGAGCAGGTGTCCACATACTTTTGCTGTATGTACAGTATAGGTATATATTTATTTAATTTATTTAACCTTTATTTATTAGGCAAGTCAGTTAAGAACAAATTCTTATTTACAATGACAGCCTACACTGGCCAAACATGGACGACACTGGGCCAATCACAGCCGGTTGTGATACAGCCTGGATTCTAACCAGGGTGTCTGTAGTGACGCCTCTAGTACTGAGATGTAGTGCCTTAGACTGCTGCGCCACTCAGGAGCACCATAGATATAGATATATATGATAGATATAGCATAGATATACAGTGGGGCAAAAAAGTATTTAGTCAGCCACCAATTGTGCAAGTTCTCCAACTTAAAAAGATGAGAGAGGCCTGTAATTTTCATCATAGGTACACTTCAACTATGATAGACGAAATGAGAAAAAGAAATCCAGAAAATCACATTGTAGGATTTTTAATGAATTTATTTGCAAATTATGGTGGAAAATAAGTATTTGGTCACATACAAACAAGCAAGATTTCTGGCTCTCACAGACCTGTAACTTCTTCTTTAAGAGGCTCCTCTGTCCTCCACTCGTTACCTGTATTAATGGCACCTGTTTGAACTTGTTATCAGTATAAAAGACACCTGTCCACAACCTCAAACAGTCACACTCCAAACTCCACTATGGCCAAGACCAAAGAGCTGTCAAAGGACACCATAAACAAAATTGTAGACCTGCACCAGGTTGGGAAGACTGAATCTGCAATAGGTAAGCAGCTTGGTTTGAAGAAATCAACTGTGGGAGCAATTATTAGGAAATGGAAGACATACAAGACCACTGATAATCTTCCTCGATCNGCTTAAGCAGGGGGACACGTCTGGCACTGCAGGATTTGAGTCCCTGGCGGCGTAGTGTGTTACTGATGGTAGGCTTTGTTACTTTGGTCCCAGCTCTCTGCAGGTCATTCACTAGGTCCCCCCGTGTGGTTCTGGGATTTTTGCTCACCGTTCTTGTGATCATTTTGACCCCACGGGGTGAGATCTTGCGTGGAGCCCCAGATCGAGGAAGATTATCAGTGGTCTTGTATGTCTTCCATTTCCTAATAATTGCTCCCACAGTTGATTTCTTCAAACCAAGCTGCTTACCTATTGCAGATTCAGTCTTCCCAACCTGGTGCAGGTCTACAATTTTGTTTCTGGTGTCCTTTGACAGCTCTTTGGTCTTGGCCATAGTGGAGTTTGGAGTGTGACTGTTTGAGGTTGTGGACAGGTGTCTTTTATACTGATAACAAGTTCAAACAGGTGCCATTAATACAGGTAACGAGTGGAGGACAGAGGAGCCTCTTAAAGAAGAAGTTACAGGTCTGTGAGAGCCAGAAATCTTGCTTGTTTGTATGTGACCAAATACTTATTTTCCACCATAATTTGCAAATAAATTCATTAAAAATCCTACAATGTGATTTTCTGGATTTCTTTTCCTCATTTTGTCTGTCATATTTGAAGTGTACCTATGATGAAAATTACAGGCCTCTCTCATCTTTTTAAGTGAGAGAACTTGCACAATTGGTGGCTGACTAAATACTTTTTTGCCCCACTGTATACAGTTTAAGTCTGAAGTTTACGTACACCTTAGCCAAATACATTTAAACTGAGTTTCACAATTCCTGACATTTAATCCTAGTAAAAAATCCCTGTCTTAGGTCAGTTAGGATCACCACTTTATTTTAAGAATGTGAAATGTCAGAATAATAGCAGAGAGAATGATTTATTTCACATTTTATTTCTTTCATCACATTCCCAGTGGGTCAGAAGTTTACATACACTCAATTAGTGCATGGCAGCATTGCCTTTAAATTGTTTAACTTGGATAAAACGTTTAGGGTAGCCTTCCACAAGTTTCCCACAATAAGTTGGGTGAATTTTGGCCCATTCCTCCTGACAGAGCTGGTGTAACTGAGTCAGGTTTGTAGGCCTCCTTGCTCGCACACACTTTTTAAGTTCTGCACACACATTTTCTATTGGATTGAAGTCAGGGCTTTGTGATGGCCACTCCAATACCTTGACTTTGTTGTCCTTAAGACATTTTGCCACAACTTTGGAAGTATGCTTGCGGTCAATGTCCATTTGGAAGACCAGTCCCTCCTGCAGCAAAGCACCCCCACAACATAATGCTGCCACCCCCGTGCTTCACGGTTGGGATGGTGTTCTTCGGCTTGCAAGCCTCCCCCTTTTTCCTCCAAACATAACGATGGTCATTATGGACAAACAGTTCTATTTTTGTTTCATCAGACCAGAGGACATTTCTCCAAAAAGTATGATCTTTGTCCCCATGTGCAGTTGCAAACCATAGTCTGGCTTTTTTTTATGGTGGTTTTGGAGCAGTGGCTTCTTCCTTGCTGAGCGGCCTTTCAGGTTATGTCGATTTAGGACTTGTTTTACTGTGGATATAGATACTTTTGTACCTGTTTCCTCCAGCGTCTTCACAAGGTCCTTTGCCGTTGTTCTCGGATTGATTTGCACTTTTTGCACCAAAGCACATTCATCTCTAGGAGACAGAACACGTCTCCTTCCTGAGCGGTATGATGGCTGTGTGGTCCCATGGTGTTTATACTTGCGTACTATTGTTTGTACAGATAAAAGTGGTACCTTCAGGTGTTAAGAAATTGCTCCCAAGGATGAACCAGACTTGTGAAGAACTACAATTTTTTCTGAGGTCTTGGCTGATTTCTTTTGATTTTCCCATGATGTCAAGCAAAGAGGCACTGAGTTTGAAGGTAGGCCTAGAAATACATCCACAGGTACACCTCCAATTGACTCAAATTATGTCAATTATCCTTTTAGAAGCCTCTAAAGCCATGACATCGTTATTGACAAGTTATTGTGTCATGCTCAAAGTAGATGTCCTAACCGACTTGTCAAAACTATAGTTTGTTAACAAGAAATTTGTGGAGTGCTTGAAAAACGAGTTTTAATGACTCCATCCTAACTGTATTTAAACTTCCGTCTTCAACTATATGCATGTACAGTATAGGTATGTATGTCTGTAGGTACTCACCTCCCTGAGCAGGGACATAGGTGACATGGTAGCTGTCCACTCGAGCTCTGGGGATTGTCCAGTGTATAATGGCAGAGGTATCAGTGACATCAGAGAAATGGATGCCCTTGGGTGTGCCCAGCCCTGGCATTGGAGAACATACGGATACAGAGGACAACAAACAAACAACACAGGTAGATAGTTAGCAACTTAGGGGGCAGGTTTATAAGTGAAGAGGAACGAAAACCACAAAGTGTCTCAGAGTAGGAGATCATTTTAGCCTTTTAGATAATAATCAATTAGATCATATGGACAGATCCTAAATCAGCACTTCTACTCTGAGATGCTTTAAGGAAATGGCTCCAGATCATAGGACATCACATAATGCCCCATTACATCTCTAAATAAAAGATTACTGGTTCCAAATAAATTACAAAAAAAAAGGAAACCCCCCTAAAGCACAACTAAAGATTCCTAAATATCCCATTCCTAAAAACGTCCATAGAGATTTTATTTAACGCCTTAATTAACCAGAAAATACACATTATTGTGTTATTTTAGTGTGTCAGATACACCATTGACAACCACCAATTAAAGTATAGAAAGAGAGACACACAGAGACAAAGAAGCCAGGGCTCCCAGAGCCTGTCGTCAGCGCTGAGCCACAGCATCTTGCTTGACAGACACAACACGGGGAGATTAACTTGCCCCCATTACAGAGTGAAGCCACACCCCCAGAGAAGGCAGGGGACGGCCAGAGAGAGAGAGAGAGAGAGAGACACCCATTCAGAAACTCAACACACAGACAGACAATGTCCCTTTACAGTTTAAAGACAATTAGACAAACCCCATTGGGGCTGGACAGTCAAAGACAACATCGGAGACAACTTGACAGATAGAGACAAAAAAAACTGAGCAAGTGAAGAGTTGAATAAATCTCCTGAGCAGTTCTCTGGATCCCCATGAATGGGAGGCCATCAGAGACTGAATGTAGTGTTTACACTGACAGACAGTGAGACAGACAGACAGTGAGACAGACAGAAAGTGTGATGGTTCACATATACTAGAGCTGGCTTTAGAGGAGAGGGTTGCTGGATGATTCCACTGGAACCACTCAGGAGAGCTGACAGACGAGACAATGACAGGACAGTGAACACTGAACAGACACGACCAGGATGAGAAAAAAACACCATGAGACCCATCACACACAGTTTTGGCACAAGACACACAAGGCAGCCTAAGCTGGTTTAAATAAAACATTCATGACAACCCAAGGACTCCATTAACTTAATAACTTCCATTTGCAAAGTTAATTATAAATTCTACCTGATTGCTGCATTGAACAAATATTATGACAATGTAATCAGGTTAGTAAACAAAAATGACTGCAACGAAAAATAAACTAGATAATTGTTTAAACATTGACCCATTTTGACCCTATTTTCATGCTGTTATTGTAAGACTGCAAACTGACAACATGGAGAAATAGAAAGTACAGTTTACAGTATTGAAAGAAGCTGAACACATTCCTAGCATCATCTATCCAGCAGCCCTACGCCATTGCTGGTGTGATGTCATACCATGTACCTGTTTTTGCCACCCCGGAGATAGAGTCTGAGCGCCGTCCAGAAATTACCCCATACAGCTCAATTTCGTACTCTGTGTCGTCAATTAGCTCAGTAAGCACTGTTGTTCTCTCCTCGCCGGGCACGACCACCTCTTGCGGAGAAGCGAGGTCGTCGCTAGTATCATTGATCACAATGACAAAACTATCAAAGAGGTCCTCTTCAGCCAACCAGGCCACTTTACAGCTGTCTGAGGTGATGTCGGAGACCAAGAGATGCTCCACTATGGGTTCAGCTTCTGAGTGATAAGGGAAGACATGTTGTTTTCATCCTCTTTAGGCCTCAAGAGTACTTTAGAAAGTGCTTATGAAGATTACAGAAAATAATTTACAGTTATTCCATATTGTATTTAGAATAGACAATTACATGATCATGAAAGCAGAAATGTAGGAAAGTGTGTATACTTATTTTAAATAGATGTAGTTCTGTCCTTGTGATGTACTTGTCTATTAGTGTTCTTTATTATGTTATGTTTTATGTTTTGTGTGCATCCCAGGAAGAGTAGCTGCTACTTTAGCAGGAGGTAATTTGGATCCTAATAAAGTACCAAATACTAGTTATGGATCCATATCAATCTAGAGATCCATATGAGTCAAACGAGAAGAGTAGGTTTGCAAGATGCAAGAATTAAAAGTTGTTATTTACCTGAAGATGTTGACCGCATGTTTCACCAGTATTAATTATGTAAGTTATAAATGTTTATACCACTTTTGTACCTATCACAGCCACTGTGGTGAGTTTGAAGGGAAATATAATAATGTATTTAATAATAATGTATTTTATTGGTGCAGGTAGGTATGTAGTTATTCACCAGCTAGTGTGATCAAATTCAACCCTCAGTTTATTGATGCTGTGACTGCAAAATAACATACATGGGATTTGAGCATCAATTCCATAATACACTGAAACGAAGGCCATCTATCAGAAGAAAAGGAACATAAGAGACAGTCAGCCAGGGTTTGACTAGAGTTTTAAGAGTCTGGGTGACTACGTCATTGCAGATGGGTCTGTGCTTAGAAAGAGTTGCACAAAACAATAATAATAATGCCTGATGAAAAAGGAGAGGAGCGGAGACAACAGGAGTCTACAGCTGTTAGAGTCTACAGCTGCTAGAGTCTACAGCTGTTAGTCTACAGTTTTTAGAGTCTACAGTTGTTATAGTCTACAGCTGCTAGAGTCTACAGCTGCTAGAGTCTACAGCTGCTAGAATCTACAGCTGCTAGAATCTACAGCTGCTAGAATCTACAGCTGCTAGAGTCTACAGCTGCTAGAGTCTATAGCTGTAGCAGCCAGAGAGAGAGGATGTGCTAGCAGACCGGCCATCTGCACCATACAGACAGCAGTTCATTACAACTAAAGCTGCTTCCTGTAGATTCAGAGCTACAGATGGATGGAAGATGGGCCAGAGGGGTTCTAAAGTATTTCTGGTGAAGCTCTGTCCAAGAGACGGACAGTCAGACATAGACCGTGGACTGACTAGATACAGGGACATAACTCGTTAGAACACTACACAAAACATTAGGTGCTTGAGCCAGTGTGAACCCAGAGGATTGGGCTGACGTGAAATGAGGGAACTGCACAAGTCAGTTGTTGTGAGAAGAAGTGATGGAAAATGAAAACCAGAGCAAAAGAAATCCCAGGTAGCTGTCACTCTTCATTAGGAGAGGAGCAGGGCTCCATTAGCTGGGCAGCCAGTCAGTCAATGAAGCAGGGAGGGAGAGAGTGTGATAGAGGCCCTGGTAAAAAAGTAGTGCACTATATATGGGAATAGGGTGCCATTTGGGATGCAACCCAGAAGTGCAAACATGTGCAGCGGTCTGGGAGAGGAGCAGAGCGGTCTGAGAGTGGAGCAGAGAGGTCTGGGAGTGGAGCAGAGCGGTCTGGGAGAGGAGCAGAGCGGGTGTGGGAGCAAAGCGGTCTGGGAGCGGAGCAAAGGGGTCTGGGAGCAGAGCAGAGCGGGTGTGGGAGCGGAGCAGAGCGAGTGTGGGACAGGAGCAGAGCGGGTGTGAGAGCGGAGCGGTCCGGAAGAGGATCAGAGCGGGTGTGGGAGAGGAGCCGAGTGGTCCGGGAGTGGAGCAGAGCGGTCTGGGAGAGGAGCAGAGCGGTCTGGGAGAGGAGCAGAGCGGTCTGGGAGAGGAGCAGAGCGGGTGCGGGACAGGAGCAGAGCGGGTATGGGAGCGGAGCTGTCCGGGAGAGGATCAGAGCGGGTGTGGGAGAGGAGCAGAGCGGTCTGGGAGAGGAGCAGAGCGGTCTGGGAGAGGAGCAGAGCGGTCTGGGAGAGGAGCAGAGCGGTCTGGGAGAGGAGCAGAGCGGTCTGGGAGAGGAGCAGAGCGGTCTGGGAGCGGAGCAGAGCGGGTGCGGGACAGGAGCAGAGCAGGTATGGGAGCGGAGCTGTCCGGGAGAGGATCAGAGCGGGTGTGGGAGAGGAGCAGAGTGGTCTGGGAGTGGAGCAGAGCGGTCTGGGAGCGGAGCAGAGCGGAGCAGAGAAGTCTGGGAAAGGAGCAGAGCGGTCTGGGAGCCAAGCAGAGTGGTCTGGGAGAGGAGCAGAGCGGGTGTGGGAGCATAGCGGTCTGGGAGCGGAGCAGAGGGGTCTGGGAGCAGAGCAGAGCGGTCTGAGTCAAGTGAGGGAGGTGAACAAAGCCCTCACAGATTAGAAAAAAAACTTCAGGGACTTGAAGAAACCACTGACTCTCCATCCATTTGCCGATTCGTCATTATGTGGGAACAGCTGAACTATAGCGTGCTTTGAGTGAATTACTAACAATGATACAATACATATACAGTGAGGGAAAAAGGTATTTGATCCCTTGCTGATTTTGTACGTTTGCCCACTGACAAAGAAATGATCAGTCTATAATTTTAATGGTAGGTTTATTTGAACAGTGAGAGACAGAAAAACAACAAAAGAATCCAGAAATTGTTTTCTTGGTGACTATGGTCCCAGCTGCCTTGAGATCATTGACAAGATCCTCCCGTGTAGTTCTGGGCTGATTGCTCACCGTTCTCATGATCATTGCAACTCCACGAGGTGAGATCTTGCATGGAGCCCCAGGCCGAGGGAGATTGACAGTTATTTTGTGTTTCTTCCATTTGCGAATAATCGCACCAACTGTTGTCACCTTCTCACCAAGCTGCTTGGCGATGGTCTTGTAGCCCATTCCAGCCTTGTGTAAGTCTACAATCTTGTCCCTGACATCCTTGGAGAGCTCTTTGGTCTTGGCCATGGTGGAGAGTTTGGAATCTGATTGATTGATTGCTTCTGTGGACAGGTGTTTTTTATACAGGTAACAAACTGAGATTAGGAGCACTCCCTTTAAGAGTGTGCTCCTAATCTCAGCTCGTTACCTGTATAAAAGACACCTGGGAGCCAGAAATCTTTCTCATTGAGAGGGGGTCAAATACTTATTTCCCTCATTAAATTCAAATCAATTTATAACATTTTTCACGTGCGTTTTTCTGGATTTTTTTGTTGTTATTCTGTCTCTCACTGTTCAAATAAACCTACCATTAAAATTATAGACTGATAATTTCTTTGTCAGTGGGCAAAGGTACAAAATCAGCAGGGAATCAAATACTTTTTTCCCCTCACTGTATTGTTTATATCATGAGGATAACATGAAAAACGGGAATAATTGTTTTAAATTAGCTTTGAAGGGATTGTTTCAAATAAATCCCTTTTATTCACTGGGAAAGTTACCAAATTAGTAGATGAGGGAGAAGTAATTTGAGGCAAGTTTTCAGCAGGTGACGGAAGACCTCAAAAGAACAAAGCTATGTGTGTGATGTGTGTGCAGCCTGGCCTCTATGTGTGTGTTTAGGGGAGAACGGGAGGTACCAGGGGGCTGGCTGTTCTGAATTACAGCTATTATTCTCCATGGCAGCAGAAGTATTTAGAGGCCAGGTTCGTCTAGGTACTCTATGCTGTCAAAAACAGATTGGCTAGGTCACCTAAATCCTAACTGACATCCACCTCAAATCCGAAATGAAAATGTTTTACTGAAACATTGACAACACTGCATGTCAATACTTATTATTACTTGTCACTGCTTAATGTACATTCTCATAGCACATGCCAAAGTCCTCAATGGTTTTAACAGCAAACAAAGTAAGTAGTCTTGACGTGAGTAGTCTTGTTCACGCTCCGTTCAACGTTGTAATTCACAGAATGTGAATGGTTGATAATGACTATTATTGGTTGGATGGGAGGATGAATCAATGCACCTGTTGGGTCTCTACTGTCAGACAGTCAGTCAGTCACTACCCAGGGTACAGATCACAACACGTGGGGCAGCTGACAGCTCAGAAATTCTCCAGGTGTTTTTTCTCTCACGGCACATCCTGACAGGCACATACTGTACTGTAGTCTGCTTAGGGTGGCTCAAAGGTGGATCAACTGCAGTTCAGGTCAGGCCTCATGTCAACTGAATGGGTTTTGTCTGGGTGAATCCACTGCAGGCCAAGTCAGGCCTCATTTCAACTGAATGGGTTTTGTCTGGTGGGGTGGTTCTATACTGTGGACGGTTGGTTTCGAAAATATATTTTACAGTCACTGCAACAAAGTGAGGGAAATCCACGTAATGGGTGATGTGGTGTTGCTAGGTGATGATGGTTGAGGCATTTGAATGGCAAGAGGTTAAAACAGGCTGGGGGTTTTGTATGGTGGAAATGACTAATGAGCAAAGAACTTCCCCAGTGGCTGGACTGGTAACTTATCACCATTAGACAGTTAACTTATTGTACGAAGAGATCAGAGGTAAATTGCTGTTGGTGCGAAAACAGATAAGTAAAGTTCTATTGGTGTACAAATTGATAGTAGGGTGTACACTACAGTATAAAGAGACAAGCTGATACCCATGGATTGGATCAAGCCTCTTCCAAGATGAGGGAGAGAAAGATTGTGATGTTAATTCAAATATTTAGTCAGACAGAGGATTTACTAAGTGAGTGGTGATACCTGTGAGGGTGTCTGCATAGACAGGCCCTAACAGGGCCCCCTTGAACAGTCCATACAGGCTGACATTGTACCAGGTGGCGGGAGAGAGGCCTACGATGCCCAGGCTCTGGGCCGCATCTTGGAGGGTGTGGTTCTGCCAATCTACCCCTGCCTCTGCGTCTGTCACCTCAACCACAAAGCCATCAAAGTCTCCCTCTTCAGTGACCCAGGACACCAGGAAGCTGTCCCACGACACGTCTGACACTGTCAGTTTGCCCAGCACAGGCTTCTCCTCCTCTGGATGACGATAAACATGACAACAAACAACATCAAGACAACGTTAGGCTAACCACTCAATGTCAAACATAGATATAGATGTGCTGTGACCCAATTCTCCACCCTTTTTCATGAAGCGTGCACTTCCACCATTTCAAAATGGTGAAACTCCCTCTAGCCAATGTTTACACCAATCCTATGCTTATAAAATCCACAACGGGGAGTGTACAAATCCACACCTTTGGAGAAGGGTGGAGAATTGGGACAAGAAAATACAGTACACATAAGAAAGCTGAGGGCTTGGATTGTGAAAAAGGCTGGTTATTGAAGACATAGCCTACAGATATCACTGACAACATTTCACTCACATGACATGGCACACAAGTATTGACCTCAAAGAAGAGATTAGAGATCTTTGTAGAACCCAAGAAAGTTGTCTTCAATCCACAAAGACATTGTTAATTCAAGACTCCATTAAACCAAAAAAGACAACATGATCTTTGCTGGAAAAGATAGTTGAACCTGATAACCCAATATTTTTGTATTGAAATAATTTATTTCCACATACAGATGTAGGATCTTAATTTGACTAGTTTCTCACAGCACGCAAATAATCGTGCAGCAACAGATAATGTGTGGATTTAAATTAATGGACATTTTTGTTGATACATTTTTAGTTCGGGCAAATCAAGTCTGACATTTTGAAATGGAAATGGAAAACTTTAAAAGCCTTTTTAAACCTTGAATATACTACAATTTTCTGCAACAACAGGATGATCAAATTATTAAGTTCCAACTATCTATAAGACTTTGAAAGAAGTCCCTTTAGTGTGTGTAAATGAACGTGGAGTGAAATATTCTAACATTACCACTACAAAAGATTTTGGTGACAAACACACTCTTTAGCTGCGTGGATACGAAGACTCAATTTATTGTGGGAATAGACAGATAGAGAGACACACACACACACACACACGCACACACACACGCACACACAGCCTCCATTATGTAGACAGACAATCTGTTCTGCATGCACCTGACTCCAGCAAGGCTCTCTGCCTGAAACGGCCTGTCTTGCCTGTGTATTAATGGCTCTGAACAAGCCATTCATTTTTGAAGGTCCACTGTAGTCCGCTTGAGCAGAAGTACACATTACACTTAAAACACATGGAGAAGCCATGCAGTAGCAGCAGTATAGCAGTACAGCGAGAGAGCAGAACACCCTATAATTGGAGACCATTTTGAGCTGGAGGTGTCAGCAGAGTGAGAGGCAGGGAAACATCAAGCCTACCATTATCCTATTTTCACACCACTTATGTTGGAGTGGGCAGGAAAATGTAGACTAAATGGAATGGAAGACAATGAGAATGGAATGAATGACATTTGATGGAAGGCAGGCGGCGACCGGCCTGGCCATTAATTGCTTGTGAAAGCTCAAATGGGAGAAGAGACTGAACAGCATTTCCGTAACATTTTTATAATGTTGGAGTAGTTAGATTGAGACCATTAGGAGGGAGGGGATTGAGTCAGGCTATTGTTGTGTTCATTCTCTCTTTATGTACGTACTAGTCTATAAATGTTCATTTTACAGACACGTACTAAACGATGTCAGTCAGTACCTAACATATTTCCTGCATTCCAAATGGCACCCTGTTCCCTTTATAGTGCACTATATACAGTTGTTGGATCTTCATTTGGTCACCATGTTGCAGGAGAACTTGTAAAACTTGTAATGCATTTGAGGTTTAAAAAGGCTTCCCAAGTTTAATTTCCACTATGAAATTTCAGACTTGATTTTCCATTACGAAAAATGTTCTGTTAATTCCGTTAATTATACACATAATAATTCACATGTCCTGTTGCTGCAGGATTATTTCCCTGCTGTAGCAAACTGCTTAAAATGAGATCCTACATCTGAAGGGAATAGGGTGCCATTTGGGACGGATTGTCTCTTCTCCTTTTGTCAGGCAACAGAAGCAACTGTGGCTGAGTCTCAGGTCTGGTCTTCAGAACATGCAGATGGAGACGTGATGGGATGAATGAAATGACTTATCGTCAACATGAGACCATCTCAAAAACATGCAGGACATGCACTTGGTGCTCCATTTCTCAAACTGGAGGAGCAATTGGTTATGCAACATTCATGAAAAATATTATTGAACATGAAAACTTCACATAAAAAAAGCTCAATATTTCTAGTCTTATTTATAGAGAACTTTGGTTTCAGTTCACGTAGGTGTATGAAACCATCACCAAACTTCTAAAGAATATTGTTCTGTACAGCAGAATCTTCAAAGGCTTTGTTTACACTCTAGGGCTATTCTTCATATTCTGTGTGGTGTGTGCAGTACACTAAAGCCACGGACAAAATTATCTGATGTGTTTAATTTATTATTCAAATGTGATTATTGACTCCTTTGACTATTGCTCAAGGTATTATCATTCAAACTGTTCTCTCTCATTGTGACTGAGCCTTCCGTTTACACAAAGGCTCCCCACAGCTCCATGAGTCCCTGAATTTGCTAATTAGCCTAAGTTATAATACAGCAGCTTTACTGTCTCCTGATCTTCCTACATCAACAATACATGTCTGACTGCTGGAAGGATGTGGGAGGTTTATTATATCAAATCAATGTTGGTTTCTTGCTCAGCATTTGAAATAGCCTTAAGATTCTGACGTGTTTTGTTCTGCAGAGGTATAGTGTTTGTTACTGGCTTACTCCAGTGGGTCTCCGAACACTTGAACTCTAATTCTTGTAATCCTTTCAACGCCAGATGATTGTCAAACACAAGTCAAGCCCAGACCTGGGGGGCAAAAGAGTGGGAACCCCCCCCTCCAAATCCCTTTATATCCCTGTTAACGTGCAGAATGCACTGTGTTTGCATTATCTGTCTGGAGTGGAGATGATAAAGTGTTGGAGGAACGACCGCAGCATGCTGATTAGAGGAGTGGTGATCTTGGAGCCAATGTTTTAACAGTATGTATCGTTTTATCTGACAGACCCACAATTCATCATGGTAAATTCATACAAAAACACAGCGGAGTGGGCTCACTCAAACAATTATCACATGAATGAGCTTTGTATGGAGCACATACACACACAGACAGACTCACACAGACAGACACACACACACACTCACCATTCTGAAAGTTGGCAGCATGTAACAAAGACTCGAACAAAAGACCGTCATTCTTATCCATACCAGCGTTTCCCTCACACCATCTCAATTTTGCCCATAGCCATACACATTAATGGGTACCCCGTTACATAACTGGAGGACTTTCTTCTCAAATGTTTGGTTTGGAAGCATCCTGACCACAGGAGCGAGCTAAAAAGTGTTATAATCATCTTATTTGCCTTTCCTTGTTTTAGTAAAAAAGTAAACCCACATGCAGTAAATGAGACAGAGAGACTTAAAGAAAGTAGCAACAATGAATTCAATTCATTCCCTAGGTTTGGCTGCAGGACTGGAGAGCAAAATTGAATCGTTGGTTAATGAGGAAAAGGCTGAGGTCCTACAGTACAACACTTTACAGTAGAAAACTTCATGAAACACAGTCCAAACACAAAAAATTGCTTTCTTACGGACCCCTCCTATACAGCAGCCAAAACTAGCCCGTAAGTGATTTTTTTTGTCCCCCCAAAGTTTTTATCAAAACATTTTACTTTGCCAACACAGTCATTTGCCAACACAGTCATTTTCAACACGGTTATTGTAAATTAAATAGATTTTTTGGCGACACAATTCCATAAGGAGTTGGCACGAGAACAGAGACAGACTGGCACCCAGGCTAGAGTACTGTCCACACTGACCTGTGGCTAGAGTACATGCAATATGGATAATTTTATTATAGATTATTTTTCTATGTATGGGACCAGGTTGGAGAGGTAGAGGGTTACTGGCCACACTGACATGTGGTTACTGCAGCATGGGATCATATAAATAGATTGAGGGGACACTCAATATGTCCGAAAGTCCTCACATTATGGCATAACTGACCTGAATGGGGATGCCTGCTCTATTCATTCTAATTATATGAATTGCCTAAGAGGAGATAGCGGTGACCTGTCCACACTGACCTGTTGCTGCGGAGATGGTGGTGGGGCCACTCTGCCTGCGTCCCCTCTCAGCAGTCAGGGTGATGGTGTACAACATGCCGGGTGTCAAGTTCCTCATGGTGTACTTGACGTCTCTAGAGAAGGGTGTCACCTCAGCCCTTCGCCCATCGGCTGACACGTACTCCAGCTTGTACTTGTCGATCTTAGCCACCGGCTTCTGCCACACCAACACCATCTCAGTCTCAGAGGAAGACTCCACCTCCAGGTTCTTAGGAGCATCCAATGCTGAAGAGAAGAACATAGAAGGATAATATATAATATAGAAGGAGAATATAGAAGTAGAAAATAGAATATAGAAGAAGAGCATAGAATATAGTATCCATGATCGTAAACAAAAACAATGTATTTATTTACAATATAGAAAAAGGTCTCACCTGTAACAGCATTGGTGGTGGTAGGAAGGCTCTCACGCTCACTCTTCACGGCTGTCACTCCCATCCCATACTCTGTCCCAGCTCTCAGGCCTACACAACACACAGACGAAGAACACTTATCGGACCGGATGTATGCAAACAGAGAAAAAGAACAAAAACATGTTATTTGTATTTCTTTATCAAGAATTTATCAATGAAAACAATAAAGTTTAAAGTTTTACATTAAAACACCCAGCTGTTTGCAGGTAATAGCTTCGACAACGATGAAAAAGACCGAAGCACTTCAAGGCCTTAATTGCCTAGCTAATAGATTGAAGCATAATTGGGTTTATTTTCAGCCTCTTCATTTTGGAACCTCTATTTGCGCTGATGGATCTAGAAGAGGCGCTATATGGGGCAGAAACAACATTTGCTATGATATAATTGGCTTTGAGATCCTTTTAGTCCGGCTATGTGGCCGCGGTGAGCGGTGCAATTAAGAGCCCTCAGTCCAACGGCCTTTATGTCCTTTATTAACTCCCACAGAGGTCACTAGGCAACCAGGCACAAGAAGCATGAAATTACACCTAACGTAGAGGAAACTCATTATCAATAAAATCACAAGCGTGAAGGCAATTACAGATAATAACTGTGTGAAAAAAGTGCTGAGGTTTGTGAGGAGCAGAGAGGAGTGGAGGGGGACCGGGGGAGGCCAGTCAGCTGAATAGACACACTGGATGCATCCCAAATGGCACCTTATTCCAAATATAATGCACTACTTTTGACCAGGGCCCATAGTCAGATGGTCCCTGATCAAAAGTAGTGCACTATGTAGGGAATAGGATGGAATTTTGGGACACAGCCAATGCCTTATTTACAGGGGATGGGTCTCCCAAGGACAAAGAACGGGCCCCAGACAAAGACACTATTACCCATTTGGAACCTTTTTTATTTTTTTCTCAGCCAGGGAGCCTAATCCGTCGATTCAGTGGCACATGGTTTACAAAAAGAGTCTGTCCGCCCGCCCGACTTAAAACATGGAGTATAATGGGAACCGGTGCAGGAGGATAAAAATAGGCCCTCCCTGCATTTCTTGTTAAACCAGGATAGATCTCACATTGAAGTAGCAGTGTTATTCCATTTAAGGCCTGAATGCAATCTCCCTTGAGCTGTTTTCTAATAAAGTGGGGGTCTTTTGTTGCCGGGCAAACGTTTCACGACACAAAAACAAAGCAGCCCATTTGGAAATAAGTGTATTGAATTTAGATGGAGGGCCACAAATGCTTGGCAGCAGAACAGTTGGCAGAGCGAGGCTGCCGTTTACATTGAAAAACAATATACACTATATATACAGCAATATGTGGACACAACTTCAAATTAGTGGATTCAGCTATTTCAGCCTCACCCATTGCTGACAGGTGTATAAAATCGAGCACACAGCAATGCAATCTCCATAGACAAATATTGGCAGTAGAATGGCCTTACTGAAGAGCTCAGTGACTTTCAACGTGGCACCGTCATAGGATGCCACCTTTCCAACAAGTCAGTTCGTCAAATTTCTTCCCTGCTAGAGCTGCCCCAGTCAACGTAAGTGATGTTATTGTGAAGTGGAAACGTCTAGATACAACAACAGCTCAGCCGCAAAGTGGGAGGCCACACAAGCTCACAGAAAGTGACCGGCGAGTGCTGAATTGCGTAGTGCGTAAAAAACGCCTGTCCTCGGTTGCAACATTCACTACTGAGTTCCAAACTGCCTCTGGAAGCAACGTCAGCACAATAACTGTTTGTCGGAAGCTTCATGAAATGGGTTTCCATGGCTGAGCCGCCACACACAAGCCTAAGATCACCATGCGCAATGTCAAGCGTTGGCTGGAGTGGTGTAACATCCGCTGCCATTGGACTCTGGAGCAGTGGAAACGTGTTCTAATGAATAATGGGGAGTAATGAATTACGCTTCACCATCTGGCAGTCCAACGGACGAATCTGGGTTTGGTGGATGCCAGGAGAAGGCTACCTGTCCCAATGCATAGTGCCAACTGTAAAGTTTGGTGGAGGAGGAATAATGATATAGGGATTTTTCCTTAGTTCCAGTGAAGGGAAAAATCTTAAGGCTACAGCATACCACGACGAGTCTGTGCTTCCAAATTTGTGGCAACATTTTTGGGAAGGCCCTTTCCTGTTTCAGCATGACAATGGCCCCGTGCACAAAGCGAGGTGCATACAGAAATGTTTTGTCAAGATCAATATGGAAGAACTTGATTGTCCTGCACAGAGCCCTGACCTCAATCCCAACGAACACCTTTGGGATGAATTGGAACGTCGACTGCGAGCCAAGCCTAATTGCCCAACCTCAGTGCCAGACCTCACTAATGTTCTTGTGGTTGAATGGAAGCAAGGGCCCACAGCAATGTTCCAACATCTATTGGAAAGCCTTCCCAGAAGAGTGGAGGCTGTTATATCAGCAAAGGGGGGACCAACTCCATGTTAATGCCCATGATTTTGGAATGAAATGTTCGACGAGCAGGTGTCCACATACTTTTGGTCATGTAGTGCATATTAATTTACACAAAGACAGGACGGTTGTTTTATAGCTGTTCTCACATATATATATTTTTTAAAGAAGTAACAACAAAATTATCTAAAAACTGAAAATTCAAAGATATTACAAAACACCACCACCAAAAGCATCCTGTTATAACTAGACTAGTGGAGGGGCTCTGTCTTACCAGTGATCTTGTACAAAGGAAAAGGAACAGTGCCACTACCTCGCTCTACAACCAAGGTGCATGAACTGATGATCAAACTGAAGTGAAGAGGCATTTATTGGAAGAGGAACTCTTGGAGGGCAGTTGGAGTTGATAAAAACACATATTTATTGATATAACTAATGCGTTTCGGCCCTTACAGTTCAACAGGGTTTTACAGACATGTAGTATAATGAGATCACTTACCAGTGATCTTGGCCTGGGTGGTGTCCAGGGGTCCGGTATGGAACAGCAGCTCTCCATGGTCTCCTCCAGAGAGGGGGCCATATTTGATGCGGTAGTTGTTTACTTGAGCCTGGCTGTTCTTCCACTCCAGAGTAATGCTCTCATCAGTCAGCTCTACTGTCTGCAGGTCCCGCGGGGCATCCAGGTCTGGAACACATCCAGTCACAGATCAGGCAGGGGGGAATGTCATGATCCCCTCGTAAATACAATACGATGTGTGGTCCAGACCCCAGTTGAGAACAGACCACCACTTTTTTATCGCCTGTTAGTATGTTTGCCTAAAATGTGGCCCCCCTGGGCAAAATGACTTTGACACCCCTGGCCTAGCTGATCAAAGATACTGGACAGTTTTTTATCTATTTTTTAAGCTTATTGGATGTTTATTCTAATCGAATCTAAATGTAAAACCGGTAAAGGGTCACACATTAACATATAAACATTTCACTAATCAACATTACATTTATTCTAATCAAAGACCCAGCAAACAAATTATTACATATCAATCATTTTGATATTATGCTGTTTAAAGGGTTGCGCACTTCCAGGCAAATTCCCCAAATTCCCCTTTCCCCAAATTCCCAGGTTTTACAGAAATCCCGGTTGAAGTTTTTCCAGATTTCCTTCTTATTCCCTCCCGATTACAGGTTTTTCCAGAAATCCCAATTGGAGCATACCTGGATATCCTGTTTATTCCCTCCTGATTCTAAGATTTCTGGAAAACTTTTGAAACCCCAGTGCTGTATAGTTTGCTTGTCCCTAATGGGCCCTGGTGCACTGTAAAGGGAATAGGGTGCCAAATGGGATACAGGTCTTCTCTTACCTGTTAGGAAGGTCTCAGACACGGGCACGCTGGTCATCTCTCCCCTCTTGGCCATGAGAGATACCTCATACTCTGTGTCAGGGTTCAGGCTGCCCAGGTGGTGCTGTGTGTCGCTAGAGGACAGCTCCACTGTCTTCCTGTCTGAGGGGTTGTCGCTGGGCCCATAGGACACTCTCACCCCATCCACCATGGCCACCGGCAGGAACCAGGTCACCAGCGCTGTGGTGTCCGTCACATCACGCAAATTCACCTCTCTAGGAGAATCAATCTCTGGGGAGAGAGGAGGAGGGGGGGGGGGGTACAGGGTGCTCTATGAATACAGCCCTATGGTACCTGGTCAAAAGTATTGCACTATATAGGGAAGAGGTTGCAATTTAGGTCACATCCCAGGACTGAGTACGTTTAGTTAGCATTCATGATGTTTTTCATGTAGAGCAGCGTTTCCCAAACTAAGTCCTCATGTCCCGAAGGTGTGCACATTACACAGCTGATTCAAACACTACACAGCTGATTCAAATGATCAAAGCTTGATGATTAGTTGATTATTTGAATCAGCTGTGTAGTGCTAGGGCAAAAAACTAAACGTGCACCCCCTGGGGTCCCGAGGACCAAGTTTGGTCAAAGAACAGGGTTTAATAAGGCAGGTTGTCTATTTTTAATAATGCAAGGGAGGTGATACTGGTTAGAAGTGTCCTGGTAAAAGGCCATGGATAGGGCAGAGAGACTTGGAATCTGATTTAAAGAGTTTGAGCTCTCATCAGAGCCTTTGTTACAGGGTTGAATATGAATAGTGACAGGATTTACTACCAATAATCATTTGAAAATAAACGGTGCATGACGTTATTCATGTAAGTACAGATCAAAACCCAGAGCATGAAAGGCACTTTCCCTACATTATGATGGAATTGATTTGTCACAATTAGCAACTTCATGAAAGTCAACCTTCTGCAGAAGGCAGATAAAACAGGGAATCTGCACTGGAGCTTAACATAGATTTAACCCCCAATGCGATTGGCTGGCTATGTGTGTATGTGTGTGTGTGTGTGTGTGTGTGTGTGTGTGTGTGTGTGTGTGTGTGTGTGTGTAGTTCGAGGGTTGTGATTGTTTCCTGGGAGGAGGATGGCTTCCCATGAGCCGGATTGGTGCCTTCCTCCCTCCCACACAAACACATGCCATGGGGGAGGGGATCACTCCATGCAATTAGTCCCACTAGTCCCACAGAATGCTAATCCCACTACACTATCTCTATGTGACTAATTAAACCTACCCTAATCAGAAACCGTGGATAGATGGCGGCATTCACATAAAACTGACAGCGCGAACTGCCGCATTCAATGATGGAAAGATGACTTGGAATATGGCCGGATATAAACAGTGTAGTTATTCCCTCCGCAAGGCAATCAAACAAGTGAAATGTTGGTATAGGGACAAAGTGGAGTTGCAATTCAAGGGCTCAGACACGAGACGTATGTGGCAGGGTCTACAGGCAGTTATGGACTACAAAAAGACAACCAGCCAAGCTGCTTCCAGAAAAACTAAACCCCTTTGCCCGCTTTGAGGATAACACAGTGCCACCGACACGGCCCGCTACCAAGGACTGCGGGCCCCAAAACTTCTCCGTGGCCGACGTGAGTAAGACTTTTAAATGTGTTAACCCTCGCAAGGCTGCTGGCCCAGACGACGTCCTTACCTGCGTCCTCAGAGCATGCGCAGACCAGCTGGCTGGTGTGTTTACGGACATATTCAATTGCTCCGTATCCCAGTCTGCTGTCCCCACATGCTTCAAGATGGCCACCACTGTTCCTATACCCAAGAAGGCAAACGTAACTGAACTTAATGACTATCATGTCGTAGCACTCACTTCTGTCATCATGAAGTGCTTTGAGAGACTAGTCAAGGATCATATCACCTCCACCTTACCAGCCACCCTAGACCCACTTCAGTTTGCATACCGCCCCAACAGGTCCACAGACGATGCAATCGCCATCACACTGCACACTGCCCTATCCCATCTGGACAAGAGGAATACCTATGTAAGAATGTTGTTCATTGACTACAGCTCAGCATTCAACACCATAGTACCCTCCAAGCTCATCATTAAGCTTGAGGTCCTGGGTCTCAACCTCGCCCTGTGCAATTGGATCCTGGACTTTCTGACTGGCCACCTCGAGGTAGGAAACAACATCTCCAGTTCGCTGATCCTCAACACTGGGGCCCCACAAGGGTGTGTGCTCAGCCCCCCTCCTGTACTCCCTGTTCACCCATGACTGTGTGGCCATGCACGCCTCCAACTCAATCATCAAGTTTGCAGACGACACAACAGTAGCAGGCTTGATTACCAACAACGACAAGACAGCCTACAGGGAGGAGGTGAGGGCACTCGGAGTGTTGTGTCAGGAAAACAACCTCTCACTTAACTTCTCAGGGAGCAGCTCCCGAGGTGACGGTTTTGGAGAGCCTGGCGTGCCCAAAGTAAAATGCCTCCCATTCAGGCCCAGAAAATAGGATATGCATATTTTTAGTACCATTGGATAGGAAACACTCTGAATTTTCCAAAACTGTTAACCATTTGTCTGTGAGTGAAACAGAACGGATATGGCAGGCAAAACCCCGAGGAATTTCTGTCCTGGAAAAAGTGATTTTGACACATTGCTCATTTGGAAACCCCTCCCTCATGAAAATGACCATATAAGGGCATATGAATGCAGTACACATCGCTTCCTTATTATGTCAACAGCCTCGAGATGGTGTTTCCCTCCATTTTGGATGCTTTAGACCAGAGAAAACGACCAAACAAGTGGGTCCCCCCTTGATGTCAACAGTACCCAGGGCGCGCGCCCGAGAAGTCGCGCAGTGTCTTATTTACCGTCTTTAGAGCTCAGTTTATATTCCGGTTGATTTATTATAGTAAATATACGTAAAAGTGTTCCTAAGGATACATTTAAAATGATGTTTGATTGTTCTTGGACAAGTTTATAGGTATAGGTTGAACGAGTTCTCTTCACGTTTCAATGGGCGAGTGGACGCTGTATTTTCTTATCATAACGCGCCAACCAAACNCTTAACTTCTTAAGGAGCAGTGGTGCGCTAGCGCCCCACTCCCGACACTACCCGGTGAAATGCAAGGCGCCAAATTCAAAATCCAAAAGTTGAATTATTAAACATTCATCAATATACAAGTGTTGCATAGTCATCAAAAGCTCTGCTTCTTGGCAATATCACAGCGTTGTCAGATTTCAAAAAGGCTTTACGGCGAAAGCACTACATTTGATTGTTTGAGGGTAGCACCTCCAATATTTTTCCCATTACCATAAATTCATAAGCCATCACGGTTCACACAAAACACATTTCACAGCGAAAACAAATCAATTACCTTTTGAAGAACTTCTGCTGAGGGCTTCCCAAGTGTCCAACGAAGACAATCCATGGTTCTTTTGTTAGAAAAAGTCATGTATTATATCCATAAATCTCAGTTTGGTTGGCGCGTTATGATAAGAAAATACAGCGTCCACTCGCCCATTGAAACGTGAAGAGAACTCGTTCAACCTATACCTATAAACTTGTCCAAGAACAATCAAACATCATTGATAATGTATCCTTAGGAACACTTTAATGTATATTCAGTATAATATTTCAATCGGAATATAAACTGGGCGATAAGAAAGGAAAAAACCACAGAGCGCGCAAGCCCGGGAACGCGCATTCTCTTCTGTTGACTTCTGTGTGGCCACTTCCTAATTCTTCTTCTTCTGCCATCTAAAGCATCTAAATAGAATCAAAACAGTGTCCAGAGACTGTTGACATCCAGAGGAAGCAATAGGTACTGCATTCATACTCCCTTATATGGGCATTTTCATAAGGGAGGGGTTCCAAATGAGGCAATGTGTCAAAATCACTTTTTCCAGGACAGAAATTCCTTGGGTTTTCGCCTGCCATATCCGTTCTGTTATACTCACAGACAAAATTTTAATGTGCATATCCTATTTTCTGGGCCTGAGTGGGAGGCATTTTACTTTGGGCACGCCAGGCTCTCCAAAACCGTCAGCTGCTCCCTAAGAAGTTAAAAAATAGTATATGGCATATTAAATATATTACGCTATTGTTATCATATAGAAACATAATGGAATATTGTACATCATATTAATATACATTGCATTCAATTTCACATAATAATCTTTTGGTTCAGCCTTAATGTATAATGAGCATCATCAAACAGGGGGGACATATTAGGTGTACGCTAAATCCCCCAAAAAGAAGTTGAGTTTCTATGTGCGGAATTTCCCAAGATACCAACTTTCTATACAGTCGCTAAATTACACAAACAAGTGTCTCCTCCTCCAGGTAGACCCATTGTAGCAGCAATCGACTCTGTGACATCCAACATTTCTACATTTGTAGGTTACCACATTAAACCGATGGTTGAGAATCTCCCATCTTATGTCAAAGACATTAGTCACATGATCTCATTGATAGAGGGCTTAGGAAGGATACCAGAAGGCACCCTGCTGGCCACTTTTGATGTGGAGAGCTTGTACACTAACATCCCACACACTGGAGGTTTGCAGGCACTGCAACACTTCCTTCAGCAGAGAGACTCTACCCTTGCTCCATCAAATGATTGCATCTTACAACTTACTGAACTGATATTATCCAATAACTACTTCCTCTTTGAGTCAGACTTTTTCCTTCAAATTCGGGGTGTAGCCATGGGCTCCCCTTTTTCCCCCAACTATGCTAACCTGCATGTGGGACAATTTGAAGAAGCATTCCTTTATAAAACAGACACACACCCCTTACTTTCTAAAATACTCCTATGGAAGAGATACATAGATGATGCCTTTGTGCTCTGGGAAGGAAGTCAGCAGGAACTAAATTAATTCCGAACACTACTAAACGAGAGCTCTGAATACCTCAAATTCACCATGCAGACTGATGAGAGAACTACCTGGACATGGATTATCAAAGAGAATGATGCATTACACACAAAGCCCATAGATCGCAATACCTTGCTATGTGCGGATAGTATGCATCCCCTTCCCCTCAAGAATCGTCTACCATATAGCCAGTTACGCAGGGTTAAACGAATCTGTGGCCACCAGTCAGATTTTGACAGCAACGCTAAAAGAATGACAGATACATTCAAAATGAGAGGCTACAAGGACAAAACTCTTGATGCTGCAATGATGAAAATATCTCAAAAACCAAGAGAGGAATTACTAAAAACTCAACCAAAGAAGAAAAACAACGCAACCGTCTTTTGCACTAAGTACACCAAGTGTTCGGAGAAAATGAAAGCAATCCTGAAAAAGCACTGGCATATTCTGCAATCAGACCAAAAAATTGCACACCTCTTCAAGGAACCCCCACTGGTGGTCTATAAGCGTGGTCGCAATATTGGAGATATCTGACATTCCCCCTGAGCCCACTCAGACACTCTTGACACCTATCCCAAATGGGAACTACAAACGTGGCTCATGCGCACAGTGCAATAGCACTATAAAAACGTCTTTCTCCAGACACCCACATACAGGTCGAAAGATCCCTGTGAGGGGTATCATCTCATGCAAGACCAAGGGAGTAATCTATCTCATCACCTGTTCATGTGGAAAAGCCTACGTAGGACAAACGAAAAGACAATTAGTACAACGCATAGCTGAACACCGCAGCTCAATCAGGTGTAAGAACATTGACTATCCAGTAGCAGCTCACATCTAAAAACATTGACACCTAGTGGTCTGAATATTGACTTTGATCTCAGGCCCTTCTTATGAACAACATTTTTCCTTAATGAACAAGTCTTATAAATTCATATATTTTTCTACAGCTTATTAGCGTACACCTAATATGTTCCCCCTGTTGATGATGCTCATTATACATTAAGGTTGAACCAAAAGATTACATGTAACAAATTATTATGTGAAATTGAATGAAACAATGTATGTTGATGCTAATATGATATACAATATTCCATTATGTTTCTATATGATAACAATAGCGTAATATATTTAATATGCCATATACTCTTTTTTAACAGTTTCACTAATACATTTTTATTAACTTAATCATTATGACACACCCCTCACTATTGTCATTAATTAAACTATAATTGCACTGTTTGTCTACATAACCTGGTTCAAGTATTCATGACATTACCCTGAAGAAGGCACAGGGATGCCTATACATGGAGTGTGCGACTTTCATTATTTTGATAGTTTAGGGCTGGAATGTTCCACAAAGCTTTTTTTTCCTAAATTATAAATAACACACCATTCTCCATGACTATTCTTTAATGTGTTGGTCGTGCAGTATATTTTAACCTCCCCTCGAGCCACATAAAAATAGCTTGGCTAGTGAGAGGGTTAGAGGTGTATAGTTTCAACACCAAAACCTGTTGTTATATTGATCCCATAAAAGCCATTAGCCTTTATAGCAGCAGCATTATGGAGATTTGATTTCCTCATAAATGTTAACCAGCCAAGGGGGTAGGGATGGCTTTTTACTGCCTCTGGGAAATCAAGAAGTTGCCATGAAAAGTAACACGCTAATCACTCAATATTGGATGCACTATAAAGGAAATAGGTTGCCATGTGGAACACACACTCAGTGTAACGCCCAGGCCTGAGATGACAGGCTGGAGCGTTTTGGTTTCGTTTTGGTGTAGGGTTTGTGTGTTCTAGTTGTGTCTATTTCTATGTTGGGATAATGGTTCCCAATTAGAGGCAGCTGAGTCTCGTTGCCTCTAATTGGGAACCATATATATTTTTGGGAGTTGCACTTTAGTTTCGTGGGTTATTGTTTATGTTATGGTTAGCGTGTTCTGTCATTCGTGTATAGTTTAGGTTCTGCCTCTCGTGTATAGTTTAGGTTCTGCTATTCATGTTTAGTTAGGTTTCGCCAGTCGTGGTTAGGTTTAGATCTCTGTGTTGTGTTTAGGATTTAGCGTTAGGGTTCGCGTCTTGTTCCTCGTTTTCTTGTTTTGTTCCGTCTCGTCCCTTCTTTCAATAAATATGTATTCTGGCTACATCGCTGCGTCTTGGTCTGTCCCGAGTGAAGAGAATCATGACACTCAGAGCTGCAGCAGAGGGGATATTCAATAGAGAAACCTAGTGAATCAAGGTGACAATGTGTTTCAGTGTGTAACTATGACAGCTGTAAGCTGTTTTTGAGTCTGTGTGTATTGCTGGAAATCATGTCTTTTAAATCTCCAGCAGGCAGTCAGAATGGCGTAAAAGGGGTTTACGGATTATTCCAATGCAAATATGTCATGAATACAAGAATTAGAGTACACTTGAGGTTGGCAGGAAATAGTTAATAATATTTTGAAATAGTTATTTCATTTACTTGTTTCATTGCGCGACAAGCTACCATCTACGCAGATTCAACATTCAAGTTAATTTCCCAACGGAAAGATATTGGCCTGGAGGAGCAAATTCTTGTCCTAAAAAACAAGTGAATAGAACTCTAACTGCTGTATGTATGTACTCACTTGTGAAAACGTTCTTGCGTGATGCAGGTCCGCTGGTGTTGTTCTTCACCACCTCCAGTTTGACCTCGTACTCCTGACCAGGTCCCAGCCCAGACTGCTCGAACATGGTGTCAGGGCTGCCCAGGGAGTTCAGAATCTCCCCATTCTCCTCTTTCTGACAACACCAAACAATAACAGTCATTAAAATGGTATGGCATGTTTTATGACACACTTCCCCTTGGGGATCAATAAAGTACCTATCTATCTAGTGTATCTACCGTTACCCACCTCAACGTCAAGGTTAGGTTTGGGCTACTTCCCAAATGGCACCCAAATCACTACCTTCCCAGGGCCCCTCTGGTCAAAAGTAGAGCACCTTATAGTGGATGGGGTACTATTTGGGAATAGGGCAGCCACATTGTACTCAGAGGATTCTGTCTGTGATTGTTAAACTACTGTAAGGATGTGGGGGGAACTGAATGTAATTAACTGTGGCTTTCATGTCCTTGGATTACTTCTCAGAGGCTTTAGAAAAGAAAAAACAAAGAATTTAGAAACAATAATGGTTCTGTGCCTCATTGCTGCAGTACATGGCCATTAGAGCTGTCAACAGAAGCCCTGTAGAACATTTAGTCACATTTAACTGTTGACTTAGAGACTTGAGTACTGGCTCGGCTAAATTATTTCCACAGGATACTCTGATTCACATAGTATTTGTCCCAAATGGCACCCTACACCCTGTTCCCTATATAGTGCACTACGTTTGACAAGGACCCATAGACCCATAGGCTTCTGGTCAAAAGTAGTGCACTAAATAGGGAAAGGTGTGGCATTTAGAACACAAACACATATAGCTAAGGCAATTACTAAAGCTAGGAGTGGGTCTGTCTGTCCTTTCATGGGGCGGTGTATGGTTTCTACCAAAGGGAAGTGGGGATAATGATAGGCTTTTGGATTCAGAAGATCTCAGCCTCCTCCTTGTGGAATATGTAGAGACAGATCCAATAACAACATGCAATGCACCATGGGAGACAGGTGAGAGGCATGGTACTCACTCAGGTTGTCTGAAGACGAGGGGTCTACTACTGATAACTCAGTGTTTCTATAGATGAGGGGTCTATTACTGATAACTCAGTGTTTCTATAGATGAGAGGTCTACTACTGATAACTCAGTGTTTCTATAGATGAGAGGTCTACTACTGATAACTCAGTGTTTCTATAGATGAGGGGTCTACTACTGATAACTCAGTGTTTCTATAGATGAGGGGTCTACTACTGATAACTCAGTGTTTCTATAGATGAGAGGTCTACTACTGATAGCTCAGTGTTTCTATAGATGAGGGGTCTACTACTGATAACTCAATGTTTCTATAGATGAGGGGTC
>QNTS01001133.1:275203-307232 GCA_003317085.1 Hucho hucho | reverse complement strand
GGTCTACTACTGATAACTCAGTGTTTCTATAGATGAGGGGTCTACTACTGATAACTCAGTGTTTCTGTAGATGAGGGGTCTACTACTGATAACTCAGTGTTTCTATAGATGAGGGGTCTACTACTGATAACTCAGTGTTTCTATAGATGAGGGGTCTACTACTGATAACTCAGTGTTTCTATAGATGAGAGGTCTACTACTGATAACTCAGTGTTTCTATAGATGAGGGGTCTACTACTGATAACTCAGTGTTTCTATAGATGAGGGGTCTACTACTGATAACTCAGTGTTTCTGTAGATGAGAGGTCTACTACTGCTGACAACTTACAGTGTTTCTGAAGATGAGGTTCCAGCCATCAAATGGGATGTCCAGGGGGTCCCACTGAACCTCTACTGCAGTCTCCCTCACTGATGTGAACTTGAGTCCCTCCGGCTCAGGGAGATCTAATGGGATGAGACGGACATATTAAACTATGTTTGATGTTCTGTTTACTAAACCCTCAGGACACCCAGCACATGGTCTGTTTCAAAAATGGCACCCTATTCCCTATATTGTGCACTGCTTTCGATCAGAGCCAGCCCTATGGTTCCTGGTTGAAAGAAGTGCACTATATAGGAAATAGGCTGGCTGGTTCCAATGATGGATTGATCAAGGGTAACAACATTGAAAAACTACAACATCCCATTTACAATTAGGGATTTAATTAAATGAGATTAGCAACAGAGGTTCGCATGAGCCCGGCAATCATTTTGTTGATATAAATTAGATTTTTATTGACTGCGCGTTATGAATGTCACTTTTGCATTACCCCAGATCTGGGAGAGCAAACAAGTCAGGCACCAAAGGTGAGGTGAGGGTGTACGGAGTCCATATTAGGTCAGTCTCAGTCAGACTTGAGTCTGTCTTTTCACGAGTTCCTGGTGAGACTGAGACGGCCCTAATATGGACACCGTAGAGGTGACTTACAGCTCTGGGCTGAAGTTTCCCCAGTTACAGATCTAGGATCAGCTTACCTTCCACCAATCCTAACCTTACCCATTAGTGGGGAAAATTAAAAACTGACACAAGGTGAGAGTCTTAGGTCAACTTTATACTACTCCTGACTTACGTGTTGCCACTCTGGCACTGACAGGAACACTCCTCTTGTTGCTGAGGACAGCGAAGACACTGATCAGATACTCCACACCAGGCTCCAGCTCACTGATGGTGGCGTTCTTCTGATCCCCAGGCACACGCATGTCCAGCTCCAGGCCTCCAAGTGCAGTGGGCACATAGGTGACCAGGTACTCTGCCACCTGCATCTCGTTAGTCCAGGACAGGTCCACTGTCTCTGGGGTGACCTCCAGCACTGTCAGGTCCTTGGGTGGAGACACTGGAGAGACACACAACCACATCATGTTAGGGGACATACTCAGTATAGTAGGTATAATTGTAACAGATAAGTGTTTTTTTATTGTTTATACTATGGACTTGGTTGGGTACGCTTTATAAAATAACAAAATAACATACAACTACGATATGTATCACAAATGCAAAGGACAATGCCTATGAATCACTTTCAAGTTCAAGTAGTCTTACTGGGCAGGGAAATTAAAATGTCCAGATTTGCTAAACGTAGAATTTCTGTCAGGAAATTCCAGCAGCTACACAACTACGCTTCAATGGAGGGTGGGCTTCGAATAGCATAATTTTTTAAAATGTCTCTGATCTGAGGTATTTTGCGGCAACTAACGACATATATTCAAACAAATCATAAATTCTCCAAGATGACTCCAATAGCCATGGACATTTTCATTTGACATCCACATTAAACAGCAACATTATTTATTCAAAGCAACATAACCAATGTTGTGCAGCCAGAAACTTGGGTGGGTCATGACCCAAATACGGGTCGTGGGAGGTTTTGAATGGGTTGAGAGTTTGAGTAAACATTTTCATAATTACATTTATTCACCCAAACAATTCCTATTGGATTGAGACTGAGACAACCTGGTTCAATTTGGGTTCTGAGGCAAAACCAGTTGAGATCCATTGCCCTAATACACTACTTTTGACCAGAGCCCTATTGGCCCTAGTCAAAAGTAGTCCACTATAAAGGGAATAGGGTGCCATTTGGCGTTCATCCTCGGTGTCTTACCCCCAGAGCAGTCCTCTCCGATGAAACCTTCGTTACACAGACACACTCCATCCATACATCTCCCCTGGTCCTCACAGTCTCCTGGACAGGTAAGCACAGAGCAGTCCAGGCCCTGGAATCCCTCGAAGCACACACACTTCCCATCTACGCAATAGCCCCTCTCCAAGCAGTTGTTGGGACACGTCTTCTCACTGCAGTCCTCCCCAGCAAAGCCTTTGTTGCACACACACTGGCCGTTAACACAGTGCCCACGGTTCAGACAGTTGTTGGGACAAGTCAGCTCGCTGCAGTCTTTGCCCGTGAAGCCAAGGAAGCACACGCACGTGCCGTCAACACACTCACCGCGTCCCAGGCAGTCTTTGGGGCAGGTCTTGATGCTGCAGTCGTCCCCGGCAAAGCCTTTACTGCACACACACTGTCCATTCAAACAGCGGCCTCGGTTCAGACACTTCATGGGGCAGGAGATTTCAGAGCAGTCGTCACCCTCAAATCCTACATTGCAGACACACTCTCCATTTACACACTGGCCTCTGTTGCTGCAGTTGTCTGGGCAAGACAGGATGGAACAGTCCACTCCCTCGAAGCCTGGGTCGCAGATGCACCTCCCGTTGAAGCAATGGCCTTTCTCAGTACAATCGTTGGGGCAGGTGAGCTTGGAGCAGTCCTCGCCGCTGTAGCCAGAGTGACACACACATTGGCCGTCGACACACATCCCACGGTTGTTACAGTTGTTGAGGCAGGTGAGTTCCCCACAGTCCTCCCCGGTGAAGCCCTCCTCGCAGAAGCAGGATCCGTTGACGCAGCGGCCACGGTCATAGCAGTCGTTGGGGCAGATGAGCTCGGAGCAGTCGTAGCCCATCCATGGCTCGTCACACACACACTCATCGTCTACACAGCGGCCGCGTCCCAGGCAGTTGTTCAGGCAGTTGGTCTGGGAGCAGTCGCTCCCGGTGAAGCCGTCCTCACAGATACACATGGCATCGATGCACTCCCCGTTGTCCCCACAGTCCTGCTGACATGGCTCCATGCTGCAGTCGTCTCCGTGGAAGCCCTCGAAGCAGACACACTTGCCATCGACGCAGCGTCCCTGGTCCTGGCAGAAGTTGGGGCACTCAGGCTCGGTGCAGTTGGGTCCCTTCCAGCCGGGCTCACACACACAGCTGCAGGTCTCAGTGCTGAAGTTACCACGGCCGTTACAGTAAGGCTTGGTGGCCACCTCACCTGAGGAAACGTAGAGGAAAAAACACATAAATCTATTAAATTATGATAATACTATAATCTTTGCAGCAAATAATATATGTACAAAAAGACAATAGCAATGAGTCGGAATAGGGAAAAATGATCTATAGCAGAATTAAAACCAATGTAGGAAGGTAATCAAAGTGAAAACTACAACTCTAACTGCCGCTAGAACCGTGTTTCTAAATCCTGGTCTTTGGAACCCAAAGGGGTGCACATTTTCCTTTTTGCCCTAGCACTAACACACTTTATACAATGAATAAACCCACTATCAAGCCTATAGTTGAAACAGGTGTGTAACATTGCCTGAGAATGTCTCTGGTCAAAATGTTCTGTTCTGTACTGTACCTGTAACCTGGGCTCCACAGCAACCGGCTCCACTGCCACACTGTTCTCTGAGGCTGGACAGCTCAGACTCCAGCATCTCAAGTCTGCTAAAGATGTCCTTCATATCGGGCATGTGGTTGTCACAGCCACATGCCTGCTTGGGGATGTTGATACGGTGGGTGAACACGATCTGGTTCTCTCCGTCCATCGTGTGGTCCAGGTTCTCCGTGCCCTGCATGTCCGACTGGACTGGACTTCGTTTAGGCTTGACCTTGGTTCCTCCTGGGCTCTCCACGTCTACGGAACACAGGGAGCTGGAGGGAACGTTGATGTTGTAGACGTGGTTGAAGACCACCGGATGGTCAGAATGGGGCAGGGTCAGGTTCTTAGAGGGTTCTCTCAGGGTTTCTCTGCGGTGGCGGATGATCTTCTTGACCAGGCCGGCGCTGGAGAGCTTAAGCAGCACAGCCACGATCACACAGCCTAGGAGCAGGCCTTTCATCACCATGATGACCAGGTCCTGTCACGTCCTGTTGGGGGCGCTTGTGAGCGGTCAGGGACGGGGGAGGAGAATGGAGTCCTTCTATCTGGGAGATGGCGCAGATGCCCTTGTGTGTAAGAAAGAAAGAAAAAAGAAAGAAAGAAAGAAAGAAAAAGAAAGAAAGAAAGAAAACATCATGTGAATAGAAGCAGAAGGTCAGCCTTCAGATAAACTGTATGTATGAAAAGGCTAGGAAACATAAGAGTTGAGAGAGATTTTGACAAATACAGTAGCTACTTTATCTATTTACAATCTCAACCAACTCTCAATTCTCAAGTTATGAAACTCAGAACTACGTTGACATTTCTAGTTTGCCCTTGCTAGCCAGTATGGAGTTGACAGAGACTAACACAAAACACCCTGATACACAGGGGACCATGTGGCTGCAGTGAAATGTCATAGTATCCCACTAAAAGCAATTAACCTTCCACAGGCCCCCTCCAATACATGATCCTGTTGCAGCCTGCCTGTCTGCCTACCCTTCCTGCCTGCCGGACTGCTCGTCTCCCTGCCAGCCTGCCTGTCTGTCTGCATGTTTCCCTGCCTGTCTGCCTGTTTGTTTCCCTGCCTGCCTACCTGCCTGCCTGCCTATTTCCATGCCTGCCTGCCTGTTTCCCTGCCTACCTGCCTGTTTCCCTGCCTACCTGCCTGCTTGTTTCCCTGTCTGTCTGCCTGCCTGCCTGTTTCCCTGCCTACCTGCCTGCCTGTCTCCCTGCATGTCAGACTGCCTGCCTGCACCCCATCTCAACCCCCCTGGTCACAGTGGAGGACACAGGCACTTAGTGGATGACATTGTGGCATTATTTTGTCTATTTCTCTGAGGACTAACACTGCAGGGCCAATTACTGCAGGGGTGGTGTGTTGTGACCTTGAGTACTGCTCAAGCTTATTCTCCGTCCGGGTTTCTCATGACAGGCTGCCATAAACAGCAGGCAACACCTGCATGTGGGGAGTGGGGAGCTACCCCTCTCCCTCCTCTCCCCTTCCCGACTCCCTATACCACAACCCAAGCTGACAGATTAATACCGATGAGGGGGAGACCATCTGCAGGTTTCTGGCTAGCCTAGTGGCGCACCGCACGTGGCCGGGTGTTCAGTTTGCTCCCCAAATGGCACCCTATTTATTCCCTTTATAGTGCACTACTTTTTACTAGAGCCCTATGGGTATTAGTTTAAAAAAGAAAATAGTGAACTGTAAAGGGGATAGGGTGCCATTTGGTACGCATCACAGGGCTCCCCAAGGGTCAGATCAGCATTCACCTGACCGCTCTACAGACGGCCATTCAGCTTCTTTTGGTAACATGATTCTTTCTACACCAGAAGTTACTAGGCTGTTTGGCAAGGCTCCCGAGCATTGAAGGCTGCTTGAAGGGAGAATGGCGCATAATAATGGCTGTAACAGAGCAAATGGAACGGCATCAAACACATGGAAACCATGTGTTTGATGTATTTGATACCATTCCACTGATGCCGCTCTAGCCATTACCATGAGCCCGTCCTCCTCAATTAAGTTACCACCAACCTCCTGTGCTCCTGAGACATGTTGTTTCTTTTAAGAGTAACGGTCTGCTGGAAAATGTGCCGAGATTGTATTGTGGTTTGGAGACAGGCAGTAAAAGTTTGTTTTCTTTCCTTTAATCCTGTGGTTACATAAAACATACAGGTTAGTGAATGTATTCTCCACTGTAAATACAGGTTAGTTAAAGTATTCTAGTCACTTTGTGTAAGTTAAGAGTGACATATTTAGAAATACCTCGTTATTGGCACATTATACGTGGGGACATGAGTGTAAATACAAACGTAACAATGGATTTCCTGCCTTCAAAAAAAAGTGTGTGTTTTGTACAACAAGCTAATTAAATACTAACTTTTCTGCACCATCTATTTGGTGTTCCTCATCTTCAGTAAGTACATCATTTCTACACTCTCCCCTGTGAGAGCAGAAGGCGGGGGGCTGACAGCCAGGACAGTCATTGGCACAGGGAAGTCATGAACAGGTAATATCCTGTGCTGCGAGGAGCTGCAGCTGCTCTGCTTCTGTCTGCTCTGTCTCCTGAACCGGGGCTGGCTGACGTGTGATTAGGCTGGCTGACAGATGAGCTCAAGTCACAGGGATACAGGGGATGGGAACCCATGGCTGATCTCAGCTTCAGCAGCCTCACGTAGCCAACCGCTGATTAGACAGACAGGGATGAGTGCCTCCGTGATGGACGCACAGTAAGAGCACTAATGTAGCCTGCTAATGGGAGCGCTAAGATCTGGACCCTAGGGGTGCTAAAAAGCTACCCCCCACCTTACACACACACACACACACACACACACACACACACACACACTCCACTCTGCCTGAGCATCGCAAACCAGGGATTAAATCAACAAAATAGCCAGAAAATTGCTTTGAGCTGCTGCTGGGGTTTTAGTTCTGGACGGATGGTTGGCTTTCTCACTTTGGAGACTGGCTGGCTTCTCTCCACATGGACCTCTAAGGGACCCAACCCTCCCTGAGAGACCGAACTACTCTTTGTGTGAGGCATTATTTAGCAAATCTGTGGCTTTGGCAAAACACAGTATTATTCAAAAATAAGTGGAAAGGAATAAAATAAAAAAATGTCTATTCAGAATCAACTATCTACAACAGGAGAAGCTAATGCCAGCTACTTGTGACCATAAGGTTATTATTAGATGATACTGTGAATAACAGACAGTTGTAGCTTTTTTCTACCATGGGAAACGGAGAAAACGGCCTTCCCTCCTGGACTTCCGTCAGCAGACCCCTGTGGCCATGGTTCGATGCTAATGCAGCTGGTCGCTGGCACACACACTCAGACCTGACACTATTTGACTGCTGCTGCTTTCTAATTCTCTCGCTTGTTTTTACTCTATTGTTAGCTTCTCAGACCGCAACAAAGCCAGTTGGCTGCCATGTGGCCAATGTGAGGGGAATTTTAACAGGGAAAGAAGAACCTGCTGGCTGGCACACATATTTAGTGCAAGTGATCTAAATTAGCCCAGTATTGTATGAGTGGTACTGAGCCGGCAACACTTCAGTTTTATACCCACCCCACACAGAGGACAACTGGGAATGGTTTCAAACAAAGTCGCGTCTTCAAAAGCTTCTCATACAAAACTTTGCAGTATTGACTATTCATCTGTCTTAACAATGGTGCCTATTTAAGCAATAAGGCCTGAGGAGGTGTTCTTCTGCACGACGCAACGAGGAATGCCAGGTTGCAGCCCTCAGCAAAAGTTTGGATTGATTCATTCGAAAGAAAATGGCAAATAAGAATGAGTATACACATCTCAAAACAAGCAAAGCAGCATTCTTCTCTGACCCTGCCATATGGACATACAATAATGAGCATGGGGATTAGAGTCAATGTCTACACCCCATAAAAATCTGTCAGTTCAAAGTTTCTCAGTCCAACGCATCACCCCTCTATGGAAAGATGAGACTCTCAGAAACACAATGGTGTTCTCCGTTTTGCTCTGAATTCGGTACAGCCGATGGGACTCGTTGGTAGAGCCGATCTTCCAACTTCTGTCTGTAGCATCCGAACAGTTTGGGCTACACACTAATAGGACGCCTCTGTGGAAATTTGTGGATTTGGCTATTTCAGCCACACCCGTTGTTTACAAATGTATAAAATCGAGCACATCGCCATGCAATCTCCATAGACAAACATTGACAGTAGAAGGGCTGTACTGAAGAGCTCAGTGACTTTCAACGTGGGACCGTCATAGTCAGTTCATCAAATTTCTGCCCTGCTACAGCTGCCACGGTTAACTGTAAGTGTTGTTATTGTGAAGTGGAAATGTCTAGGAGCAACAACGGATCAGCTGTGAAGTGGTTGGCCAGACAAGCTCACAGAACGGGACTGCCGAGCGTTGAAAAGCGTAGCGCCTAAAAATGGTCTGTTCTCGGTTGCAACACTCACTACCGAGCATAGTGCCAACTGTAAAGTTTGGTGGAGTAGGAAAAATGGTCTGCGGCTGTTTCTCATGGTTCGGGCTAGGCCCCTTAGATCCAGCGAAGGGAAATCTTAACACTACAGCACATAATTACATTCTAGACAATTCTGTGCTTTCAACTTTAGGGCAACAGTTTGGGGAAGGCCCTTTCCTGTTTCCGCATGACAATGCCCCTGTGCTCAAAGTGAGGTCCATACAGAAATGGTTTGTCGAGATTGGTGTGGAAGAACTTGACTGGCCTGAACAGAACCCTAATCTCAATCCCATCCAACACCTTTGGGATGAATTGGAACGCCGACTGCGAGCCAGGCCTAATCGCCCAACATCAGTGCCCGACCTCACTAATGCTTTTGTGGCTGAATGGAAGCAAGTTCCTGCAGCAATGTTCCAACATCTAGTGGAAATCCTTCCCAGAAAATTGGAGGCTGTTATAGCAGCAAAGGGGGGACCAAACCCATATTAATGCCCACGATTTTGGAATGAAATGTTCGACGAGCATGTACAAGTGTTCATCAGTTCATCAGATGCTTGCAATGTAGCTACAGTAGATTCATGTAATTTCGTCCTTATTTGATCAATACATATGGAGACTGTTAAGTGCCAAAAATGAAGGTTTATATACATGTACAAAAAAAACTCCTGATCTTTCTTATATCTCTCAGATATAGGACAGACACTTCAGAACAAACATATTTTTAATTTTTTAGGGGACTTTCTGTTGTTCCATGTAGTGAATCTACTATTAAATGCGGTTTACATTGGGTTTAGACTGTTACGGGATCAATCAAGAACTAGGGTAAAATTGATTGATCAAATAAGGACGAAACTACATGAAAGATTTTGATTGATCAAATAAGGACGAAACTACATGAATCTACTGTAGCTACATTGCAAGCATCTGATGAAGTGATGAACAGTTTTACAATGTGGGTGTGGATACAATAAGCATGGTCCTTCATTTTCTATGGAAAATAAGAAATCGTGAGAGACAGAACTGAGACCCCGTAGAGATTAAATCTAATCCCCAGAAGTGTTTCTTTACATAAATCTGCTTCTCATACTTTACTGTACCTCCCTGCTTTTGTCATTTGTGTAATGTAAGAACCATGGCACTGTATCTCCAACTCCAACCAATGCAAGCCATGATCCTCCTTTACCTTACGGTACTGAACATGACTTTATTTCTCTGATAAAGACTCTCCTCTGTGTGCTGTATTTTTTCCTTCTGTATTGTGTAAGTCTTGGAGCATCTTAATCCTTCAATAAATCCAGTGAATGCACTTATTTAACACAAATCAGAAGGAAGAGGATGAGGCTTGAACATAGCAAGAGGGAAAACCAGGACAATGCAGGCCATTGAAATCCCTATAAGCTGCAGTTTTGTATAGCAAAATTTGCCTTTGTCTGTATCCCAAATGGCACTCTAGTCCCTAGTGCATTTCTTTTGACCAAGGACTCTGGTCAAAAGAAGGGCACTATTTAGGGAATAGGCGCAAGTAAGATTTTTGTTATAAATGTTTAACCGCTTAGCATAGCTGCTACCGTTTCCCACGTTAACTTCTAGTTTCAGGGGAAATAAACAATTATTGCTATTCTGTCGATGATTGCTTTTCCAGGAGTGCCTTTTATTTTCTTTCCTTGTCCCATCTTTCAGACACTGGAAGTTGTTATTTCAATTGGTTCTGTAGGAGCACTTAATGATTGATGAGAGGGAGCTTTCCGCCTGTAGAGGTTTTCAGACGTTATATGCAGAAGCCAGGATTTCTTTCAAACTCAGCTCAGCCTGGCCCCCATGCTGCAAACTTAATTATCACTCTAGCCTACAGGGGCGGACTGGGACCAAAAATCAAAAACCGGCCCAATTTCTTTCCTTGAGGCCCCGATTATTAGCCAGATAATAAGCATTTTGTGCTAAAAACCCAAGTTAAACAGATCCACTGGGCTAAAAATTGACCAGCCCATCTGCCATTTGCCTGAAATGCCAGATGGCCAGTCTGCCCTTGGTAGCCTAGCTTAACTAATACTCACTGCTCAATATGGTACAGTCAAGATAAATCACTAGAAAAGACAACTGTTCACCACACACAGTCTGGCCTGTCACTGCAACCAGTCTGTTTGGTAAAAAATACTAACTATCCATACAGCAGGAAGGAAGGCAAGTGTCATCTTTCTGCGGGCACATGTGTTTCATGACATAAATGCAAGCTAATACAGATCATGACTGTCTGCTAATGGTAAATGGAAGATACGAAAGTGGAGTATAAGGGAAGCAGTTGCACTGCTGGAGTGTACTACTCTACAGTATCAGTCAGATAAACTACACAACAAACAAACTGAATAATAAAACAGATTGGCACACTTGATGTGTAAAAACTGTAAATATTCAATGACTTCTTCAACCAACTCCCAGGACTGTATCTACATCCCCAGTATGTTAACCAGGGGACAGGGAGAAAGCATGCTTTTCGTTTCAGTAGAAATTATCAAGCTTGCCTAGTTTTGTAGGTCACCAATGGCAAAGACGGGTTTGCCTTCCTTGGCACACACTCTTATTTAATCTGGGTCGCTCGTGAGGAGACGAACAACCAGTTATTGTCTGGAGGATCTTTTCACCTTGAGAGACGCCATACAAAATATCTCGGTGGATGTATACTGACCCAGAGTACCAGGCTCATTGACCATGGTATCAGAGTACAAGGCTCAATGACCAGGAAATGCTGCTCCATCAAAAGATCATGAGAAAATACAACACATCAAACTGTCACACTTACATCTTCCATTCATTGTAAAGCCCTGGAAAAAAATATCAAATAAGTGACTCTCTCTTATCACATTTCAAGATTAATCTTTAAAGAGAAGCTTGGCAATAAGGCGGACCCGCTGGCTAATGTTGAAATGGTTTGACATGCACATAAATCATAATAAAACGCCTGCAAGGTGAAAGGGTTTCTACTTATGTCCTCTTCTGGAGTGGTTAATGTGTTTGTTTCAATCTCCACGAAGGTCACAATCAGAGAGAGAAAGGTAGAGAGAGAGAGAGAGAGAGAGAGAGAGAGAGAGAGAGAGAGAGAGAGAGAGAGAGAGAGAGAGAGAGAGAGAGAGAGGGTGGAGAGAAGAGACGGTTGCTGAGGCTAGCATTATATCTGTATGGCTGAGAGTTCTAATCATCAAACACAGAAATTGATTTCCTGTATGACTTATAACGTGGATTGAATGCGAGTGCGAGTGAGAAATGGGATCGATTGTAAACTCCAGCCCTCAGTCATGTTGCTGCTCACCAAAATGGGTTTCTAAAGTTATCACCCTGCAACAGGGAAACCCTGTGCTCTCTGTCTTTGTCTGGATCGATCATACAGTACACAACCCTTATTGATGCTGCACGGTGTTGAACTGAGTTGAGAACGACGCAGGAATTCATTTTTGAAAACACCGTAGATGAAGTAGTCAATCAATCTCATCTTATCCGTTCAAAGGGAGGGGAGGAAGGCACCACATGCTTTAGAGGGATGAGGCTAACTGATGGCACTGACTGTGCCCATGACCTAACACATTGTCTCATTGGAAAAAACAAAGCAACACAAAAGGGTACCATTTTGGATGCAGCCTCTAACGCAGTCCACTGCCTCCAAACAAGCCCTCTCAGTCTAGTTTGCTAGTGGACGACTGGATGCAGTCGCCTGCCCCGGGGACCTTTATTTTGTCTGGCCTGGATACAATTTTAAGGGCAGTCTGTTGTGGCAGATTTGGGCTCACTGATTGGTTTCTAACAAATTGTTTTGAGCAGTCATAATAATCACACAATACACTTCCATTTGTTTGGATGAAAGGCCTAGACCTCTCCCTGTACCTGCCACTGAAAAACATCCCCACAGCATGCTGCTGCCACCACCACGCTTCACCGTATGGATGGTGCCAGGTTTTCTCCAGAAGTGACGCTTGAAATTCAGGCCAAAGAGTTTAATCTTGGTTTCATCAGACCAGAGAATATTGTTTCTCATGGTCTGAGAGTCTTTAGGTGCCTTTTGGCAAACTCCAAGTGGGCTGTCATGTGCCTTTTACTGAGGAGTGGCTTCCGTCTGGCCACTCTACCATAAAGGCCTGATTGGTTGAGTGCTGCATAATAGGTTGTCCTTCTGGAATGTTCTGCCATCTCCACAGAGGAACTCCGGAGCTCTGTCAGAGTGACCATCGGGTTCTTGGTCACTTCCCTAACCAAGGCCCTTATCCCCCGATTGCTCAGTTTGGCTGGGCGGCCAGCTCTAGGAAGAGTCTTCATGGTTCCAAACTTCTTAGATTTAAGAATGAGGGAGGCCACTGTGTTCTTGGGGACCTTTAATGCTGCAGAATTTTTGGTACCCTTCCCTAGAGCTCTACGGACAATTCCTACAACTTCATGGCTTAGTTTTTGCTCTGACATGCACTGTGGGACCTTGTATAGACAGGTGTGTGCCTTTCCAAATCATCTCCAATCAACTGAATTCACCACAGCTGGACTCCAATCAAGTTGTTGAAACATCTCAAGGATGATCAATGGAAACAGGATGCACCGGAGCTCAATTCTGAATACTTATGTAAATAAGGTATTTCTGTTTTTACACTTTTATAAATTAGCAAATATTTCACTTTGTCATTATGGGGTTTTGTGTGTAGATTGCTGAAGATTTTGTATTTATTTTATACATTTTAGAGTAAGTCTGTAATGTAACAAAATGTGGAAAAAGTCAAGGGGCACTAAACACTCAGAGAATGGAGAATATTAAATAAATGATGTGTTCCAATATTTTGATTACGTCCCCTCTTGGCATATAGCTTATAATTTTCCTTGGTATGGGAAGTGTTAAATCGAAATATGGTCTTATTTCTCGGGATGAAAGGGCTTGGCTTCATCTAAATCAAGCCCCATGTTATTGGTCTTCCATGACCCTGGTGTATCTGATGGCACAGATAGCAGGGGACTGGGGTGGTTTGTGTGTTCATGTCTGATAAGACAGGCTGGGGGTGGAGGACTGTGATACCAGCACAAACACTTATCTCAGTGCACTGCTAAGTCCCAAATGGCACTGCTAAGTCCCTATATAGTGCACCTCAAAGGGCCTGGTCAAAAGTAGTACACTATATAGGGAATAGGGTGCCATTTGGGAATCAGACAATGAACAGCTAGTAAGATACCTAGCCAGGGGTGAACAGTATCACCCTGATTGAAACACAGGGTTGCTTTAGATCCTATCCCAACTTAACTGACTGTTACAAAAAATAAACACACATTTACAGAACCGAAAAGCAATTTCCCATTCTGACATTGAGTTACAAAGACAAATAATGATGCTGTGAATGCACATGGGAGGGGAATAGAATGGCAGGCAGACAGCCGGAGACTACATTGTCAGGTAACGGGAGTAGCTGGTGCAAATGAGCCAGGCGCAGGACTGCAGAAATGAGCAACACAACGTAGTTTACTCAAGGAAATAACAAAGTACCAACAATACCAAGCCCACCAAATATGGACTGACATAAACAGGAACAATAACGCACACAAACATGGGGAAAACAGAGGGTTAAATAATGAACATGTAATTGTGGAATTGAAACCAGGTGTGTAGAAACCAAAGACAAAACAAATGGAAAATGAAAAGTGGATCGGTGATGGCTAGAAGGCCGGTGACGTCGACCGCCGAACTCCGCCCGAACTAGGAGAGGGACCGACTTCGGCGGAAGTCGTGACATACATTTTATTGTGTCAAAATGTCTCTCGTCTCTAGACAGAGCCCATCAATATTATTTACTGCTGGTAACCCAACGTAGGTTTGTCACACACTGCTCTTGTAGCCCAGTCCGGATGGAGAGGATACATACCAGTCATTGTTCATGAGATCTTTTTTTACATGTTGTTGGTGACCTCCTGTTTATTAGTTCAACCTCTGTGTGGCAGGCAGCGCCGGTGAGAAGCTGCCTCATCTGCTGCCTTTATAGCACATCTAACCATTCATTTCAGCAGACAGTCATAACAACCTAGAGCTCCATTCATTCATCCCACTTCCTTTCCTTTAGTTTTAACACCACACAGTAATGACAATAAGACATGCTTTATTCTAACTACACTGCCTTCACAAAGAGTTCACACCCCTTGACTTTTCCCACATTTTGTTGTGTTACAAAGTGGGGTTAAAATAGATTAACATGTTTTATTTTTTTATTATCTACACAAAATACTCTGCAATGTCAAAGTGGAAGAAAAATTCCAACTTTTGTTAAAAATGTATGAAAAATAAAACACTAATAGAGTGTATCTTGATTAGATAAGTATTCACCAGAGGTCCAGTGCGCATAAAGAGCCCAGCACGCCCCGTTCCTGCTCCCTGCACCAGAGTCCCAGTGCACGTCATGAGTCCAGCACGGCCCGTTCCTGCTCCCCGCACCAGAGTCCCAGTGCGCGTCGACAGTCCGGAACCTCCAGAGAAGGTCCCCAGTCCGGAACCTCCAGAGAAGGTCCCCAGTCCAGAACCTCCAGAGAGGGTCCCCAGTCCGGAACCTCCAGAGAGGGTCCCCAGTCCTGAGCCTCCAGAGAGGGTCCCCAGTCCGGAGCCTCCAGAGACGGTGCCCAGTCCGGGGCCCGCAACGAGGATGCCCAGTCCGGGGCCCGCAACGAGGGCTCCTACCCCAGATGCGTTACTAACAGTTCGCATCGTGAGTCCAGTACGGCCGGTTCCTGCTCTTCGCACCAGATTTCCGGCTAATAGTCCAGGGCCTCCGGTGCGTGACCTCGTGCCAGCACGGCCGGCACCGGAGCCGCCACCTGGGACAAAAAGACCCACCCGAAGACCCCCCCATGGACTGTTGGCGCGGTCGGAGTCCGCGCCTTTGGGAGGGGGTACTGTCACGTCCAGGCCTGAGAAGACAGGCTGGCATGTTTAGTTTTGTTTTGGTGTAGGGTTTTTTCTGTTCTAGGTTATCTATTTCTATGTTGGGGTAATGGTTCCCAATTAGAGGCAGCTGAGTGTCGTTACCTCTAATTGGGAACCATATTTATGTTTGTAGTTTTCACTAGGGGTTGGTGGGTTATTGTTTGTGCATAGCTTGTTATGTGTGTAGTTATGTTCAGCATCACGATCTTCGTTTTCATTTTTGTTGTTTTTGCCCAGTTACGTGGATAAATAAAAATGTATACTGGAAGCATCGCTGCGCCTTGGTCTGTCCCTTCAGGAGATCGTGACAGAACCGCAAACAGGAATGCGTGCTTTGGAATATTTTTATTCTGTACAGGCTTCCTTTTTTTCACTCTGTCATTTAGGTTAGTATTGTGGAGTCACTACAATGTTGTTGATCCGTCCTCAGTTTTCTTCCATCACAGCCATTAAACTCTGTAACTGTTTTAAAGTCACCATTGGCCTCATGGTGAAATCCCTGAGTGGTTTTCTTCCTCTATTTTCTTCTTCCTTACCCATCTACCAATAGATGCCCTTCTTTGCGAGGCATTGGAAAACCAACCTGGTCTTTGTGGTTGTATCTGTGTTTGAAATTCACTGCTCAACTGAGGGACCTTACAGATAACTGTATGTGTGGGGTACGGAGATGAGGTAGTAATTCAAAAATCATGGTAAACACTATTACTTCAGACAAAGTGAGTCCATGCAACTTATTATGTAATTTAAGCACGTTTACTCCTGAGCTTATATAGGCTTGCCATGACAAAAGGGTTGAAAACTTATTGACTCAAGACTTTTCAGCTTTTCGTTTTTTAAATAATTTGTAAAAATGTCTAAAATGTAATTCTACTTTGACATTGTGGGGCATTGTGTGTAGGCCAGTGACACAACGTCTTAATTGGGTCTGTAACACAACAAAATGTGGAGAAAGTGAAGGGATGTGAATACTTTTGGAAGGCACTGTATGATGTTATGTGTTGATAATGTACTGTATGATGTCATGTGTTGATAATGTACTGTATGATGTTATGTGTTGATAATGTACTGTATGATGTTATGTGTTGATAATGTACTGTATGATGGTATGTGTTGATAATGCACTGTATGATGGTATGTGTTGATAATGCACTGTATGATGGTATGTGTTGATAATGCACTGTATGATGGTATGTGTTGATAATGTACTGTATGATGTTATGTGTTGATAATGCACTGTATGATGTTATGTGTTGATAATGCACGGTATGATGTTATGTGTTGATAATGCACGGTATGATGTTATGTGTTGATAATGTACTGTATGATGTTATGTGTTGACAATGTACTGTATCTTTTTGAAATTTCAAGCAGCCAACACCTTCTCAGGTCATCAAATCTTGCTGCAAGACAAGCTCGTCAGAAATCTGATTGCATCACCATAACAAGAAACAAGAGAGCTGGGAGCATCTGTGGCTTCATATTGGTTACCTCTAGAGAGCTCGTGTTAACTTAATTGCTTACACATACAAGTGGCACTAGGACCAGACACAACATGAGTGAAGTACAAAAAAAAGAGGAAAATTCTCAGCATGGTCCAATTCCCTCACAGACAAACAGACCTTCAGACAATGCTGCAGCATGGCTCTTTAGTGGCTTTATGGATGAATAACTGTCTACTTGCTGGTCTGTGGTAGGCACAAGGATTTTCTGTCCAATGGTGGACAGAAAAATCCCTTTCCTGGAGAGGGAGCACCTTGCAGGCATGTGGTCTTGGCAGCATTTCACCATGTTGCTCCCTGACTTTGGCTTTGCACTGCAGCAGTGAATTCAGACAGAGGAAAGGACAACTTTCTCTGTCCTTGGTCCTAGTTCCTCCCTCGCAAACTGCACGGGCAGCTGTCTAGTACTTCTGCTAACAACGTACAGTAGACAACTTGATGAAAAAGTATAGAGTAATAACATTTGGTGAATTGCCATGTTGCCCTCTTCATCCACTTGTAAATTAACCAAGGGGATTTTTAGGTCATTCAAGGACATCCAAAGTACTGAAGGCTATCTTTTGAAGACTGTGGGGTATTCTTCACAGCATTGACAGGCTTTATGATAGGAAGGAGAGGTTTTCCCACTCGGAAATCGAGGCAGGAATGTTGGCTGTGATATGAGGACATCTGTTTGTCCCTGTCTACATGTCGATGAAAGGCTGACAGTGTGTCGCGTGTCATCATGGGGAATACTACCATCCTTTCACACACTAATACAACCCCAGGTCATACACTTTATGGGTCTCCCATTTACCATATCCCAATTTAAATTGTCTGCCCCCTCAATGAGGCCTGTCTTGTCCGGGGAACGTGATGCTATGGTGCGTGCATTCTAATATGTGGGGTCACTGGCGAAGGCAAAGAGTCACAGCCCCATCATCAGCCAGCTGTGTTCATCTCTTGGATGCCACCAATGGAGTTATAATGTTGGAAACACAAAGGCCCCCGGAACACAGACAGTGTCCCAAATCTCACCCTATCCCCTATATAGTGCATTACTTTTGACCAGGTCCTTTAGGGCTCTGGTCAACAGTAGTGCACTATATAGGGAATAAGGTGCAATTTGGGATGCACCCACAGGCTGCCAGCGCTTCCCCTCCACTCAGCTCTCACATTAGCATCAGAGTAACATTAAAAACCTTCTGGGTGTTCAACACTTTTAGACATTGGATTCCTTTTTAGAGAATCTTTGTTCCCGTGGTGATAACTAATCTGTCAGGAGCTTTTTGTCTCATCGGGCGGAGGCCAATTCTCGGAGTGACACAGGAAAGAGGCCTTTTATAAGGCTTAATACATTCGTATGTGTCAGTCTCAAATGTGATGTGACCAGCAGATACAACACAAAATCAAATCACAAAAGCAAAGCACAATACTACAGACGACAATTTACTGGTTTGAAGGCTTAGTCAATATAAAGCAAATAGGTGCTCTCAAAGGGATAGATGGTATTTATTCATTCACCGTCAATGGTGGTGGCATTTCATGAACTCAATGTTCATGTCTTGCAGTCTGCAAGACCAAATGTTTTGGTCTTGCAGTCAGTCTGTATGATGTGGGTTATGAGTTTCTAGGTACCGGGATCTGATTAAATCTTTATGTTTCAGGTTAACATCTGGCTGCCAGACAGCTAAAATTGGTTTCCTTCTGAACATACTTCTTTCCGAAAGAAATATTATGGTTTGATTACGTTTTAGGGTATCTGAGGAGTAAATAGAAACGTATTTTGACTTGTTGAAAAAAAGTTTATGGTTAGATTTTCGGATTCCTTTCTCTGCAAGTTGAACGAGTGGATTACTCAAATCGATGGCGCCAACTAAACAGACTTTTTGGGAAATAAAGAAGGATTTTATCTAACAAAACGACACAACATGTTATCGATGGGACCCTTTGGATGACAAATCAGAGGAAGATTTTCAAAAAGTAAGTGAATATTTAATCGCTATTTGTGAATTTATGAAACCTGTGCCGGTGGAAAAATATTTTGATGTGGTGCGCAATCCTCAAACAATCGCATGGCATGTTTTCGCTGTAATAGCTACTGTAAATCGGACAGTGCAGTTAGATTAACAAGAACTTAAGCTTTCAGCCGAAATAAGACACTTACATGTACCTAAATGTTTAATATTCATAATATTTATGATTATTTATTTGAATTACGCGCCCTCCAGTTTCACCAGAAGTTGTCCCGCTAGCGCGACCCTGATCCTTAAGAAGTTTTAAATAGCATGATCATTACACAGGTGCACTGTGTGCTGGTGACAATAAAAGGCCAATCTAAAATGTGTAGTTTTTTTACACATCACAATATCACAGATGTCTCAAGGTTTGAGCGAGAGTGCAGTTGGCATGCTGACTGCAGGAACGTTCACCAGAGCTGTTGCCAGGATTTTGAGTGTTAATTTCTCTACCATAAGCCGACTCCAACATTGTTTTCGAGAATTTGTCAGTACGTCCAACCGGCCTCACAACAGCAGACCACGTGTATGGCATTGTGTGGGTGAGCGGTTTGCTGATGTCAACATTGTGAACAGAGTGCCCCATGGTGGCGGCGTGGTTATGGTATGGGCAGGCATAAGTTACGTACAATGAACGCAATTGCATTTTATCAATGGCAATTTGAATGCACAGAGATACCGTGACGAGATCCTGAGGCCCATTGTCGTGCCATTCATCCGCCGCCATCACCTCATGTTTCAGCCCCATGTCGCAAAGATATGTACACGATTCCTGGAAGGTGAAAATGTCCCAGTTCGTCCATGGCCTGCATACTCACCTGACATGTCACCCATTGAGCATATTTGGGATGCTCTGGATTGACGTGTACGACTGCGTGTTCCAGTTCCCGCCAATATCCAGCAACTTCGCATAGCCATTGAAAGGTGGGACAACATTCCACAGGCCACAATCAACAGCCTGATCAACTCTATGCGAAGGAGATGTGTCACGCTGCATGACGCACATGGTGGTCATCCCAGATACTGACTGGTTTTCTGATCCACAACCCTATGTTTGTTTTTAAGGTATCTGTGACCAGTCTTGTGAAATCCATAGATTATGGCCTAATGAATGTATTTCAATTGACTGATTTCCAAATATGAACTGTAACTCAGTAAAATCTTTGAAATTGTTGCATGTTGCGTTTATATTTTTGTTCAGTGTAGTAATTATTACATTCAATCAATGAGACATATGTAGAACTGTCATGTCAAATTGTCAGTGAATTAACCCATTATCAAGATAGCCTTGAATAGACAAACTTCAACAAAATAACAATGACAGTGTAGAGAGACAAAGAGAGAGAGAGAGATAATAGAAATAAATAATAAATAAAATAGATAGAAAATATATAAAAGAAAATATCTCAATCAATCTCCAACTTCTGTGCGTTTACTAATGACATAAAGCTGGTTAGTATTTTGGGTGAGAGAGCAACTATTACTGCCAGATATCTGATTGCCAAAGTCCTGAGGGACAGTCCATGAACATTCATTCCTTGAAGTATTTACATTGTATATACCTTACAAGCAACATATAGTGTAACCATCTTCTTTTTATAATCTTTTTTTATTTAATAAAATGTATCAATCAAAGATTACACAATAAAACAGCAGTAGTGTTTTACCTGTATACATGATTATATGTTATTATTACTACTGAAATGAACTGTATTTCTTAACCTTAACCTGAAATGAACATGTATTTCCTGAAATGCTGTACCACTATACAGCTTTGGCAATATCTACAAATTGTATTTCATGCCAATAAAGCAATCTGAATCTGATAGAAAGAGGAGAGACAGTGAGAGAGGGGGAGAGGGAGGGAGACAGACAGGGAGACAGACAGAGAGACAGACAGGGAGACACAGAGAGAGAGACAGACAGAGAGACAGAAAGAGAGACACAGAGAGAGACAGAGAGAGAGAGTGGGAGTGGTTTGAAATAGAGATGACAGTTGTTTCGTCCAGCAAAAATCACATCTGCTTCTTAGCTCAACTAATTTGTTATCCTTTCCTTCCTTTATGAGCATGTAAAATAACCTCTTCAGGTCATTGTAAATGCCCCAATCATTGTTTCTCCTCAATCACCACCAGAGGAGCTAAGTGAGGGTAAATACAGTTCCCTCTCCAAGTGCATTGATTATCAAGCACGGAGTGACGGAGGATACAGCTGTCCAAACAAAGGACCGTTTTCCACTCATCTCTGGTGCTGTGTCACTATCAATGGCTCTCCTCTCTGCACATAGCATCAGGCTCATAAAACATTCACACACCAAGCCTGAGCAACCTCTGCATGGAAAGCAGTTGGTACTAAAACATAACCACTCTGACACTGACTATAAACATATCAAGAAGGAAAAAGTGCATGAAAGAGGAAACCCAACATTAGATGTCTTAGCTCAAAGCGACAAAAGACAGAAAAAACCTACACAAATGAACCAAGATAGTAGGTAGGTAGCCTTATCCACACAAGCATCAAAGTATTGAGTGGAAAAAGGTCAATATCGTCCAATTAGGCACTGAACATCATTGTGCTGCAATAGAAGAACCATGAGTTGATCCTGCTTCAACCATTATCTACACAACAATGTTTAAAAGATAAGACAAGGTAGGCATTAAACTGCGCCCCCACGTTGCATTTACCATCCAACAGATGCAGACATGGTATCCTGGGGGTCTCCTCCTTCACTGCACCCCACATCTCCATACTTATCCACACACAGTGCCCCAACACACACACACATCTCCACACACACACATGCACGGCTCCCCCCACACATCCTCCCCTCTATTCTCACAGTCATCACAGTCACAGTCATCAGTCACAGTCATTACAGTCACATTCATTACAGTCACAGTCATCACAGTCAGTCATCACAGTCAGTCATTACAGTCATAGTCATCACAATCACAGGGATGCAATCTTTTACATGGGCATAGTCACTGTCGACAACCCCCTCCAATAGGAGATCTGATATAGGAGATCCAATATAGGAGATCTGATATAGGAGATCCGATATAGGAGATCCGATATAGGAGATCTGATATAGGAAATCCAATATAGGAGATCCGATATAGGAGATCCGATATAGGAGATCTGATATAGGAGATCTGATATAGGAGATCTGATATAGGAGATCCGATATAGGAGATCTGTGAGTGTTGAGGACTATACATGCACACACAGACACGCTGCCTGTGGCCCAGTGATAGACTAGAGGGAAGGAGAGAGTCTGCAGTACTGTGTACCGACCGTACAATGAGAGAACCAGGAGAGAGAGTAGAGAGTAGAGAGAGTAGAGAGAAAAGGAGAGATTAGAGAGAATAGAGAGAGTAGAAAATAGAAGAAGAAAAAATAGTGATTAGAGAGAGTAGAGAGAGTAGAGAGAGTAGAGAGAAAAGGAGAGATTAGAGAGAAAATAGAGAGTAGAGAAAGTAGAGAGAGTAGAGAGAGTAGAGAGAAAAGGAGAGATTAGAGAGAAAAGAGAGAATAGAGAGAGAAGGAGATTTTAGAGAGAACAGAGAGAATAGAGAGAGTAGAGAGAAAAGGAGATATTAGAGAGAATAGAGAGAATAGAGAGAGTAGAGGGTGTAGAGAGAGTAGAGAATAGAAGAAGAAAAAATAGAGATTAGAGAGAGTAGAGAGATTAGAGAGAGTAGAGAGAGTAGAGAATAGAAAGAACAGAGAGAGTAGAGACAGTAGAGAGAGGAGAGAGGAGAGAGAATAGAGAGAGTAGTAAGAATAGAGATACTAGAGAGTAGAGAGAGTAGAGAGGGTAGAGATATATAGAGAGAAGAGAGAGAGTAGAGAGAAAGGAAATAAAATATAGAGTAGAGAGAGTAGAGAGAACAGAGAGAACCAAGAGAACAGAGCGATTAAAGATATTAGAGTAGAGGGAGTACAGCAAGTAGAGAGTAGAGAGTAAAGGAGATGGATAGAACAGAGAGAGTAGAGAGAGTAGAGAGCAGAGTAGAGATAATAGAGAGATAAGAGAGAACAGAGAGAAAATAAAGAGTAGTGAGAATAAAGAGAGTAGAGGGAGTCAAGAGAACAGTGGGAGTTGAGAGAACAGAGAGTAGAGAGAATAGAGAGTGTAGAGAGAACAGAGTAGAAAGGAAAAGGAGAGTAGAGAGAGTAGAGAGTAGAGAAAATAAAGAGTAGAGAGTAGAGAAAACAGAGAGTAGAGAGAGTAGAGATAAGAGATAATAGAGAGAGTCAAGAGATCAGAGGGAGTCGAGAGAACAGAGTGAGTAGAGAGAATATAGATAGTAGAGAGAATAGAGACAGTAGGGAGAATAGAGAGAGTAGGGAGAATAGAGAGAATAGAGAGATTAGAGAGAGTAGAGAGAGTTGAGAGTAGGGAGTAGAGAGAGTAGAGAGAACAGAGAGATTTGAGAGAAAGGAGAGAGTAGAGAGAATAGGGAGAATACCGAGAGTAGAGAGAGTACAGAGTACAGAGCAGAGAAAATAGAAAGTACAGAGAGTGGAGATAAGAGATAATAGAGAGAAAAGAGAGAGTAGAGAGAACAGAGAGAACAGAGCAATTAGAGAGATTAGAGTAGAGATAGTACAGAGAGAAGAGAGTAGAGGGAGTAAAGAATATAGATAGAACAGATAGTAGAGAAAGTAGAGAGTAGAGAGATTATGGATAATTTTGAGATAAGAGAGAACAGAGAGAAAAGAAAGAGTAGAGTGAATAGAGAGAGTAGAGAGAGTCAAGAGAACAGAGGGAGACAAGAGAACAGAGAGAGTAGAGAGATTAGAGAGAATAGAGAACAGAGAGAGAAAAGAGATAGTAGAGAGATTAAAGAGATTAGAGAGATTAGAGAGAGTCGAATGAATATAGGGAGCAGAGAGTGTAGCGAGAAAAGAGAGAGTAGAGAGATTATAGAGAGTAGAGAGAGTAGAGTGAACAGAGAGTAGAGAGAGTAGAGTGAACAGAGAGTAGAGAGATGAAAGAGAACAGAGAGAGTCAAGAGAACAGAGCGATTAGAGAGATTAGGGCATAGAGAGTATAGAGAGTAGAGAATAGAGAGTAAAGAAAATAGATAGAACAGAGAGGGTAGAGAGAGTAGAGAGTAGAGAGAGTGGAGATACTAGAAAGAGTAGAGAGAACAGAGAGAAAATAAAGAGTAGAGAGAATAGAGAGTAGAGAGAGTCAAGAGAACAGAGGGAGTGAAGAGAAGAGAGAGAGAAGAGAGAATAGAGATAGTAGAGAACAGAGAGAGAGAATATAGATAGTAGAGATTTAAGAGATTAGAGAGAGTAGAGCGAATAGAATGAACATAGAGAGTAGAGAGAAAAGAGAGAGTAGAGCGTGTAGAGAGTAGAGTGCACAGAGATTAGAGAGTATAGAGAACAAAGAGTAGAGAGAGTAGAGTAGAGATACTAGAGATACTAGAGTAGAGAGAATAGAAAGAGAGTAGAGAGAGTAGAGAGAATAGAGAATGTAGAGAGTAGAACGAGTAGAGAGTAGAGAATAGAAAGAATTTGAAGTCAAGAGAACAGAGAGAGAAGAGAGAATAGAGATAGTAGAGAACAGAGAGAGAGAATATAGATAGTAGAGAGATTTAAGAGAATAGAGAGAGTAGAGAGAGTCAAGAGAACAGAGGGAGTCGAGAGAACAGAGAGAGTAGAGAGAACAGAGAGAGTAGAGAACAGAGGGAGAGTAGATAGAGTAGAGAGAACAGAGAGAGTAGAGAGAAATGGAGAGTAGAGAAATTTGAGAGAAAGGAGAGAGTAGAGGGAATAGAGAGAATACAGAGAGTAGAGACAGTACAGCGAGTACAGAGTAGAGAAAATAGAGAGCACAGAGAGTAGAGATAAGAGATAATAGAGAGAAAAAAGAGAGTAGAAAGAACAGAGCGATTAGAGAGATTAGAGTACAGAGAGAAGAGAGTAGAGAGTAAAGAAAATAGATAGAACAGGGAGAATAGAGAGAGTGGAGAGTAGAGAGATTATGGATAATATAGAGATAAGAGAGAACAGAGAGAAAAGAAAGAGTAGAGCAAATAGAGAGAGTAGAGAGAGTCAAGAGAACAGAGGGAGTCAAGAGAACAGAGTAGAGAGAATAGAGAGAATAGAGATAGTAGAGAGATTAAAGAGATTAGAGAGATTAGAGAGAGTAGAGAGATTAGAGAGAAAGGAGAGAGTAGAGGGAATAGAGAGAATACAGAGAGTAGAGGGAGTACAGAGAGTAGAGAGAATAGCAAGAGTAGAGAGAGTAGAGAGAATAGAGAGAGTAGAGAGAATAGGGTGAGTAGAGTGAGTAGAGAGAGTTGAGAGAGTAGATACACTAGAGATCCTAGAGAGTAGAGACAATAGAAAGAGAGTAGAGAGAGTAGAGAGAGTAGAGAGTGTAGAGAGTAGAACGAGTAGAGAGTCGAAAAAATAGAAAGAACAGAGAGTGGAGAGAATAGAGAGTAGAGAGAGTCTAGAGAACAGAGGGAGTCAAGAGAACAGAGTAGAGAGAACAGAGAGAGTAGAGAACAGAGACTGAGAACAGAGATAGTAGAGAGATTAAAGAGATTAGATAGAGTAGAGAGAATATAGAGAGTAGAGCGAGTAGAGAGAACAGAGAGTAGAGAGAACAAAGAGTAGAGAGTAGAGATTCTAGAGATACTAGAGAGTAGAGAGAATAGAAATAGAGTAGAGAGAGAAGAGAGAATAGCGAGAGTAGAGAGAGTAGAGAGAGTAGAGAGAATAGAGAGAATAGGGTGAGTAGAGCGAGTAGAGAGAGTTTAGAGAGTAGAGAATAGAAAGAACAGAGAGAGTCGAGAGAGCAGAGAGAGTAGAGAGAGTAGAGAGACTAGTGAGAATAGAGAGATGAGAGAATAGATATACTAGAGATTAGAGAGAGTAGAGAGACTAGAGACAGAGAGAGAAGAGAGAGAGTAGATAGAGTAGAGAGAACAGAGAGTAGTGAGATTCGAGAGAGTAGAAAGAATAGAGAGAGTAGAGGGTAGAGATAGAGAGAGAAGAGAGAGTAGATAGAGTAGAGAGAACAGAGAGAGTTGAGAGAGTAGAGAGAGTGGAGACAGTAGAGAGTAGAGAGAAGAGAGAGGAGAGAGATACTAGAGAGTAGAGAGAATAGAAAGAGATTAGAGAGAACAGAGAGAGTAGAGAGAATAGAGAGAATAGAGATACTAGAGAGTAGAGGGTAGAGATAGAGAGAGAAGAGAGAGTAGATAGAGTAGAGAGAACAGAGAGAGGAGACAGTAGTGAGATTAGAGAGAGTAGAGAGAGTAGAGAGAATCGAGATACTAGAGAGTAGAGAGAATAGAAAGAGATTAGAGAGAACAGAGAGAGCAGAGAGAATAGGGAGAGTATAGGGTAGAGAGAGTAGAGAGAGCAAAGAGTAGAGAGAGTAGAGAGAGTAGAGATACTAGAGAGTAGAGAGAATAGAAAGAGATTAGAGAGAACAGAGAGAGTCGAGAGAATAGAGAGTATAGAGTAGAGAGAGTAGAGAGAACAAAGAGTAGAGAGAGTAGAGAGAGTGGAGATACTAGAGATACTAGAGAGTAGAAATAATAGAAAGAGAGTAGAGAGAACAGAAAGAGTAGAGAATAGAGAGAGTATAGAGTAGAGAGAGTAGAGAGAACAAAGAATAGGGAGAGTAGAGAGAGTAGAGATTCTAGAGAGTAAAGAAAATAGAAAGAGATTAGAGAGAACAGAGAGTCGAGAGAATAGAGAGAGTATAGAGTAGAGAGAGTAGAGAGAACAAAGAGTAGAGAGAGTAGAGAGAACAAAGAGTAGAGAGAGTAGAGAGTGTGGAGATACTAGAGAGTAGAAAGAATAGAAAGAGAGTAAAGAGAACAGAAAGAGTAGAGAGAATAGAAAGAGTATAGAGTAGAGAGAGTAGAGAGAACAAAGAGTAGGGAGAGTAGAGAGAGTAGAGATACTAGAGAGTAGAGAGAATAGAAAGAGATTAGAGAGAACAGAGAGAGTAGAGAGAATATAGAGAGTATAGGGTAGAGAAGAGCAACTGTATTGCACAGCAGCTGTCTGTCTCTCGAGCTACAGAAGCTCAATGTCTGCTGGCACACATACAGTAGATCTACAGACTCATATCTGGCAGGCTGCGGGAGGCAGCACACACAGAACAACCCTACTTCTATCCCGAACCCCAGCTGACTGCAACTCAACACCTCCACAGGCAGAATTATTCAGTAGATGATCAACATCTTGGCTCACTCAATGTCATTTTCCCCTCTGTTCAGGTAAGACCCAGCTAACCTCACCCCCAGGCTCAAGAGAGAGATAGAGAGCAGGCTGGTGGATGAGATTAGGTAAGAGGTAAATAGTGAAACGTGCAAAACATGTGGTAAACTCATAAACTGTAAAGACACCTTTGAGCATGTACAGTAAACGAGTAATGATGGAACAAACTAAGCCAGTTTCAGAAGTCTTCGCTTGTTAAAAAGTATAAAAGGCAAACAATAGAAGACTCCACTTTGATGAATGAAATATCTCATTATAATCCACAGTTACCTGTTCTGAAATGTTTTGCTATGTATTTATTTGGTTTGCAATGAATACATAATTTCCCGTCAAGACTTATATTTTAAGACAAACCTAAAACATTAAATTGATTGTATTTCCCACTGTCATATTTCTGTAATATTAATACAAATCCATACTAAATTAAGTCACACCAACAAAAATCTTAAATGGTCTGATCACACAAAATCTAGACAAACAGAACAGCTTCAAGTTGCACACAGCTGAACAGAGGAGCAGCTTACCTTCCACTGAATTCACAGAATCTCTCCACCGGAGCTAAATCAACGTAATAGAACAAAAAGGAAGTATGTGAGAACTTGGCTGAAAGAAACCAAAGCCTCAAACAAATGTTCTTGTGGGTCTGTGTCTTTGCCTTCTAAAGCAATGACAGTTGAGTCATTTTCCTCTCCTTCTCTCAGTCTATTCCATCTACATAGAGACCCAGCCTGCTGCTGATGTAGTCAGTGAGAGGAGAGAGAGAAAGAGAAAGAGAGAAAGAGAGAAGCCAGGAGAGCTGGGGACTGAGTGAAAGAGAGAGGGAGGGAGAATTCCCTTTCTCTTAAATAGTAGACTATGCGGTCAGACCCCACTCCCACCTAGCGCTCTTGAATACCCCCTATGAATGGAAGCTGAGGAGTTGAAACGGGATGCCTCAAGGCTGGATCCCGCTCGCTCACAGTAAAGAGAGGGGGAGAGAGATAGAGAGAGAGGGGGGGCAGGGGAGAGGGGACTGAGGGTTTGGGGGGAGGGTGGACCATTAGCCACAAAGTGGAGCAGCCAATGAAAGAGGAATAAATTAGTGAATTCAGGGCTGCATTAACATATCATTTTAGACTAGAATATAAACTACTGACTGCCTCTGCTTTTTGATGAGGATGACAATGGTGGCGATGATGGTGATAATGCTGGTGGCGATGATGACAATGGTGGCGATGATGGTGATAATGCTGGTGGCGATGATGACAATGGTGGCGATGATGGTGATAATGCTGGTGGCAATGATGACAATGGTGGCGACGATGGCGATAATGCTGGTGGCGATGATGACAATGGTGGCGACGATGACGATAATGCTGGCGACGGTGCCGATAATGGCGAAAATGATGGCGATAATGCTAAAGGTTATGATGGTAATGTTGGTGACAATGACGATACTGCTGGTGGCTATGGTGATGATGGTGGTTAGGATGGTGATGATGGTGGTTAGGATGGTGATAATGTGGGTGGCGATGGTGATAATGGTGGTGATAATGCGGGTGGCGATGGTGATAATGAGGATCAGTTTTCTAAGTTCTTTGTTATTTGTCCTCTTATCCCTAATTTAAGCAATAAGGACGGGGGGGTGTGGTATGGACAGTTTACCACGGCTAAGGGCTGTTCTTCAATTTGGAGTGCCTGGATACTACCCTTAGACATGGTATATTGCCTTTACTGTATTCCACAAACCCTCAATGTGCTTTATTTCTATTATAAACTGGTTACCAACGTAATTAGAACAGTAAAAAGTTATTATTTGTCATAACCGTGGTATATGGTTGGATATACCATGGCTTTCAGCCAATCAGCATTCAGGGCTTGAACAACACGGTTTATAATATTGACAATACCATCCTCAAATCCACCAGAATACTGAACCCTCTGAAACCTGATGCATAACATTAAACAAAACCAAGCTAGCCTGCTCTCCATACAGCACTCTGCCAACCACACAGCCCTTGATTAATGTGTGTTTAAATACAGCTGCATCCCTATTTCCTTTATAGTGCACTTATTTTGACCAGGGCACATAGGGCTCCTGTCAAAAGTAGTTGACTTAATAGGGAATAGTGTGCCATTTGAGACAAAGCCCAGTACCTACCTCCAACCCTCTGCTCTGTACCCATGTCTGGAGTGAACCAACCTGACCTCCTCATTTAGAGACTACAGGGTCTAGAATATGACCTCATCATTTAGACTACAGGGGCTAGAACCTGGCCTCCTCATTTAGAGACTAATGGAGCTAGAACCTCTTAATTTAGAGACTACAGGGGCTAGAACCTGGCCTCCTCGTTTAGAGACTAAAGGGGCTAGAACCTCTTAATTTAGATACTACAGGGGCTTGAACCTGACCTCCTCATATAGACTACAGGGGCTAGAACCTGGCCTCCTCGTTTAGAGACTAAACGGGCTAGAACCTCTTAATTTAGAGACTACAGGGGCTAGAACCTGACCTCTTACTTTAGAGACTCCAGGGGCTACAAACTGACCTCCTCATTTAGAGACTACAGGGGCTAGAACCTGACCTCCTCATTTAGAGACTACAGGGGCTAGAACCTGACCTCATTTAGAGACTACAGGGGCTAGAACCTGACCTCCTCATTTAAAGACTACAGAGGCTATAGGAAGAGCAGGACACAGAGGATGCTGGTTGATTTCCAGCCGTGAGCTGTGCTGCACTAAGCATTTAGTGAAAACAGTCAGCCCCTCATCAAATAAACACAGGACGATGCAGGACCCAGCAACCAAGAAGGACGATGCAGGACCCAGCCAGAGCCAGAGCCAAAATGCTCTCAGGCAGTGTCCCCTCATTCCCAGGGACATCAAAGGGAGAAGATATGCATCAAATATATTTCATAAGAGCCAGCATGGAGAATTGAGTGACACTCATTAAGTCAGTCTGTGACCCGACCTCCAGGCTAATCGGGGGCTACAAAGGCTCTGGTGCTGATGATGATGGTGCATCGGGGGGGGACCTTCCCTTAGGGAACGTTCAAGAACCCCTTTGACGATAAATGTTTTTATCTACCCTCATTAGCTTTCTGTCCTTCAATATGAAATCGTGCTGATGTGACACAAAAAAACAAAATATTGAATATTCTAATGGTGCCAGTCTATGGAAGTTCTCCATATAAAACAGTCAATGTCACAAATGGCACTCTATTCCCTTTAAAGTGCACTACTTTAGACACACATGGATTCTGATAAAAAGTAGAGCATTATATAGGGTGCCATTTGGGCCACATACACAGCCTTAAGGATATACTCCTGCCGTCCTCCTCCTCTGTCAGAAACCCTCCCCCTCCACACACAGTGAGTGAGTTCCAAATGGCACCCTATTCCCTATATAGTGCACTACCTTTGAGCGGGCACCATATGTCTCTGTTCAAAAGTAGTGCACTATATAGGGAATAGGGCGCCATTTGGGACACATACACAGTGATAAGCATGGCTGGTGTGTGAGGCAGAGGACGTAGTGGTGTGTGGTGAGGGGAGGCTGAGACAGGGTGACTTGCAGCCTGAGAGAGAGAGGCTTTCTTTCGGCAGGGGAAATTATCCCCTTCTTCTTATTGAGAGCCAGTTACCAGTCAGGCAGAAAAGATCCCACCCAAATCCAATACAAAACACAGTGGCACATACTGTATATGTAGCACGGCCACTAGGTAACAAAGAATATTCCATTACTTGAGGGGCCTGATTCATTTTGCTTTGGCTCTCCTGAGGGTAAAAAGGAGCTAGCATATAGAATTATAGTCCTTATAATTATGATTTGTGACACTGTGTTCTAATGAAATCAATGACTTCATTCACTATAGGATGGAAATAGGCTGTGGAGTCATGTCTAAGTATAGCACCTGTTTTGAATGAGTATATCTGTACACACAGAGTCCCTACGTTTCTGTGGAACACGTACTGCGCCTCTCCATCTGTTCCTCTTTTCACCTTCCTGTCGCATTCTCCCCTTTTCTCTCTCCTCTTCTCATTCCTTCTCTCGCTCCTTCTCTCGCTCCTTCTCCCTCTTCTTCTCTCGCTCCTTCTCTCTCTTCTTCTCTCTCATATTCTCTCGCTCCTTCTCTCTCTCCTCCTCTCTCTCCTCTCTCTCTTTCTCTCGCTCATTCTCTCTCTCCTCCTCTCTCTCCTCCTCTCTTTTCTTCTCTCGCTCCTTCTCTCCTGGGGCTGTAAACATTTGTTTGTTTATTGTTTCAGTCACACCTGCACTGTTGGAGCTCGGAGCTTAAGAGTTTAATCTGCGAGGCAGTTGCAGCGACCCTGTGCATGTGACTAAATAAAAATGTCTCTCCTTCTCTTTCTCGGCTCCTCTCTCCTTCACAGCAGTGCAGCCAGGGAGGAGAGGGAGGATTCACAGGGAATTGCTGTTGGAGCTTGACTAGTCTCTGTTTGTCATGCTATTACCTCCGTCTACTCAGCGTGGAACAGAGTTTGATTTCCCTGCTGACGCCTATGTGTGCAAGCGCATCCTTCCCTGTTATCCAATCTTGTCGCACTCAGGAGCCAGACACTTGCAGAAGCATGTTCTGATCGACTGGCATTTAAATGTACATGTCTGATGAAACTATGCTGCTAGGATATGTCAAGTGGGGAGGGCCTGACAACCTGCACTAAATGCTGCTACCATATTGATAATGTATTGCATAGGAACGAAGATATACTGTACCTGGAGAGACAGCATGCAAAAGAAGATCTAGTTGAATACAGTATGTCACATGTAAACAGCAGGTGTAGAATAACAGTGAAGAGTTTACTTACGGCCCTTCCCAACAATGCAGAGAGAAAGAAAAAGAGAAGTAATAACGCAAGGAATAAATACACAATGAGAAACGATAACTTGGCCATAAACACCAGGTACCTGTATCGAGTCGATGTGCAGGAGTACACTGTAATGGAGGTAGATATGTACAGTGGGGAAAAAAAGTATTTAGTCAGCCACCAATTGTGCAAGTTCTCTCACTTAAAAAGATGAGAGAGGCCTGTAATTTTCATCATAGGTACACTTCAACTATGACAGACAAAATGAAGAAAAAAAATCCAGAAAATCACATTGTAGGATTTTTAATGAATTTATTTGCAAATTATGGTGGAAAATAAGTATTTGGTCA
>QNTS01001133.1:262240-274410 GCA_003317085.1 Hucho hucho | reverse complement strand
TGACCAAATACTTATTTTCCACCATAATTTGCAAATAAATTCATAAAAAATCCTACAATGTGATTTTCTGGATTTTTTTTCCTCATTTTGTCTGTCATAGTTGAAGTGTACCTATGATGAAAATTACAGGCCTCTCTCATCTTTTTAAGTGAGAGAACTTGCACAATTGGTGGCTGACTAAATACTTTTTTTCCCCACTGTACATATAACTAGGAATAAAGTGACTAGACAACAGGATAGAAAATAAACAGTAAGAGCAGCGTATATACAGTTGAAGTCGGAGGTTTACATACACACCTTAGCCAAATACATTTAAACTCAGTTTTTCACAATTCTTGACATTTAATCCTTGTAAAAATTCCCTGTCTTAGGTCAGTTAGGATCACCACTTTATTTTAAGAATGTGAAATGTCAGAATAATAGTAGAGAGAATTATTTATTTTAGCTTTTATTTCTTTCGTCACATTCCCAGTGGGTCAGAAGTTTACATACACTCAATTAGTATTTGGTAGCATTGCCTTTAAATGGTTTAACTTGGGTCAAATGTTCCGGGTAGCCTTCCACAAGCTTCCCCCAATAAGTTGGGTGAATTTTGGCCCATTCCTCCTGACAGAGCTGGTGTAACTGAGTCAGGTTAGTAGGCCTTTGTAGGATTGAGGTTAGAGCTTCGTGATGGCCACTCCAATACCTTGACTTTGTTGTCCTTAAGCCATTTTGCCACAACTTTGGAAGTATGCTTGGGGTAATTGTCCATTTGTAAGCCCTATTTGCAACCAAGCTTTAACTGATGTCTTGAAATGTTGCTTCAATACATCCACATCATTTTCCTACCTCATGATGCCATCTATTTTGTGAGGTGCACCAGTCCCTCCTGCAGCAAAGCACCCCCACAACATGATGCTGCCACCCTGTGCTTCACGGTTTGGATGGTGTTCTTCGGCTCGCAAGCCTCACGCTTTTTCCTCCAAATATAATGATGGTCATTATGGCCAAACAGTTCTATTTTTGTTTCATCAGACCAGAGGACATTTCTCCAAAAAGTACGATCTTTGTCCCCATGTGCAGTTGCAAACCGTAGTCTTTTTTATGGCAGTTTTGGAGCAGTGGCTTCTTCCTTGCTGAGCGGCCTTTCAGGTTATGTCGATAGAAGACTTGTTTTACTGTGGATATAGATACTTTTGTACCTGTTTCCTCCAGCGTCTTCAAGGTCCTTTGCTGTTGTTCTGGGATTGATTTGCACTTTTCGCACCAAAGTACGTTCATCTCTAGGAGACAGAACTCGTCTCCTTCTGGATCGGTATGACGCTGCGTGGTCCCATGGTGTTTATACTTGCGCACTATTGTTTGTACAGATGAACGTGGTACCTTCAGGCTTTGGAAATTGCTCCCAAGGATTAACCAGACTTGTGGAGATTTTTTCTGAGATCTTGGCTGATTTCTTTTGATTTTCCCATGATGTCAAGCAAAGAGGCACTGAGTGTCATGACTTCCGCCGAAGTTGGTGCCTCTCCTTGTTCGGGTGGTGTTCGGCGGTCGACGTCACCGGTCTTCTTGTCATCATCGATCCTCTTTTCATTTTCCATTTGTTTTGTCTGTGTTTCCACACCTGGTTTCAATTCCCTCATGATGTGTGTTGTATTTAAACCCTCTGTTCCCCCTATGTCTTTGTGTGGGATTGTTTATTGTTAGTGCTTGTGCACATCATTTTATGAGTGGTACATGACGGGTTATTTTGTACCCAATTTCTTCTCGTGTTGTTTTGTACCGGTTTTGGTAATTTATTAAACAACTACGATTGTCACCCAGTTTTCTCTCCTGCGCCTGACTTCGCTGCCACCAGTTACGCACCAGCCTGACACTGAGTTTGAAGGTAGGCCTTGAAATACATCCACAGGTACACCTCCAATTGACTGAAATTATGTAAATTACCTATCAGAAGCTTCTAAAGCCATGACATAATTTTCTGGAATTTTCCAAGCTGTTTAAAGGCACAGTCAACTTAGTGTGTGTAAACTTCTGACCCACTGGAATTGTGATACAATGAATTGTAAGTGAAATAATCTGTCTGTAAACAATTGTTGGAAAAAGTACTTGTGTCATGCACAAGGTAGATGTCCTAACTGACTTGCCAACACTATAGTTTGTTAACAATACATGTGTGGATTGGTTGAAAAGTGAGTTTTAATGACTCCAACCTAAGGTTATGTAAACTTCCGACTTCAACTGTAATGAGTCAAAAGATTTTGTGCAAAAAATGGTAATGTAGATAAATATTTAGCAGTTTATTTAGTTCATCTCTCTCTAGAACGACATTGAACATCTAGCTATTAGACAAGCCAGCTAAAGGAATTGTTTCCCACTTCTAAGCAACAAATTCGGATGAAATCAATATAGACCTGTAGTTTGCCATAGTGAGAAGAAAAACTAAGGCAAAGGTTGCCAGGAACACATTTAAGAAGGTCTTCCTGCCACTGTATAATTAGTGGCACTCTACTTGAAGGCGAGGAAAAGACCTCGGCGGAAAGTGAGAGACACTTTCGGTCAATGACAGTGAGACCTAATCATGGGTTGGAGCCCCTGCAGCAACGCTCTGTGTCAAAGCTCTAGGCAGGGAGGTAGTCAGTCAGCTGATGGAGTAGACACACCACCCACTGAGGGTACAGATGACCTGGAAAGACCTGTTTACCTCATTAAAAATGAATTCACAGGTAATAATGGGCCTTGGTCCTGTCTCTCTCTCTCTCTCTCTCTCTCTCTCTCTCTTTCTCTCTCTCTCCCTCTCCCTCCCTCCGTCTGTCTGTCCTTTATCCTTTATGCCCGCTAGCTGTCGCGGTGTGGGTTAAATTCTCAGGGAGGGTCAACTTGGACAGTAGAGCAGCACTGAGAGGAGGATATACTGTATCCTCCAGTCTCTCTCCTCTCCTACTGACGCTAAGTGAGTGTACAGGAACCCATGCTGCATAACGCAGTAATGAGACGATGGGAGGGAGGAATCTGTCAGTGGATCTGTAAGGGGAGAGTACTCGGCTAGGGTGGAGTGACTTTGCCATTAAAATCAGTCATCAACACAATAAGCCTGTGGCTGCAGCAAGTTAAACAAGAGAGAAAAACGCTGTTTAGAAGGGATCAATAATTCATAACCCAGGGAGGGAAAATACATGTCTCCAGGATAGGCTCAAGCAGAGAGCTAGAGGACAGAGGATCCTTTCTTTCTCTTTCATTGTTCTACGGTTCTTATGTTTCTATAAAACGATAAACATTTGGCAAAACAAATCATGCTGAGTTGGCGGAAATATAAAAATGGAACCAATTAGACTACACTTATTTATGAATCTACTTATGTGAAAAATAAGATAATACCTGTAAAAACACACAAAGAAGGTAGAAGACACTGCTGGGAGCCTGCAGGTGCCTCTTAAGTCTGGCTGATGCCGTTGACCACACAGAACACACACACTCCAACCTCCCACACTCCTCAGCTGTGTGGAGCCTCATAAAACGCCTGTAAATCTCCCATCATAATGACAGAACCTCAGCTGTGTAGAGCCTCATACAACGCCTGTAAATCTCCCAACATAATGACAGGGCCTAGTGACTTTAATGCTGCTCCTGACCTGTGTAATCCCAGTAAGCAAGGTCCTCCCACCTTTTGTGTTGCCACAGTTGGTGCTGTGTCCACAGTGACTGACTGACCACTGCTTTTCGTTACACAACTGCTGCTAACCATCTCAGGGTTCAGGACACTTTTATGACTGGCCGACACGCATGACACTCATGCGTATGAATGCATGAAATCAACGATTAACGTTTTCAATTCATGTCAGTGTAATTTTCTCCTAATTTGCTATGGATATGTTTAAACACTTTTGTATTACAAAATCATTGCCCTGTACATCCCTTGTAGAAAGAGAAAAAAAGTAAGACCTGTTTAACACAATCTGACATAAGGCCTACATTTAATTTTCCAGTTCAGGGTGATTGAAAGGTCGAGCCTGTTAAACATAAAAAGATGAATATGCCTCTCCATATATTTCTCTCTCTCAGTTCTGTATGTTTTTTCTAATGGCTCAGATATGGCCCAATTTAAACATTATGGGACTGAGTGCCAACACATCTTCCCATAAACAAACAGAACATGTAGAGATGTAGAGACAAGTTTACCATCTTCTCCTGACTGGCTTCCGACAAAGGGCTCGACAGTGTAGGGGGGGGGGGGGGGGGTCTAAGGAGCACAGATAGGGCTGCTGAATGAGAACTTTATCAGGGGACTTTTAGTGGGCTAATTCCTCTCTACTAACGGAGCCAATGGAACATATTTAACCTGCACCCAGGGAAACTATGAACTAATCCGTGCCCCTGACTGTTTCATTGGGCCCTGGTCAAACGTAGTGCATTATATTGGGAGTCCCTATATTGGGAGTCCCCAGTACCTTAGACCGCTGCACCTCTCGGTGTGTTATATAGGGAATAAGGTGCTGCTGGTCAAATGTAATGGATTATATAGGGACTAGGGTGCTGCTGGTCAAAAGTAGTGTATTGCTTTATTTAACCTGGTAGGCTAGTTGAGAACAAGTTCTCATTTACAACTGCGACCTGGCCAAGATAAAGCAAAGCAGTGTGACAAAAACAACAACACGGAGTTACACATGGGATAAACAAATGTACAGTCAATAACACAATAAAAAAATCTTTATATAGTGTGTGCAAATGAAGTAAGGAGGTAAGGCAATAAATAGGCCATAGTGGCGTAGTAATTACAATTTAGCAATTAACACTGGAGTGATAGATCTGCAGATGAGGATGTGCAAGTAGAAAAACTGGTGTGCAAAAGAGCAGAAAAACTAAAACAGATATGGGATGAGGTAGGTAGTTGGTTGGATGGGCTATTTACAGATGGGCTGTGTACAGCTGCAGCGATCGGTAAGCTGCTCTGACAGCTGATGCTCAAAGTTAGTGAGGGAGATATAAGACTCCAACTTCAGTGATTTTTGCAATTCGTTCCAGTCATTGGCAGCAGAGAACTGGAAGGAAAGACAGCCAAAGGAGGTGTTGGTTTTGGGGATGACCAGTGAGATATACCTGCTGGAGCGCGTGCTACGGGTGGGTGCTGCTATGGTGCCCAGTGAGCTGAGATAAGGCGAAGCTTTACCTAGCAAAGACTTATAGATGACCTGGAGCCAGTAGGTTTGGCGACGAATATGTAGCGAGGACCAGCCAACGAGAGCATACAGGTCGCAGTGGTGGGTAGTATATGGGGCTTTGGTGACAAAATTAATGGCACTGTGATAGACTGCATCCAATTTGCTGAGTAGAGTGTTGGAGGCTATTTCGAATATGACATCGCCAAAGTCAAGGACCGGAAGGATAGTCAGTTATACGAGGGTATGTTTGGCAGCACGGGTGAAGGAGCACTTGTGCTGCTTGTCAAACGTAGTGTATTATATAGGGAATTGGGTGCTGCTAGTCAAACGTAGTGTATTATATAGGGAATTGGGTGCTGCTTGTCAAACGTAGTGTATTATATAGGGAATTGGGTGCTGCTGGTCAAACGTAGTGTATTATATAGGGAATTGGGTGCTGCTGGTCAAACATAGTGTATTATATAGGGACTAGGGTGCCTTTAGGATGGCAGCTTGAGCGAGCACAGTGTGTGGAATGTGCTAATGTGAGCCAGGGGTCAGAGCTGGGGAGTCGTGACCTCCTGGGGAAAGTGTGACCGGACCTCTGCCCAACCTCACCCCAGAGATGGCGCCCTGGCAGTCAGAGTTTGGACGCAGAACTAGCCCCGGTAAATGCCAGGGATATGCCACAGTGACACACCATGCAATGGGGCGTAGACAACATTTTACAGTTTTAAATCACATAGGGTGAAGAGATGATCGTGCAATTTCAAAAACGAATTGCATGCAAAAGAATTGGCAATTTTACAGGTAATTTTGTCAATTATACACAATGAAAAATGTAGTTTTTAATATGATATGGTGACATCACCCCCCCCCCCCCCCCCCCCCCCCCCCCCCACAGCTATCTAAACTTGATTACTACAAGTTTAGATAGCTGGCCGCAATACTAACTTGCAGTCTAAAAATGTTTTGCTGACATGGGCTAATTGATTGACTGTCAGTGACTAACACAATCGCAATTGCACTTTGTGTATTCTTCAGTTTTAATATTCCACACAGATTCTGGCATCTATCAATGTAATTGTCTGCATAATTCCAAATGCACAATTCTAATGCTCCCTAATACCATAAAACAACTCATCATCCCAGATATCTGTGTTTAAATTATGAACATCTTAACATCTAACAAGAGCATCACTATTTTTCAGTTTCTCAATTTCATTTTCATTTTGAACCCACAATGCTCCAATGACTACATTAAACACTGGTGTGGAATATCCGTCTGTGGAACACGTATTCTAGAATATATTATGTCATAAACTGGCAGTTTTTGGAATATGCATCTTTCTGAATACCTGCTGAGACCTTCCTCATATCTGCTTCAGCTTTAAACTCTACAGAAAGAGAGATGCCTGTGGAAGCTGATGGCAGTTCACACTGTGTGTTCCAGCGTTGAACTGATGGCTTATTCATGTGACACAGGTAGGAGAGGAGACAGACTACTGCTATTTGTCAGGATTATTTCCTGTCTAGATTAACATGTGGCAGAGTTAACTACATGTCTTCCAGTCTGTAAAGCACCATGAGCTAATGTCGAAATGTGATGTTGTTGGCCCCACTAGACGCGAGGAGCTGAGCTGAGGATTCGAGCTGTCAACAAGTCTTCAGTCTCAAAGCTTTATTTTTAACCAAGAAACAGAGGAAGTAAAAAGGAACATTTGAACAATAAAATAGAATACAGCCTATGTCTGGCTCATACACATGCATAAAATCAGGCTCACTGATAACTTGTAAAGAGCAATTAGTGGAGGTAATCAAATAGGGCAAGGATCACGGCGACTAGCTGAGATATAATCATAGAATTAGAATGATTCTAATTCCATGGACAGAATATTGATTTCATAGAACAATCAAAGCCTCCTGGTGGTCGAGACAGGCAAACATTGGCTGAGGGGGGTATCTTAACAGAGCAGAGGCAGAGTTATACGGGGATCCCCATCCTCAGCCCCACCACAGCATCCCCAACCCCATTCAGACACCAGCAGTCTTTATGGGCCATTCTCCACAGCCTGTCTGGGCCAAAGGTTCAGCTCTCCCTTTAACTCTTTTGTCCGCTCTCTTGGGGGAAATGAATGGGAGGTTGTGGATGGGACAAAAGAGAGATCATGGGTCTATTCTGGGGACAAATGAGCTTAGTTTGGGTTATGGTAGCCAATGTAAAAGGGAGGTCTGGACAATGTTGAAGAAGGGGGGCTGGGGCTCGATTTACCTCCAGTCTCCAGTCCAGGATGGTTAGAAAGGAAGGGGATGAGTAATTGTATGTAGTTGAACAGCTGAGTTCCTCCTTCCCATAGCAGCCACAGCATGTGACAGCGTCATACACATACCTCATCAATATCTATCACTACCTATCAGTAACATGATTGATTCTGTCATCAAGTGCATGGAGAATGGGAGAGGGGGGCTGCAAGCTAGGGAAAGCTAATTGAAAACCAGGAATGAAGAAAGGAAAACCCGTTCATTTATATGCTGATGGGCTGGTATGGTTGGTTCTCTTTTGGCCAAATATGTTGTAATATATTCAAAAATAAATTAAAAAATGCTTAGGACCTACGGTATGAGCTTTTTTCATAAACTGCTTATAAATTTTATCAACATTGAAATTGCACTGTCCCCTTTAATATAACTCCAAAACCTTTCCTTTGATATGAGATTGAGTTAAAATCTCTTGAAATGTCACCCTCTCGGAATTGCCATTTGGATTCAACCTGCTTTGCTGCTGGTTTCCGCTTTTTTTCCCCATGCATCTCCTTCAGATTTGATATTTCATTTTGCGGCAAAGCCATCTCTTTGTGTCCACCCCCACCCACCCCAGTCTCCCTCCCTCCCACCCCAGTCTCCCTCCCTCCCACCCCAGTCTCCATCCCTCCCTCCCACCCCCCATTTTGGTCTTTCTTGTCGGCTTCATCTTATCATCAATTCCTTTCAGCTACATTTCTCTGTCCCCAGTGTCAGTAATCCAGCACAGGCTAAATAGAAGTCACGCTTCAGAACTACTGGCAGCAAGCCCTGTCAACTCTTCTTCCTACACGCACACACACACCATTCAAAAGGAATTCTACTTTACTAATACAAATATTAAAGGGGCAGTGCAGTCAAAAAAGTGATTTTCCCAATCCTTTTTTAAATTATATTTCCACACTATGACGTCAAAAATAACACTGAAATTCTGAAGATTATGATAATGCCCTTTTTGTGAAAGAGTTGGTCTGCCTGGAATTGCCTGGAATTTCATAGTGTTCAGATGGGATGGAGTTTTTGGTCCAGATCATGACATCACAATCTGATCTGATTATTCTGACCAATGACCAGTCATCTTTTATTTGCATATGTATCCTCCTAGTTTGAAGGGGTAAGCAAGGTAGGCTCTAGACTAGAGTCTAGACGATCCTATCCAACAGTCAGGGCTGTGTACTGTATGGAAATATATTACAATTTGTATCAGCTCGCCAACACGATCAGACTGAGCATTTCAGTGGCAAAAGGAGGCAAAAGGAGGAAATGAATAATAAAACTTATATTTGGTGTTATTTTAATGAAATAAGCACACACAATGATGATTTAAACAAACAAAAAAGACTACATGAGGGCTTTAAAAAAATCCTTCACCCTGCTAAGGGTGTAAACTATCATATCTGCACAAAGTAGAGAATGTCACAGAAAAAATAACGGTAGGGTTCCCAAGGATGGTCCCGGGAGATGAGACAACATAACTATTGTTTTATTATGCTTTCACTGTGTATTTCAATATAATGCTAAAGTTGTGCAAACCAACATTCAATGTCAGTGTAATAAATGATTCTGCCATTACATTATTCTGAATACAACCCATTAAATGACATCAAATGGTACCATGTTATACATGTATAGATCCACACACTAACGTCAACCCTATAATCATCTGAGATGATGACAGACTTCCCAATGAGGACCATCTGATCATCCGTGACCTCTGCACCTTAACTGAGGAGACGGGTGACAGGTGACAAGGGAGGTGAGTGTGAGTGTGAGTGTGAGTGTGAGTGTGAGTGTGAGTGTGTATGCGTGCGTGTGCTTGTGTGACAGGCTGCAGGGGTGACAGGGGATGAGGTGGTCTGTCTGAATAAAGGCCTTTGTCAGCCCTCCTCATTTCAGGGAAATACCAGGCCCTGCCACCAGACAAGTGTTAGAAGCCTCATATGATTGATGTCTACCGTGGGACAGGCCTGTTGGTGGTCCACAGATTTTACATGTTGCCCTTTGATTAGGAGATGTCACAATGCCCTCTACTTTAGGTGTAATATGAGTACATGTATCAGTCATGCGTTCAGGGATGGACATATTACTAATGTCATATTATTATTTAACTCTTCATCTGCAGCTGTCTGCACAGCTGGGACATTAAACATAATATTTAACTAGACAGGGAGCGGTGGGTCGCTAGCGACCGACACCACCAGGTAAAATGTAAAGCGCCAAATTCAAAATCCCAAAGTTGAATTATTAAACATGCACCAATATACAAGTGTTTCATACTCATCAAAAGCTCTGTTTCTTGGCAATATCACAGCGTTGTCAGATTTCAAAAAGGCTTTACGGCGAAAGCTGTACATTTGATTGTTTGAGGGCAGCGCCTCACATACTTTCTCATAGCCATGAATTCATTAGCCAGCGTGGCACACACATAACACATTTCACAGCGAAAACAAATCAATTACCTGTTGAAGAACTTCTGCTGAGGTCATCCTAAGTGTCCAACGAAGACAATCCATGGTTCTNTCCATAAATCTCCATTTGGTTCGCGCGTCATAGTCAGAAACGACAGCCTCCACTAGTCCATTGAAACGTGGCGCGAACTCGTTCATCTTATACCTATAAACTTGTCCAAGAACATTCAAACATAGTTTTAAATGTATCCTTAGGAACACTTTTACGTATATTTACTATTATAAATCAACCGGAATATAAACTGAGCTCTAAAGACGGTAAATAAGACACTGCGCGACTTCTCGGGCGCGCGCCCTGGGTACTGTTGTCATCAAGGGGGGACCCACTTGTTTGGTCGTTTTCTCTGGGCTAATGCATCCAAAATGGAGGGAAACACCATCTCCGACAAACCGGCTGAGGCCTCCCAGGTAGCTCCGGTTCTGACACCCGGACCCGTCATCACCTCCAAAACAAAAAAACACTCCCTGATGCTTCCCTTTGGTGAGGCGTCGTTCTGTAACGATGTGCGCTGAGAGTCGGGAAGCAAGTTCAGGGAGTGAGTGAGGGAGCAAACGTGACAGCAGGAAGAATGTCAGAATAATGCTGATGTTCTACAGTAGTTCATCCTTACACCAGAGCCTCACGCTTAGCCTAAGGTACCAATGGAAAGCTTCAGTAGTTTAAATTGAGATCTTCATAATGTCACTAATTCTCTGTGTTCCGATTGACTAATGGAACACATGTTAATTTACACCAAATAGCAAAACTCCAGTTGTCATCTTGCCCTTTTATTTTGTGCTGCGTCGTAAATGCTTGCTGTGTTACTGTTAAACAATACCACATGTGAAACTCATGTGGCATTTCTCATAACAGCTCATAGAATCCTTTATGTACATTACGACAGCATTCCTTGTCCAAAAAGCAATAAGGTCTAGCTTGGCAGTGAGATTGCCTTGGTAGTGAAGGTTTAGTTGGACCAAACTACCTGCAGTGTTGTGATGTTCCCCCTGGACCAAAACGACCCTGACCCAGGTCCCAATACACACTCTTATTACTTGGCAATTGATTTTCCCCATCCAGGCTTGGCCACTAGAGACCAAGCTAACTATACTAAATGACAAAAGTGCCAGTGAGGCTCAGTGAGAAAGCCGCAGGCTATTGCCACCATACTAGTTAACACTGTAGTACAAATGATGGCTTTCTCAGTTTGTTCTGCTTCAACCTGTTCTAAAGACAATTAAAGTGTTTCAGGCACAAATGGTTCAATTTCACGGATTCCTTTAAGGATTGTTCCTCTTACAGTTCAATATCTGGACCAAGCTAGTATTATCTCTCCCAGTGGGTCAGAAGTTTACATACACTCAAATAGCATTTGGTAGCATTTCCTTTAAATTGTTTAACTTAGGTCAAATGTTTCGGGTAGCCTTCCACAAGCTTCCCACAATAAGTTGGGTGAATTTTGGTTGGCCCATTCTTCCTGACAGAGGTGGTGTAACTGAATCAGGTTTGTAGGCCTCCTTGCTCGCACACGCTTTTTCAGTTCTGCCCACAAATGTTCTACAGGATTGAGGTCAGGGCTTTGTGATGGCCACTCCAATACCTTGACTTTGTTGTCCTTAAGCCATTTTGGCACAACTTTGGAAGTATGCTTGGGGTCATTGTCCATTTGGAAGACCCATTTGCGACCAAGCTTTAACTTCCTGACTGATGTCTTGAGATGTTGCTTCAATATATCCACATAATTTTTCTTCCTCATGATGCCATCTATTTTGTGAAGTGCACCAGTCCCTCCTGCAGCAAAGCACCCCCACAACATGATGCTGCCACCCCCGTGCTTCACGGTTGGGATGGTGTTCTTCGGCTTGCAAGCCTCCCCCTTTTTCCTCCAAACATAACGATGGTCATTATGGCCAAACAGTTCTATTTTTGTTTCATCAGACCAGAGGACATTTCTCCAAAAAGTACGATCTTTGTCCCCATGTGCAGTTGCAAACCGTAGTCTGGCTTTTTTATGGCGGTTTTGGAGCAGTGGCTTCTTCCTTGCTGAGCGGCCTTTCAGGTTATGTCGATATAGGACTCGTTTTACTGTGGATATAGATACTTTTGTACCTGTTTCCTCCAGCATCTTCACAAGGTCCTTTGCTGTTGTTCTGGGATTGATTTGCACTTTTCGCACCAAAGTACGTTCATCTCTAGGAGACAGAACGCGTCTCCTTCCTGAGCGGTATGACGGCTGCGTGGTCCCATGGTGTTTATACTTGCGTACTATTGTTTGTACAGATGAACGTGGTACCTTCAGGC
>QNTS01001133.1:245652-257080 GCA_003317085.1 Hucho hucho | reverse complement strand
CTACATACAGTAAGATCCACGTAGTTATACCTACATACAGTAAGATCCACATAGGTATACCTACATACAGTAAGATCCACATAGTTATACCTACATACAGTAAGATCCACGTAGTTATACCTACATACAGTAAGATCCACATAGGTATACCTACATACAGTAAGATCCACATAGGTATACCTACATACAGTAAGATCCACATAGTTATACCTACATACAGTAAGATCCACGTAGTTATACCTACATACAGTAAGATCCACATAGGTATACCTGTAAACATACGCTGCTGCTACTGTTTATTATCTATCCTGTTGCCTAGTCACTTAATGTACTGTACATATCTATGTAAATTACCTCGTACCCTTGCAAATCGACTTGGTACTGGTACCCCATGTATATAGCCAAGTTATCGTTATTCATTGTGTATTTATTATTGCTTTTATTATTACGTGTTATTACTTTTCTATTATTTCTCTATTTTCTCACTGCATTGATGGGAAGTAAGTAAGCATTTCACTGTTATTCTACACATGTTGTTTACGAAGCATGTGACGACTCCATTTTTGAAAAACATTATTTTATTCTAATATATGGCTGGCTTAATGGCTTTAAAGAGCAAAGATATATAAAGAGAGTTATGGAGGCTCGGTGGCTCGGTGTGCTGATCTGGTCTCTGGTCTTCAAAGCCCCTTGGAATGTGAATCACAGAGGGGGGCCATGTGGACCAGGGTAGCTGGCAGCAGGTCACAGCCTTGTCTGAGGGACCCAACAATTTATGGCAACACAAGCCTGCACACACACACAACACACAGCAAATATATAGCCACCTCCAGTCACCCGTAGCTCATTCTGCCAAATGTGAAGGCCCATTTGAAAGAAAAAAATACTGGCCATGAAACAACACAAGAACATTCTGCAATATGTTTCTGATCTGAAGATTTGTATAGACTATGATGTCATCTTATCAAATGATATAGAGCGTCCCATTGCATTGGACACTGTAAGATATGTTGTGTTCTCGTCGGACTCTCCAAAAGAACATTGCACACTCCATCTGTGAAACTACTCGTTTCCATCTTTATATGATCTCACTTGGTGGATGGGGATGGCTTTGTGGGGATTGTTCTATAATCGAAGATGAATCAACTAAGGCAAGCCTGCTTTTATAAGATCTATATCCCCCTGTCTTTTTGTCTTGTTGTTGTTGTTTTTACATTAGCCTATACTCATATCAATCAAGTGATGAGGCTAATGGTTCAAGCACTGAATATCTCCATTTCAATTTCCCCAAGAGCTCTCCGGATTAAATTCAAGCTTTTTCGGCTCAAAAATGATTCGTAATTCATTCTATGAAATCAATTGCTGTAGTTCATTATTTCCTAGATCATTTGTTTTCAAGTCAATAAGAATAGATTATAACCATTTGGTCTCTTTCCAGTATCCACAAATCAATTTGGTAGAATATTTAACAGTTGAAAATGCTATGATGATTTACATATGGAAATGTCATGCCCCTCCACAACCAGACCACATTGCTGCTGTCACGACTTCCGCCGAAGTCGGTCCCTCTCCTTGTTCGGGCGGCGTTCGGCGGTCGACGGCACTGGTTTTCTAGCCATCGCCGATCCACTTTTCATTTTCCATTGGTTTTTCCTTGTTTTACACACCTTGTTTCAATCCCACAATTACTTGTTCATTATTTAACCCTCTGTTCCCCCATGTTTGTTTGTGAGTGTTTGTTTATTGTATTGCGGTCCGTTATGTTGGGCTTGGCTATATGTTGACGTGTATTGTGATACATTTTTGAGTAAAATTGCTAATTTAGTCATATCTGCGGTCCTGCGCCTGACTCCTCTACACCAGCTGCACACAGACGCATTACAGAAACACTCACCTAACGAATGGAGTCAGCAGGAGCAGACGCCCTCCCCGTGGCGGTAGAGGAGCGCGTCCAGCAGCATGCAACCATGTTGCAACGTCTGGGCACCACCAATGGAGACGATGGATAGATGGGAGAGAGAAGGAGGTCTTCCAGTGCCTCCACCAACCACACTACAGCAGGCCCCACTGTCCACCCCTCCTTCACTCAGTCCCAGCGGGATTTGGCTCGCGCTCCCGAGGGAGTATGATGGGACGGCTGCCGGATGCCAGGGGTTCCTACTCCAGCTGGAGCTCTACCTGGCGACCGTCCACCCGGCCCCTTCGGGACGTGAGAGCGTGTCTGCACTCGTCTCCTGCCTATCAGGCAAAGCCCTGGAGTGGGCCAATGCCGTATGGAGTGACCATTACGCAGAATTGAACGTCTGTTCCATCTGAGGCAGGGGACGAGGAGCGCTCAGGATTTCGCTTTGTACTTCCGGACCCTGGCCGCCAGCGCGGGATGGAACGACAGGGCCCTGATCGATCACTACCGGTGCAGTCTGCCCGAGGACGTCCGTTGGGAGTTGGCCTGCCGAGACACCACCCTCACGTTGGACCAGCTGGTGGACCTGTCCGTCCGGTTGGACAACCTGCTGGCTACCCGCGGACGTCCGGATCGGGGTCTGTCAGTTCCATCCCCCAGCACCTCCGCTCCGACGCCCATGGAGGTGGGAGGTGCTGCGCTTAGGGCGACCGGAGGAGGGGCCATTCCCTGCACCATCTGTGGCCACAGAGGGCACACTGCTGGTCGGTGCTGGAGGGGTTCCTCAGGGAGTCGAAGCAGCAGGCAGAGCACTATCGTGTCACCCCAGGTGAGTCGGCACCAGGCTCACCCAGAGCCCCCTGTTGCTCACATGTATGTGTTTATTAAATTTCCTGAGTTTTCCACGCATTCCCAGCATAAGGCGCTAGTAGATTCAGGCACAGCTGGGAATTTTATTGACCGTTCATTTGCCCATAGTTTAGGGATTCTGTGGATATACTCTTCCCTGTGCATGCCCTAGATAGTCAACCATTAGGGTCAGGGCTGATTAGGGAGGCCACCGCTCCACTAAGCATGGTTACGCAGGGGGGTCACAGGGAGAGAATCAGTCTCTTCCTTATTGATTCTCCTGCATTTCCCGTGGTGCTGGGCCTACCCTGGTTGGCCTGTCATGACCCCACTATTTCGTGGCAACAGAGGGCTCTCAAGGGGTGGTCACGAAAGTGTTCAGGGAGCTGTGTAGGGGTTTCCATCAGTGCGACTACGGTGGAAAGTCCAGACCAGGTCTCCACCGTGCACATCCCCTCAGAATATGCCGATTTGGCTCTCGCCTTCTGTAAGAAGAGGGCGACTAAATTACCACAACATCGACGGGGGGATTGTGCGATAAATCTCCTGGTAGACGCAGCACTTCCCAGGAGTCACGTGTATCCTCTGTCCCAGGAGGAGACGACGGCTATGGAAACACATGTTTCCGAATCCCTGGGGCAGGGAAACATTCGGCCCTCCACTTCACCTGCCTCCTCGAGTTTCTTTTTTGTGAAGAAGAAGGATGGAGGTCTGTGCCCGTGTATTGACTATCGGGGTATCAATCAGATCACTGTGAGGTACAGCTACCCGCTGCCTCTCATAGCCAGTGCGATCGAGTCAGTGCACTGGGCGCGCTTCTTCACAAAATTGGATCTCAGGAGCGGTTACAACCTGATGCGTATCCGGGAGGGGGACAAGTGGAAGACAGAATTTAGTACCACCTCAGGGCACTATGAGTACCTAATCATGCCGTACGGGTTGATGAATGCTCCATTAGTCTTCCAGGCCTTTGTTTACGAGATATTCCGGGACCTGCACGGGCAGGCTGTAGTGGTGTATATCGACGACATTCTGATATACTCCGCTATACGCGCCGAGCATGTGTCCCTGGTGCGCAGGGTGCTTGGTCGACTGTTGGAGCCTGACCTGTACGTCAAGGCTGAGAAATGTCTGTTCTTCCAACAGTCCGTCTCCTTCCTAGGGTACCGCATTTCCACGTCAGTGGTGGAGATGGAGAGTGACCGCATTTCAGCCGTGCGTAATTGGCCGACTCCCACCACGGTAAATGAAGTGCAGCGGTTCCTAGGGTTTGCCAACTACTACCGGAGGTTTATCCTAACCTTTGGTCAGGTAACAGCTCCCATTACCTCACTGCTAAAGGGGGGACCGGTGCAACTGCAGTGGTCGGCTGAGGCGGACAGGGCTTTTGGTCACCTGAAGGCTCTCTTTACCTCGGCTCCCGTGCTGGCTCATCCGGATCCCTCTTTGGCGTTCATAGTGGTGGTGGACGCGTCCGAGGCTGGGATAGGAGCCGTGCTCTCTCAGCGCTCGGGTACGCCACCGAAGCTCTGCCCATGTGCCTTCTTCCGAAGAAGCTCAGCCCGGCAGAGCGAAACTATGATGTGGGGGACCAGGAGCTGTTGGCTGTCGTCAAGGCTCTGAAGGTATGGAGACATTGGCTTGAGGGGGCGAAACACCCTTTTCTCATTTGGACTGACCACCGCAATCTGGAGTACATCCGGGCGGCGAGGAGACTGAACCCTCGCCAGGCAAGGTGGGCCATGAAGTCAGTCCCTCTCCTTGTTCGGGCGGCGTTCGGCAGTCGATGTCACCGGTTTTCTAGCCATCGCCGATCCACTTTTAATTTTCCATTGTTTTCTCCTTGTTTTACACACCTGGTTTCAATCCCACAATTACTTGTTCATTAACCCTCTGTTCCCCCATTTGTTTGTGAGCGTTTGTTTATTGTATTGCGGTCCGTTATGTTGGGCTTGGCTATATGTTGACGTGTATTGTGATACATTTTTGAGTAAAATTGCTAATTTAGTCATATCTGCGGTCCTGCACCTGACTCCTCTTCACCAGCTACACACAGACGCATTACAGCTGCTCCCTCACAGTTTAGCTTTAAGACATGAAGTACTGCACAGCTGAGACTGAGGGTTGGAATGGTGGTAGAGTACGTACAATATCACACCAAGCCCTCTCCTTCATACATCAATTATCTACCAAAGCTGTGCATTTCATCCCCTATAGAATGGAGTTTTCATGAACCACCAGCATGAAGCACCAATTCAAATAGACAGGATTTTGGTATATCTGTCACATTTGTATCAAATCAAACTGTATTAGTCACTTGCGCCGAATACAACAAGTGAAATGCTTTCTTACTAGGCCCTAACCAACAACGCAAATAGTCTGGGTAGCTGTTACGAATCCCTCTTACCCCGCAGTCTAGGGGGAATGGAATAGAGACCCGCAACATATCTTGTGCAAATTACTATGGTGAAAAGGAACAGTGAGAACAGAAAACACAGACAACTTAAATCTACCGTCAAACACAAATGGTTTATTTTAAACACACGGTAAAGTGGTGTGGGGAAAAGGGGCTGAGCTGGACCCAAGGAAAGAAATAATATATATTCAAAAACCCCTAAGCTAATCTACCTGCGTCACGAACAGCTAGCTAACTAACTAAGTAAATACAGTGGGTGGTCCGCCCAGTTCTAACTAATGTATTTAACACAGGGTTTCCTACGGGTAATGTATGCCCATGGGCGACTTGTCTGGTATTCCCCTTTTCCACCAACAAACAAACAGCAATACAACACCACAGTACAACAGCAACTGGGCTTTAACAAATACTAACCAGAGCTAGAGCTCTGTAGCTACAAAACAACGAGAGAGAGCTTCCAATACATGTCAGCTACAAAACAAGCAAGAGCAATACAAGCTAGAGCTACAAAACAAGCCAGCTACCAAAACAAGCACAAGAGAGCAATGCGTACACGAGAGTCCGTTACTAAACAGAGGGTAATGCATACAAGAGCTACATACCAAGAACCAGCTAGTGAGAGAGAGATAACTGACTGGGTTTTAAACCAAGGGAAAGCGGATGTGATTGGGTAAGGGAAAAGGAGCAGGTGTGTCTTCTGATTGGGACTGATGACTGCTGATGAGTGACACCTGTGACTAGGGCAGAAGGAGAGAAAACAAACACACACACAGGATACCTGTATCCGTAACAGTAGCCATTTGATTAGATGTTCAGGAGTCTTATGGCTTGGGGGGTAGAAGCTGTTAAGAAGCCTTTTGGACCTGGACTTGGCACTCCGGTACCGCTTGCCGTGTGGTAGCAGACAGAACAGTCTATGACTAGGGTGGCTGGAGTCTCTGACACTGCTTGGTATAGAGGTCCTGGATGGCAGGAAGCTTGGTCCCAGTGATGTACTAGGCCGTACCCACTACCCTCTGTAGTGCCTTGCGGTTGGAGGCCAAGCAGTTGCCATACCAGGCAGGATGCTCTCAATGGTGCAGCTGTAGAACCTTTTGAGGATCTGAGGACCCATGCCAAATCTCTTCAGTCTACTGAGAGGAAATAGGTTTTGTCATGCCCTCTTCACGACTGCCTTGGTGTTCTTGGACCATGTTAGTTTGTTGGTGATGTGGACACCAAGGAACTTGAATCTCTCAAACTGCTACACTACAGCCCAGTCGATGAAAATGGGAGTGTGCTCAGTCCTCCTTTTCCTGTAGTCCACAATCATCTCCTTTGTCTTGATCACGTTGAGGGAGAGGTTGTTGTCCTGGCACCACACGTCTAGGTCTCTGACCACGAAACATCTTCAAGACAACATCAAGTAGATGTTACATAAACGTCAGCACTGTTTTTGTGTGTTTGTGTGTTTGTGTTTGGCAGCATACAGTATAGATGTATTATATTACTTTACACATGTACATTTGAGAAAGAATCTGTCCTACAGAATGAAGGTTGTACAGTTGAAGTCATTAAAACTCGTTTTTCAACCACTCCACACATTTCTTGTTAACAAACTATAGTTTTGGCAAGTTGGTTAGGACATCTACTTTGTGCATGACACAAGTAATTTTTCCAACAATTGTTTACAGACAAATTATTTCACTTATAACTCACTGTATCACAATTCCAGTGAGTCAGAAGTTTACATACACTAAGTTGACAGTGCCTTTAAACAGCTTGGAAAATTCCAGAAAATGATGGCATGGCTTTAGAAGCTTCTGATAGACTTTTGAGTCAATTGGAGGTGTACCTGTGGATGTATTTCAGGAAGGTGATGCGTTCTGTCTCCTAGAGATGAACGTACTTTGGTGCAAAAAGTGCACATCAATCACAGAACAACAATAAAGGACCCTGTGAAGATGCTGGAGGAAACAGGTAGAAAAGTATCTATACCCACAGTAAAACAAGGAAGAAGCCACTGCTCCAAAACCGCCATAAAAAAGCCAGACTACGGTTTGCAACTGCACATGGGGACAAAGATCATGCTTTCTGGAGAAATGTCCTCTGATCTGATGAAACAAAAATAGAACTGTTTGGCCATAATGACCATTCTTATGTTTGGAGGAAAATGGGGGAGGCTTGCAAGCCGAAGAACACCAACCCAACCGTGAAGCACAGGGTGGCAGCATTATGTTGTGGGGGTGCTTTGCTGCAGGAGGGACTGGTGCATCTCACAAAATAGACGGCATCATGAGGTAGGAAAATTATGTGGATATATTGAAGCAAAATCTCAAGACATCAGCCAGGAAGTTAAAGCTTGGTCACAAATGGGTCATCCAAATGGACAATGACCCCAAGCATACTTCCAAAGTTGTGCCAAAATGGCTTAAGGACAACAAAGTCAAGGTATTGGAGTGGCCATCACAAAGCCCTCACCTCAATCCTATAGAACATTTGTGGGCAGAACTGAAAAAGTGAGTGTGAGCAAGGAGGCCTATAAACCTGACTCAATTACACCAGCTCTGTCAGGAGGAATGGGCCAAAATTCCCCCAACTTATTGTGGGAAGCTTGTGGAAGGCTACCCAAAACGTTTGACCCAAGTCAAACAATTTAGACGCAGTGCTACCAAATAATAATTGAGTTAATGTATACTTATGACCCACTGGGAATGTGATGAAATAAATAAAAGCTGAAATAAATCATTTTCTCTAATATTATTCTGAAATTTCACATTCTTAAAATAAAGTGGTGATCCTAACTGACCTAAGACGTGAATTTTTACTAAGATTAAATGTCAGGAATTGTGAAAAACTGAGTTTAAATGTCTTTGGCTAACTTCAGTCTTCAATTGTATATACTTTAAGAATAAAGCAAACTTTGTTTTCTTCTTCAGTTTCAAGGCTTTTATTTGGTGTGGAATGAATCATAATTTTGAGCCGCCACAGACAGAGACCTCAGTACTTCCACACTGACCCACTCATATTTTACAAGCAAAGCTGTAAATACTGTACATCGGGATCTATCGCTGGTGCACCCAACCGCAGCATCCGACAGTAAATTGTTCTTTAATAAGATGGTCTAAAATGACAGGGAGGACACTTCTCAGAAAGGCACTAAAACACGGATCGAGAGTTTTGACCAAAGCCTTGTGGGATGGAGGGGAGCAGCCTCTGCTCCATTGTGAGGAATTTATGAGAGAGGGAGAGAATGAGAGAGTAGAGAGAAAGAGAGAATGTAGTGAGTGAGGAGAGAGGGAGTAGAGAGAAAGAGAGAGAAAGTAGAAAGAGTAGAGAGAAAGAAAGAGAAGAGAGAGAGTAGAGAAAGAGAAGCGAGAATAGAGAGAAAAAAGTGAGAAAGAGAGTAGAGAGAAAGAAAGAGTAGAGAAAATTTGAAAAATATTTTCAAATTCCAAGTTCGTAGAGTATTCCATCCTTACGCATCGAACCAACCAACAAGGTTTTAGTATCATAGCAGTCACTGTTGTGTGACAGACAAGCACTGCAAGCTCCTTAATCCGGTTGCATTGGCAGACTGGGAACGCCTGCAAAGTCCATTAAAAAAGTCTATACATTGACATGCTGGGAAAGTATCAGGGCTGAATGAATGGGAATGGTGGTCTACTTGTTTAGATTTCTGTCCTTCACTTCCACTGTGCGCCCTCCGGCAGGAACCATACAAAGAACACAGTGTCTAACTCTCTAGCTGTGAAAGAGAGGAACTAACGTGCTCCATACGTATACGTGCACTGAAATACACACACAGACATACCACAAGTATATATGCATGCTCACACACACACACACACACAGAATTATGCGCACACACACCTACACACACACGCGCACACACACACTTTACTGGCTACAACCTGGCATTATTAATAAACAAAGGAAAGGAAAAAGTGAAGGAAAGGAAAGGTTATAGCTAGCTGCCATGCCTACAATCAGTCACATGTGTAGAACCCCAAACCACAGGTTTCTATCTACAGATGGAGGCTGGGTCTGGGAGCTGGTACTGGGGGCTCCATTCAAAGTGCTGCCCTGTGAGTACTGAGCCATGGTCTGTTTGAGGAGCTCTTGGACTGGGGAGAGTAAGGGGAGATTGGGTCCTCCGCTGGGTCTTATCCTCCATGATGACATGTCGTACAGACCAGATGGATCACCCAATGTCTCCTCTACATCCTGTGTCAAATAACCCAGTGACTGGGTTGGTTTATTTCCAACCCCCCACCCCACCTGCCACCACACCCCACCCTAAACAATTACCTGCATTGTGAAAGCATTTATAAGAGTTAGCAATCTGCACTACAGCACAAAACCTGAAATATTATCCTCTGTTCTGTCTCCGACGGACTCCCTCCTTCAATCCACACCCCATCCCGCCCCTGCCCACTCATCATATTGAGCGATTCAAAGGGAGAATTGATGGAGCACCAGCCTTTCCACCTCTATCCACCTCTACACCAGCAGCTCGTAGACACATTCATACTGATCCCCTCTAGACCGACATATGGCTGTAATATACTGCCTGTCTGTGATGTGTGCATTGGCTCCCTAAAGCTATTATTGTATCAGGACTGCAGTAAGCATTTATCCAACAAAAATCTAATGAACAGTTTGCGGGTGGCTGTGTGCCTTGTGTGTGTTTGTGTGTGTGCCGTGTGTGTCATGATGTGTGTGCCGTGTGTGTCTTTTTGGTTTTACTATCTTTGTGGGGACCAGAAGTCCTCACTGGTATAGTAAAACAATGATATTTCCCCAGTCCCCACAAGGAAAAATGCTATTAAATGGGACACTTGCTGCCAATCCCTTCCACAAACACTCTGGACAGTTAAAGCTCTCCAGTGGCCTGTACAGTGAATTACAATTACCGCAATGACCTGACAGCCTACAATCAATCAATCAATCAAAGTTTATTTGTCACGTGTGCCGAATACAACAGGTGTAGACCTTACAGTGAAATGCTTACTTACAGGCTCTAACCAACAGTGCAAAAAAAAAATATTTAAATAATTTGTTTTTTAAATAAATAAAATAAAAAACTACAAAATAGGTATTAGGTGAACAATAGGTAAGTAAAGAAATTAAAACACCAGTATATACAGTAGCGAGGCTATATACAGTAGCAAGGCTGTAAAAGTAGCGAGGCTATAAAAGTAGCGAGGCTACATACAGACACCGGTTAGTCAGGCTGATTGAGGTAGTATATGTACATGTAGTTATGGTTAAAGTGACTATGCATATATGATAAACAGAAAGTAGCAGCAGTGGGGGGGCACAATGCAAAATGTCCGGATAGCCATTTGATTACCTGTTCAGTGGTCTTATGGCTTGGGGGTAGAAACTGTTGAGAAGCCTTTTTGTCCTAGACTTGGCACTCCGGTACCACTTGCCATGTGGTAGTAGAGAGAACAGTCTATGACTGGGGTGGCTGGGGTCTTTGACAATTTAAAGGGCCTTCCTCTGACACCACCTGGTGTAGAGGTCCTGGATGGCAGGCAGCTTAGCCCCAGTGATGTACTGGGCCGTACGCACTACCCTCTGTAGTGCCTTGCGGTCAGTGGAGGAGCAATTGCCGTACCAGGCAGTGATGCAACCAGTCAGGATGCTCTCGATGTTGCAGCTGTAGAACCTTTTGAGGATCTCAGGACCCATGCCAAATCTTTTTAGTCTCCTGAGGTGGAATAGGCTTTGTCGTGCCCTCTTCACATCTGTCTTGGTGTGTTTGGACCATTCTAGCTTGTTGTTGATGTGGACACCAAGGAACTTGAAGCTCTCAACCTGCTCCACTACAGCCCTGTCGATGAGAATGGGGGCGTGCTCGGTCCTCCTTTTCCTGTAGTCCACAATCATCTCCGTAGTCTTGGTTACGTTGAGGGAGAATGCTGTTGTTGTCCTGGCACCACACGGCCAGGTCTCTGACCTCCTCCCTGTAGGCTGTCTCGTCGTTGTCGGTGATCAGGCCTACCACTGTTGTGTCGTCTGCAAACTTAATGATGGTGTTGGAGTCGTGCCTGGCCATGCAGTCGTGGGTGAACAGGGAGTACAAGAGGGGACTGAGCACGCACCCCTGGGGAGCTCCAGTGTTGAGGATCAGCGTGGCAGATGTGTTGCTACCTACCCTCACCACCTGGGGGCAGCCCGTCAGGAAGTCCAGGATCCAGTTGCAGAGGGAGGTGTTTAGTCCCAGGATCCTTAGCTTAGTGATGAGCTTTGAGGGTACTATGGTGTTGAAC
>QNTS01001133.1:201252-245026 GCA_003317085.1 Hucho hucho | reverse complement strand
CAGGGACATGTTGAAAATGTCAGTGAAGACACCTGCCAGTTGGTCAGCACATGCCCGGAGCACATGTCCTGGTAATCCAGCAGCCTTGTGTATGTTGACTTGTTTAAAGGTCTTACTCACGTTGGCTACGGAGAGCGTGATCACACAGTCATCTGGAACAGCTGATGCTCTCATGCATGCCTCAGTGTTGCTTGCCTCGAAGCGAGCATAGAAGTGATTTAGCTCGTCTGGTAGGCTCGTGTCACTGGGCAGCTCTCGGCTGTGCTTCCCTTTGTAGTCTGTAATAGTTTGCAAGCCCTGCCACATAAGACGAGCGTCAGAGCCGGTGTAGTATGATTCAATCTTAGCCCTGTATTGACGCTTTGCATGTTTGATGGTTCGTCGCAGGGCATAGCAGGATTTCTTGTAAGCTTCCGGGTTAGAGTCCCGCATCTTGAAAGCGGCAGCTCTACCCTTTAGCTCAGTGCAAATGTTGCCTGTAATCCATGGCTTCTGGTTGGGGTATGTATGTACAGTCACTGTGGGGACGACGTCCTCGATGCACTTATTGATAAAGCCAGTGACTGATGTGATGTACTCCTCAATGCCATTGGAGGAATCCCGGAACATGTTCCAGTCTGTGATAGCAAAACAGTCCTGTAGTTTAGCGTCTGCTTCATCTGACCAGTCACTGGTGCTTCCTGCTTTAATTTGTGCTTGTAAGCAGGAATCAGGAGGATAGAGTTGTGGTCAGATTTACCAAATGGAGGGCGAGGGAGAGGTTTGTACGCGTCTCTGTGTGTGGAGTACAGGTGATCTAGATTTCTTTCCCCTCTGGTTGCACATTTAACATGTTGATGGAGATTTGGTAGAACTGATTTAAGTTTCCCTGCATTAAAGTCTCCAGCCACTAGGAGTGCCGCCTCTGGGTGAGTGGTTTCCTGTTTGCTTATTTCCTTATACAGCTGACTGAGTGCGGTCTTAGTGCCAGCATCTGTCTGTGGTGGTGAATAAACAGCCACGAAAAGTATAGCTGAAAACTCTCTAGGCAAGTAGTGTGGCCTGCAATTTATCACAATATACTCTACTTCAGGCAAGCAAAATCTAGAGCCTTCTTTAGATTTCGTGCACCAGTTGTTGTTTACAAATATGCACAGACCGCCCCCCCTCGTCTTACCGGAGTGTGCTGTTCTATCTTGCCGGTGCAGCGTATATCCCGCTAGCTGAATATCCATGTCGTCATTCAGCCAAGATTCCGTGAAACATAGGATGTTGCAGTTTTTAATGTCCCGTTTGGTAGGATATTTGTGATCGTACCTCGTCTAATTTATTGTCCAATGATTGCACGTTGACGAGTAGTATTGACGGTAACGGCAGCTTTCCCAATCACTTTCTCCGGGTCCTGACCAGGCACCCGGCTCTTTTCCCCCTGTACCTGCGTCGCTTCCTCTTGCGAATAACTGGGATGTCTTTGCAGATCTTCTCCAAGTCATTAAGGTTTCGAGGCTGACGTGTGGCAACTCGAACCTTCAGCTCCCTCCACAGATTTTCTATGGGATTAAGGTCTGGAGACTGGCTAGGCCACTCCAGGACCTTAATGTGCTTCTTCTTGAGCCACTCCTTTGTTGCCTTGGCCGTGTGTTTCGGGTCATTGTCATGCTGGAATACCCATCCACGACCCATTTTCAATGCCCTGGCTGAGGGAAGGAGGTTCTCACCCAAGATTTGACGGTACATGGCCCCGTCCATCGTCCATTTGATGCGGTGAAGTTGTCCTGTCCCCTTAGCAGAAAAACACCCCCAAAGCATAATGTTTCCACCTCCATGTTTGACGGTGGGGATGGTGTTCTTGGGGTAATAGGCAGCATTCCTCCTCCTCCAAACACGGCGAGTTGAGTTGATGCCAAAGAGCTCCATTTTGGTCTCATCTGACCACAACACTTTCACCCAGTTGTCCTCTCAATCATTCAGATGTTCATTGGCAAACTTCAGACGGGCATGTATATGTGCTTTCTTGAGCAGGGGGACCTTGCNCAGTCCTTCACGGCGTAGTGTGTTACCAATAGTTTTCTTGGTGACTATGGTCCCAGCTGCCTTGAGATCATTGACAAGATCCTCCCGTGTAGTTCTGGGCTGATTCCTCACCGTTCTCATGATCATTGCAACTCCACGAGGTGAGATCTTGCATGGAGCCCCAGGCTGAGGGAGATTGACATGTCTTTTGTGTTTCTTACATTTGCGAATAATCGCACCAACTGTTGTCACCTTCTCACCAAGCTGCTTGGCGATGGTCTTGTAGCCCATTCCAGCCTTGTGTAGGTCTACAATCTTGTCCCTGACATCCTTGGAGAGCTCTTTGGTCTTGGCCATGGTGGAGAGTTTGGAATCTGATTGATTGATTGCTTCTGTGGACAGGTGTCTTTTATACAGCTAACAAGCTGAGATTAGGAGCACTCCCTTTAAGAGTGTGCTCCTAACCTGGGAGCCAGAAATCTTTCTGATTGAGAGGGGGTCAAATACCTTTTTCCCTCATTAAAATGCAAATCAATTTATAACATTTTTCACATGCGTTTTTCTGGATTCTTTTGTTATTCTATCTCTCACTGCTCAAATAAACCTACCATTAACATTATAGACTGCTCATTTCTTTGTCAGTGGGCAAACGTACAAAATCAGCAGGGGATCAAATACTTTTTTCCCTCACTGTATATATATGTACAGTGCATTCGGAAAGTATTCAGACCCCTTGACTTTTTCCAAATTTTGTTACATTACAGCCTTATTCTAAAATCCCTCATCAATCTACACACAATACCCCATAATGACGAAGTGAATACAGTTTTTTTTTTTATTTTAGCAAATGTATTAAAAATAAATGTACATTTATTTACATAAGTATTCAAACCCTTTGCTATGAGACTCGAAATTGAGCTCAAGTGCATCCTGTTTCCATTTATCATCCTTGAGATGTTTCTACAACTTGATTGGAGTCTACCTGTGGTAAATTCAATTGATTGGACATGATTTGGAAAGGCACACACCTGTCTATATAAGTTCCACATTTGACAGTTAATGTTAGAGCAAAAACCAAGCCATGAGGTTGAAAGAATTGAAGGTCCCCAAGAATACAGCATTGAAGGTACCCAAGAATACGGCATTGAAGGTCCCCAAGAATACAGCATTGAAGGTCCCCAAGAATACAGCATTGAAGGTCCCCAAGAATACAGCATTGAAGGTCCCCAAGAATACAGCATTGAAAGTCCCCAAGAATACAGCATTGAAGGTCCCGGAGAATACAGTGGCCTCCATCATTGATAAATGGAAAAGACTCTTCCTAGAGCTGGCCACACGGCCAAACTGAGCAATCGGGGGAGAAGGGCCTTGGTCAGGGAGGTGACCAAGAACCCAATGGTCACTGGCAGAGCTCCTCTGTGGAGATGGGAGAACCTTGCAGAAGGACAAAGTACTGAGTAAAGGGTCTGAATACCTACAGTTGAAGTCGGAAGTTTACATACACTTAGGTTGGTCTTTAAACTCGTTTTTCAACCACTCCACAAATTTCTTGTTGACAAACTATAGTTTTGGCAAGTCGGTTAGGACATCTACTTTGTGCATGACATAAGTCATTTTTCCAACAATTGTTGACAGATTATTTCATTTATAATTCACTGTATCACAATTCCAGTGGGTCAGAAGTTTACATGCACTAAGTTGACTGCCATGCCTTATCTCAGCTCGCTGGTCACCTTAGCAGCACCAACCCGTAGCACGCGCTCCAGCAGGTATATCTCACTGGTCACCCCCAAAGCCAATTCCTCCTTTGGCCAACTCTCCTTCCAGTTCTCTGCTGCCAATGACTGGAACAAACTACAAAAATCTCTGGAACTGGAGAAACCTATCTCCCTCACCAGCTTTAAGCACCAGCTGTCAGAACAGTTCACAGACCCCTGCACCTGTTTATAGCCCATCTGTAAATAGCCCAACCAACTACCCCATCCCCTACCGTATTTATTTATTTATCTTGTTCCTTTGCACCCCAGTTTTTCTACATTGCACATTAATGACTTGGAGAAGATCTGCAAAGAGGAGTGGGACAAAATCCCTCCTGAGATGTGTGCAAACCTGGTGGCCAACTACAAGAAGCGTCTGACCTCTGTGATTGCCAACAAGGGTTTTGCCACCAAGTACTAAGTCATGTTTTGCAGAGGGGTCAAATACTTATTTCCCTCATTAAAATGCTAATCAATTTATAACATTTTTCACATGCGTTTCTCTGGATTTTTTTGTTGTTATTCTATCTCTCACTGTTCAAATAAACCTACCATTAAAATTATAGACTGATCATTTCTTTGTCAGTGGGCAAACGTACAAAATCAGCAGGGGATGAAATACTTTTTTCCCTCACTGTATATACAGTGCCTTCAGAAAGTATTCATACCCCTTGACTTATTCCACATTTTGTTGTGTCATAGTCTGAATTAAAAAAATAACAATAATAAATCACCCATGATACACACAATACCCCATAATGACGTGAAAGTGAAAACAAGGGAAAACGTTTTTTTTTACATTTTTGCAAATGTTTGACAACCCTGAGTCAGTACTTTATAGAAATACCTTTGTCAGCAATTACAGCTGTGAAAGTTTCTACAAGCTTTCCACACCTGGATTGTGCAACATTTGCCCATTGTTCTTTGAAAATGTTTTCAAGCTCTGTCAAATTGGTTGTTGATCATTGCTAGACAACCATTTAGAGGCCTTGCCAAAAATGTTAAAGTAGTTTTAGAATAGAAAGAGTGGGAGGCGCCAGTGCACAACTGAGCAAGAGGACAAGTACATTAGAGTGTCTAGTTTGAGAAACAGACGCCTCACAAGTCCTATATTGGCAGCTTCATTAAATAGTTCACGCAATACACCAGTCTCAATGTCAACAGTGAAGAGGCGACTCCGGGATGCTTGCCTTCTAGGCAGAGATGCAAAGAAAAAGCAATATCTCAGACTGGAAAATGAAAAGAAAAGATTAAGATGGGCAAAAGAACACAGACACTGGACAGAGGAACTCTGCCTACAAGGCCAGCATCCCGGAGTCGCCTCTTCACTGTTGAACCCACAAATGCTGATTCTCCAGATACTCAACTAGTCTAAAGAAGGCCAGTTGTATTGCTTTTTTAATCAGGATAACCGTTTCCAGCTGTGCTAACATAATTCCAGAAGGTTTTTCTAATGATCAATTAGCCTTTTATAATGATAAACTTGTATAGGCTAACACAACGTGCCATTGTAACACAGGAGTGATGGTTGCTGACAATGGGCCTCTGTACGCCTATGTAGATATTCCATAAAAAATCAGCCGTTTCCAGCTACAATAGTCATTTACAACATTAACAATGTCTACACTGTATTTCTGATCAATTTGATGTTATTTTAATGGACAAAAAATTGGCTTTTCTTTCAAAAACAAGGACATTTCTAAGTGACCCCAGTCTTTTGAACGGTAGTGTATATTTACCCCAATAATATATGAGGGATTGGAAATTATGCAGACAGTTACATTGGTGGAAGCAACAATCTATCCGCAATATTAAAGCTGATCCACCCCCTAAGAACCCCCCCCCCCCCAAAAAAAAACAAGCGGTTCTGTGAAAATTGAATATAATCAGAAGCCACTGCCAGATTTCTGGATTGGGCTGCGGTCAGAGTATCCTGCCTTGGCAAATCATGCTGTTAAGACACTGATGCCCTTTGCAACCACGTACCTATGTGCAAGTGGATTCTCGGCCCTCACTAGCATGAAAAGATCAGCACTTATACTCTGCGATGCTTTAGTGTGGCAGGTAGCCTGGCAGGTAGGAGTGTTGGGCCAGTAACCGAAAGGTTGCTGGACGAATCCCCAAGCCGACATGTTAAAATAAATAATAGTTCTGCCCCTGAGCAAGGCAACAACAACTGCTCCTCGGGGCCGGTGATGTCGATTAAGGCAGCCCCCACACCTCTCTGATTAAGAGAGGTTGGGTTAAATGCGGAAGACACATTTCAGTTGAATGCATTCAGTTGCATAAATTACTAGATGTCCCCTTTCCCTTCCCTTTATGAAAACGGCCCCAGTCCTCTAGTTTTGGATAATGACTTCCTCAGCTGAGTTCTATCAGGAGAGAAGCAGACTAGAGGAGGTTGAGACTCGTTTGTTTCGATGAGGTGAGAGCAAATCGTACTTGACCTTAGGTTCGCAGCAGACAGACAAATGAGCAGTATTTGAAATAATTTTAAATACTTTATCTGCGCATGATTGAGCTTGCCTAGCTTAATGGACTAGTCCCCAAACTGCAAGTCCCACCCATCAGGCACTGTAGAGCAAATGCTCAAAGTATTTAAAAGATTTCAAATAGTATTTGAACCCATATCTGCTGATTACATCTCAGAGCGGAACTCTTCCCAGCCATTACCACCACTACACTATGGCCTGATGGGATTCAACAGTGGATGTAATGACACTAAGCACTAGCTAGGCAGACTCCATGACCATGCAAAGATACTGGCACTGCCGCTCTGCAACCCCCAAACACCATCACTTGCCCATCAACACAGGCAAGACAGAGTAGAGTGAAGGCTTTAACATCCACTTGAAGCAAAGTTAACTGTATCTGTGTGTGTGAGGCCAAGCATGCCATGTAAACACATTCATTCATCCTCTGGTGAGGAATGGGATAGGTTGCTGCTGCTGGCTGCTCAGTGCCTGGCTTGTCAGAATACATATGACCAACACACCACAAGTCAACAGTCTTAACTGAACAATGTTCATGGTTATAACTGTCAAAATGTGGTCCACCAGCCAGCCAGTCTTTCTCTCTCCCTCTGTCCAACACTATATGCAATAGCAATTGAGCCTGGGGACGAGGTTACCATCAAATAAATCTACAAAACACACAACAATTAAACTGCTGTGTTGACTTGGCTTAACAGCTATGAAATGTATATCATTATTCTGGCCTGGCTTGAACTTCTACAAGATAATGTTGTTGGGTATGAAGCAGACGAGTGAGTGTTTCACTAATATCCTATTGCCTTGTAGTAAACCGAATGCATGTGTTCCAAATGGCACCCTGTTCACTATGTAGAACACTACTTCTGATCATGGCCCATAGGGCTTTGGCAAGAAGTAGTGCACTATATAGGAAATAGGGTGGCATTTGAGACACAGACATACGGTGGCCGGGGCAAGCCTGCTGGCACAGTGACAGGCTAGGCTCTGTAGCCCACTGTACTGAGATGAGGTGGCAGGCTGAATAATGCAGCCGTTTGTTCTGTAGAATGAAAAGTAGCTGGCACACACGCAAACACACACACACACACACACACACACATACACACTAAAGGAACTGGCACTCGGTCCGATGGCAGAAAAACATAGGTATAGGTCTGTATTCATAAATAGTCTCAGAGTAGTACTGCTCTAGGATCAGTTTTCCCCGTTTAGATCATAATGAATGATATTATATGGACAGGGAGACCTGGTACTCCTACTCTGAGATGCTTTATAAATACGGGCCCTGGATTGGAATAGGCACTGGTTTCATATCATATAACCAAACTGGCCAGGAATGGGAGAGGAGTAAACACATTTTGATGGTGGTGGTCCACAACAGGTCATACATACAAAGTTACCAGCTAATAAAAAAAACAGGGGTCCTGAATTTACTCTATTTCAGTTCTCCTCATGATGTGAGTGTGTCTTGTGTGTGTGTGTGTGTGTGTGTGTGTGTGTGTGTGTGTGTGTGTGTGTGTGTGTGTTCGAACGTGGGAAGCGTTTGCAAAAATTGCCAAAGACTCCAGCCACACAAGCAATAGACTTTCACTCTGCTACCATCCGTCAAACAGTACCGGAGCATCGTCTCTCCGAGACAACTTCTACCCCCAAGCCATGGGACTGCTAAATAGTTCATGGTTTCCCAGACTATCTGCATTGGCCCTATCTTGCGCTGACTCTATGCACACTCACAAGACTATATTTACACACATTTACATACACTACATTTGCACACACGCACGCACACGCACACACACACTCAGACAGCCCTGGCCTGATTTTGACGAAACTTGGGTGAAGGATGCATCTTGCCATTTACAAATGTACAGTGATTGTCCCAAGGCAGGAGTTACAGTAACCAAATTGAATTTGTGAGTCACACCAGAGAGGAAGAGGCGAAGTGAGAGGGATAACTGGGCACAAAATGTGTCTTCCTGAGCAGGATTATATTTTTTTACCAAGCAAGGAGTATTAGTATGGAGGCCAATGAGAGTCTTGAATTTGGTTAACACACATTTGTATGGCTTATTTGCTACGTGTGGCTTATTCGATCAAAGTGTAATGATAAGTAAGACACGTGACATCCCGTGACAACACTTTATATCAGAGTGCCTGTTGTTCACACCCGTATCTGCACTCTCATTGGCTAGAATTTTCCCACCTGATCTTGCCTCCTCCCGACTGCCTTCTAGTCTGCGTACCAGTTTCATTAGCTAACATTCCAATCCTTGCCATGGCCAAATAATGGCACATGACATGGAGTACAGGGAGTGGATTAGCTAAAGAGACTAGACTAACTGCCTTCCATTTTAATAAAAAAGAAATTGATCGTTAGAGCGGCCACTTGAGTATCTGGTCAATATAATGGATAATCTGTGGTCACACATGATAACTGACATTTGTTAGTCACACACAACATCTTAAATGGCCCAAGGCTTTGTTTTACTCGTATTATTATCTATCCTGATGCTTAGTCACTTTACCCTGCCTTCTACCTCAAATACCTCATACACCTGTGCATTGATGTGGTTCTGGTACTTGTCAATTCTTGTGTATTTTATTTATTGTGTGACTATTTTTCATTTGATTGTTGGTTTTTATTATTATTTGTTTGTTCATGTTGGGAAGGGCTCTTAAGCAATCATTTCACGGTTAAGTCTACACCCGTTGTATTCGGCACATGTGACAAATACAAATTTGATTGATATGTACTTTCAAACTGCCAAAACAGTACACAGTTGCAGTCACTCACCCTTCTAGATAACTTGAAACAGACTAAACCTGTCTTGTGCCTGAAAGTAGCCTAGATTAGCTAGCAAGCTACCCAACTTCTTCGCCAATTAGCTTCAGCCGGTCGTTGTGAAACCAAAGCTATGTTAGCGGAAGTAAAATAATTGCCTGAGCAGGGACAGCTGAAACCGGAAGCATCAATAAAATACACAATGTTAGTGGGACAATATTTTCATGTTGAACAACTTTGAGTTGTCTCATTAAATTCTTTAAATATTTGTACATGAATTTCTACAATTTATTGTTCATTTTATGTTAAGTCATTGAAATGTGGAGCTATTGACAAAAAAGTATTGTCCCATGTACCTTGCTCCCGAGTGGCACAGCGGTCTAAGGCACTGCATTTCAGTGCCAGAGGCGTCACTACAAACCCTGGTTTGATTCCAGACTGTATCACAACCGGTCGTGATTGGGAGTCCCACAACTGGCCCAGTGTTGTCCGGGTTAGAGTTTGGCCAGGGTAGGCCTTCATTGTAAATAAGAATTTGTTGTTGTTTTTTTGAATTTGTTCTTAACTGACTTGCCTGGTTAAATGAATAAAAAATTATGGTGTAATTTACTGATGGTCCCTAACTAGCCCCATAGGGATATCGAATGTCAAATTCACCATGAGAATTACAATCTGGTTGCTTGCAGCTGCGCTCCGATTTTGATGATTAATTGGGTGCTGCCAGCTGTGGGCATGTGGGCAGAGTTGAAATTAACCCACCCTTCATTCCGTGACATATCATTTTTCCCCTAATTATCTTTCAAATCTCAGTTTTGCATTATCCTATTTACACCTATTTACACTTTGTAGTCAATTACAACATTAGAATAAATGTTTGACTAATATCGATGCCACATTTTCTACCAGAGAAGTTGTTTATTGCCTTCGGTTGCTCTTTAATTGAGCTCAAGGAACCCGTCCTTACAGCTACAGCAGTACCTGTGACTCACACAACCCCCTGCTTGTGCCCATGGAAACCGGAGATTGAGAAAAGCGCTGCGCAAGGTGATTTTTTTCCTCCTTTCCTTTGTTGCCAAAAGCACTTGACTGAAGCAAGTTGAAGGCTATTTCAGTGGGTATTTGGCTTAGCCCAGAGGAACTGGGGGCCAGATGAGTTCAGGCTGTGTAGTTATTTAGCTCAACCCAGAGGAACTGGGGGCCAGATGAGTTCAAGCTGCGACAGATCAGCGTGCCAAGCAGCCATGGAGTGGGGCCATTTGCATTTGGCGTGATTAGATAGCCGTCATGTGTCACACAAGGAGGAGATAACTACTCTCTCTCGACACGTCTGTCAGTCTGTCTTTTTCTCTCACACACACAATTGCGTTCTCTCTCTCTCGTTCTCTCTCTCTCTCTCCTCAATTGATTGTCCAAGGTAAAGGACAGAGGTAATTACAATATAGCAATTAAACACTGGAATGGTGTGCAGAAGTTGAATGTGCAAGTTGAGATACTGGGGTGCAATGGAGCAAGAGGCAGAACAAGGCAAAACAATTGAGGTGTCTTTTGAGTCGAGACCCACCATAAGCGTTGAGCAGGGAAAAAACATACACAGACAAAAGAATATGTAAAAAATATAATCTTGGCAGCAGAGAGAAAATGTTGCAGTTTTAAAGCCGAATTTCCTGCAGTTCTATACTTTTTGCCATGGAGCTCAGAGAACATATTGCAGTTTTTAAGCGAATTCCCTACAATTCTACTCATTTTGATATTGAACTGAGAGAACATTTAGCAGTTTTTAAGCAAAGTCGCTACAATTCTACTCATTTTGACATGGCTAATGCTTTGTTGTTATGCTCAGATATTATAACAAAATCAATGGGAGTCTGATTGTCTAGTGTTGATTTTGTTGATTGCACAAGGCGCATTTAATGATCATGCTGTTTAATCAGCTTTTTGATATGCCACACCTGTCAGATGGATGGATTATCTAGGCAAAGGAGATGTTCTCAGTAACAGGGATGTAAACAAAGTTTGAGAGAACTAAACTTTTTGTGCGTATGGAACATTTCTGGGATCTTTTATTTCCTCTCATGAAACATGGGACAAACACTTTACATGTTGCGTTTATATTTTTGTTCAGTGCATTCGAAAAGTATTCAGACCCCTTCACTTTTTCCACATTTTCTTACCTTACAGCCTTATTATGAAATGGATTAAATTGTCTTTTTACCTCATAAATCTCCACACAATACCCCATAACGACAAAGCAAAAACAGATTTTTAGACATTTTTGCAAATTTATGATAAAAAAAAAAAGTTTTCAGACCCTTTACTCAGTACTTTGTTGAAGCACCTTTGGCAGCGATTACAACCTGAAGTTTCTTGTGTATGACGCTAAAAGCCTGTGTCCTGAAGACACTCCTGCGTGGTCTTGGCTCTGTGCTTAAGGTTGTTGTCCTGTTGGAGGTCCGGAGCACACTGGAGCAGGTTTTCATCAAGAATCTCTCTGTACTTTGCTCTGTTCATCTTTGCCTCGATCCTGACTAGTCTCCCAGTCCCTGCAGCTGAAAAACATCCCCACAGCATGATGCTGCCACCACCATGCTCCACCATGCTTTCATCAGACCAGAGAATCTTGTCTCTCTGTCTGAGAGTCTCCAAGTGGGCTGTCATGTGCCTTTTACTGAGGAGTGGCTTCTGTCTGGTCACTCTACCAAGTCACCTCCCTGACCAATGCCCTTCTACCGGTACTGATCAGTTTGGCTGGACAGCCAGCTCTAGGAAGAGTCTTGGTGGTTCCAAACTTCTTCCATTTAAGAATGATGGAGGCACTGTGTTTTTGGGGACCATCAAGTCTGCAGACATTTGGTGGGAGTTTGACAGTTCACACCCTGCTGTAAATTAAGGATTAGAACATTAAGCTATCTCCCTCTCCAAATTCACACAGGAATGTGCCTTTGTTTCACAGATGTTTTACGCCAAAACTCGAACATGTTCTAAAGCAAATACTGGAACAATATTTTGAACATAGAACGTGGGGAATGGTCAGAGGTGATCTAAAGATTAATAATGTCATTTTGGTCTCCATCCTCCCTGTTGTGTATGAAATATGAAAAATTATGAAAGTGTTTTTGTTAAGAGAGGGATGTGATCTTAGAAACTATAAGAATATTTTTTTTCTATAACTTTGTACAAGTGAGTAGACACGGCCCCTTGAGTGAGGTCAGAGAGTGTGTCAGCCTCATGAACTGCCCCTTTTGAATGAACTGTATAAAACGGTGGGTTAAGAATTAACACATGAGACCAGAGAGGCATTGAGCTGCAGCTCACGTCCAAAGTGGTTCGAACTCTGAAATCTCAACATGAGGTAGACACAACAAAGTCCCCTCCCAGACAATAACTGGTATGGCTGATTAGCTGTCCTAAGTAAAGTATCTAGAAAAGTGAACTTTGTACGTTACTCTCATCACCACCATGGGAACCATCTTCAAAGGCAGCTTCAGGAGAGAATGGAAGGGAAATCAACTCTGTAGTTCTGTTCAGGACCACACGACGAACCAAGTCTTTACACGTAAATACATTCATGATTTCTTATTCCAAACGGGCGCGGCGGTTTGTGTGCATATACCAATGTATTATGTCTCTGTCCTTCTCTGCCACCCCCCCCCCCCATCTCTTTTGTAACATGCCGCCATATTATATGAGTCCGCTAGGGACCTGTTTCTAATGTATTAAGTGTGCATGTTTATCCTGTGTTATCATTTAGTTAGCTAGTAAATAAATAATTAAACCAATTTGTGTAGTACTGAATCATAAGTAAGGCTGGTGTTTTTACAGATGCAGGAGGTTACAACTGTTCAGAATGATGATATGATACGAGGTTCTGATTAATAAGTTGACTGTTATATGGATGTGATAGTTAAAGACCTTTAATTCGCGAGATGGTAACTCTTTAAACAACCACTCTCATGGTGCCCCAAATCCTAATGAGTGAAATGTTACATGATTATTTTAATCGGGTAACAATTAAACATAGTTAGTTGATTAGATAAGTAACAGTCATCAGATTGATGAAAGGAAAGTCATGACAATATTACAGTATACACATTGCCTTCAGAAAGTATCAGGAATTAAGGTAAGACCCAGATGCAGACACGTTAAATAAACAATGATTTAAAAGTCCAAGGGACAGGCAAGAGACAGGTCAAGGCAGGCAAGGGTCAATAATCCAGAGAAGGGGCAAGGGTACCGGTCGGCAGGCAGGCTCAGGGGCAGGCAGAGTTGTCAGGCAGGCGTGTACAGAGACGGGACAGGCAAGGGTCAAAACCATGAGGGCGAGTAAAAGAGAGGCTGAGAAAAAAACAGGAGCTGACAGGACAAACGCTGGTAAGACGAACTGGCAACAGACAAACAGAGAACACAAGTATATATACCCAGGGGATAATGGGGAAGATGGCAACACCTGGAGGGGGTGGAGACAATCACAAAGACAGGTGAAACAGATCAGGGCATGACTGTATCCCCCTCTAGGGGCACCACCTGGCGTCCTACCTGGGTGCTTACCTGGTTGACCAGGGTGCAGGCAGTGGAAGTCGGCGATGAGTGCTGGGTCTAGGATGTCTCTAGCGGGGACCCAGCACCTCTCCTCCGGGCCACAACCCTCCCAGTCAACCAGGTACTGGAAACCCCTGCCCCGTGGTCGAACCCTCTGGAGGAATCTCACAGTGTACGCCGGATGGCCATCGGCAACAAGGGGAGCAGGGGTGGGCCTGGAAATGGAAGACATAGGACTGTGAGACACGGGCTTAATACGGGACACATGAAAGGTTGGGTGTATACGAAGGGTACGGGGACAGAGAAGACGAACAGCAGAGGGGCTAATGACCTTGGAGATGGGGAAAGGGACGATGAACCGGGGGGACAGTTCGCGAGACTCCACCCGGAGGGGCAAATCCCGGGTGGACAGCCATGCCTTCTGCCCGGGGTCCGGTGGCGATCCGCTTGTCGTCAATACCTGGAGGTGGTCTTGAGGGCCGACCGGGCTCTCCTCCAGGTACGACGACAGAGGCGGACAAACATCTGGGAAGAAGGTATGCCGACCTCCTCTTCCTGCTCAGGGAAGAGCGGGGGCTGATACCCCAGGGAACACTCAAAGGGAGATAGGCCCATGGCAGAGCAGGGAAGGGTGTTGCGGGAATATTCGACCCACACAAGCTGCTGGCTTCAGGTGGTGGGGTTGGCGGAGACCAGGCAGCGCAGGGTGGTCTCGAGGTCCTGGTTGGCTCGCTCCAACTGGCCATTGGACTAGGGGTTGAATCCGGAGGATAGGCTGGCCGACGACCAAATGAGGGTGCAGAACGCCTTCCAGAACTGGGACGAGAACTGAGGACCCCAGTCTGAGACCATGTCCACGGGCAGTCCATGGATCCGGAAGACATGCTGCACCATGAGCTGGGCCGTCTCCTTGGCAGAGGGTAGTTTGGGGAGAGGAATGAATTGGGCGGCTTTGGAGAACAGATCCACCACGGTCTGGATGGCGGTGTTGCCATCAGACGGGGGAAGACCCGTGAACAAAGTTTCGGGAGATGTGGGATCAGGGACGGTGGGGGACAGGCAGAGGTTGAAGGAGACCAGCCGGAGCTTTCCGAGGAGTCTTGTTCTGTGCACAAACTGAGCAAGCGATGACGAATGCAGACAGTGTCAGGATCGAACAGTGTCAGGATCTGGTTAACAGGGCCCCCCCGGGGTTTGGCTGGGAACGCTGCGCCTCACGGACCTGCTTCCCTATCCCCTATCTGAGTGCATTCACCAGGCATGAGGTGTGAAGGATGGTCTCAGGTTCCACGGTAGTAGTCGTGGGGCTATAGCGGCGGGACTGTGCATCCGGCTTGACATTCTTGGATCCCGGACAGAACGAGAGGGAGAAGTTGAACCGTGTGAACAGCATTGCCCATCTGGCTTGCCTGGAGTTGAGGCGCTTGGCAGTGCGGAGATACTCCAGGTTATTGTGGTCAGTCCACACGATGAATGGATGTTCCACCCCCTCCAGCCAGTGCCTCCATTCCTCCAACGGTATCTTCACCGCGAGAAGCTCCCGATTCCCCACATCGTAGTTCCTTTCCGTGGCGTTGAGGAGATGGGAGAAGAAGGCGCAGGGATGTAGCTTGAGGTCAAGGGCAGAATGCTGGGACAGGACAGCCCCCACTCCAACATCCGAAGCATCGGCCTCCACCACGAACTGACGAGATGGGTCCGGATGAACCAGGATGAGAGCTGTGGTGAAGCAATGTTTGAGATCCCGGACCACCCAGACAGCAGCTGGGGACCACGTGAACGGAACCTTGGGCGAGGTGAGTGCTGACAGGGGGGAAGCCAGGGTGCTGTAACCCCGGATAAAGCGGCAATAGAAATTGGTTCATACCAAGTATGGCAACTTGAACTCATTCACTTCAGAAGTGATACCTCCTAGCCGCTGCAAACGTGGGCTAGGAAAGAACGGACAATCTCTTCAGAAAGACAGGGTACTACAACGTATCCGTTCTACCACACGGCGAAGGTACTACAACGTAGCCGTTCTAACACCAGAGACATCCGACAGAGGACAGGAAGATCTCTGTTGGGCAACACGGCCTTCCATCTACAACCAACCTATTGAGGAGCAGCTCAGAGTAAATATGTCTTGCATTTTCCTTTTCCAAATGGGCGGTTATTTAGAATGCATAAGATTCTGTATTTACGATAGCATAGCTTCAAATCCCTTTGTTCTCCAGTCTTCCCGCGCTTTCATTCAAGCCAACCCCCTCTCTTTGTGTAACCAGCTGTCATATCGGTTCCGTCCACCAGGGACCTTCTTCATGTATGACATAATTAGTAATCAATGTATGATCCATCATGTGTATATGTAATTCTGTGTGATTATTTAGGTATTTAGTAAATAAATAATTAAACCAAATTTTGTATTGCTGATTCAACTTGTTAGCCAGGGTTCGTGAAGAAGAATTCTACGATGTTCAGATGAGACTGAAATGAGGTCAGGATTAATAATTGACTGCCATTGATGTAAAAGATTACCAGATCTTTAAGAGTTTATTCGGAAGATAACAGCTCTATAAACATTATTTCGTGGTGCCCCGACTTTCTAGTTAATTAACATTACCTGATTAGTTAATCAGGTAATATTAATTACAGAGAAATTATTTTATAGAATAGCATGTCATATCACTTAATCCGGCATAGCCAAAGACACGACAGCCGTCTTCAGCAGCCCTCGGGGCAGGTTAGGGAAGCCTCAGGTCCTCTCGGCAACAAGACCGTCGGGAGCTTCCGGGTTGACTCGAAGGAAAGGTGGGATCCCTGGACGTGCAGGTGAAATCCAATTTCCTCTCCCTCCGTCATTCCCGTAATTGCCCATCGATACGGATGGTCAAAGCGATGAGGGAATCAAGCTCCTTGGTAACTCCTGGGCTGCAAGCTCGACCTTGACCATCTCCGAGGCGTTGTGCAGGAACATATCGAACTGTGCCTCTTGATTCCAAGCATTCTCCGCTGCCAACGTGCGGAAATCCACCGCATAATCAGCTACACTGAGGGAGTCCTGCCGATGCTGGATTAGCTTCCGTGCGGCCTCTCGCCCGGAGAACGGGGCATCAAAGATCTTCCTCACTTCTCCTACAAACCCCTCCAGACTAGCCCAGGTGAGAGCCCTCTTGAACAGCGTGATGAGGTAGGCTATCTTGGAGCGACCCGAGGAGAAGGAAGAGGGCTGAAGCATTCCCAATGATAAAGTGAAAACATTGTTTTTAGAAATGTTCGCAAATTTTGTAAAAATTTAACACAAAAATATCTCATTTACATAAGTATTCACACCTCTTTGCTATGACACTAAATATTTCTGTAAAAAATATATATTTAATAAATGTTTAATTCAGGCTGTAACACAACAACGTGGAATAAGTCAAGGGGAATGAATACTTTCTGAAGGCACTGTACATATATATTTTTTGCAATGTACTAAACATTTTAACCGATGACCCACAGTTTGGGAACCACTGGTCTAGACAGTAAATGATCTATACCGTTTAATCATGAGTTGCTTAATAATAAGATATTCAAATTTTACACCTAACCTCTCAGTCCTTAGGGCTGTTTGTCTATGGGGATCATATAATACACTCATGATGACTACGGATGTAGGATTTTAATTTGAGACAGTTTGCTACAGCAGGAAAATGATCCTGCAGCAACAGGAAATGTGAATTATGACATGGATTTTAATCCATGGACATTGTTGTAGGGGTTGATACATTTCTCCTATGGGAAAATAAAGTCTGAAATTACAAACTTCAAAAACCTTTATACACTGTACACAACAAGTTTTAAATGTCCTGCATTGCAGGAAAGTTTGCATGCAACAGGGTGATCAAATTAAAATTCTACATCTGTAAGTTTATGCTACAATACCTACAGACAGTTGCTCTTTTGTCAGAAAGTCTTCACTTGATACACTCCATGGTGAGTAGACACCACTTTTCTGCTTTTCAGAGTAAATAGTGTCTTGACCCAGCCAGGTTTAAAACCATTACATTAGGATCACCTTACAGAAAATAGCCTATGGCAGTTGGGGTGGAGAGCTTGGATAAATCCCAAATCACACCCTATTGCCTATACAGTGTACCTCTTTTGACTAGGACCCATAGGGCTCTGGTCGAAAGTAGTGGACTGTAGGTAATATTGTGCCATTTGGGACGCAGTTACTTGACTTTGGAGACTGGAGCAAAGGAACAAACGCACCAGTCCCACTGGTCATCAGTCTGTCAATCAAGAGACCCTATTAGACTGTTGAAGTGTTCAGGGTTTATCAGACTTGAATAAGGAAACCTCAGCACTAACCTTGCTATGGAGTACCTCAATCTTTAACGGATTTTCCAATACTCTTACACAATCTCGGCACTCAGAACTAAATCAGTCACTTGTTAAGACTGTGACGAGAGACTACTAAGAACATAGAAGCATTACATGTCTTACTTACATTAGATAATTTTGCTCTGAAAGTAAAGGGAATGAGAATGAGTTATATAGTGCATCCTAAACTGTACTGTTTGATGGTAACTTATTTACAGTATATGTGTGCTTTCCAAATGGCACCCTATTCCCTATATACCCTATGGGCACTGGTCAAAATGTGTGCACTATAAAGGGAACAGAGTGCCACTTGTGACCCAACCCATATACTGTACTATGATGATGACTGGGGGATAGAAATAGAGAATGGAGAGTGAAAATGTGAGCATCTACTCAGCCATTGAACTTTCAAATGTGATGGTGATGAAAGGACAAAGCAGCCCAATAAATTAACCCTCCTACTGTAACCCTCCACAGCTTCACAGCTTAATGGATGTTCATTACCGGCCTATCAGCTTTGTTCACTTCATCTCTTTCTGCTCTGGTGCACTGCAACCTACTATTACATGCATCATTCACTGATTTCAATGGGAATGTAGGACATGTCTCACTAACGCATGATTACATTTCATTTATGGTAAAGGAATCAATTTTTCTCCTGCCCCTGAACACAGAACTACAATCTTTACAATGAAATATACACTTACAGGCAAGTTTATTAGGTACACCCATCTAGTATCGGGTCAGACTCTTTGCCACCAGAACAGCCTATACCAGGCAGGATGGGCCCATGGACTTATGCTGTTATGTCAAATCCTGACTCTGTCATCAGCACGATAAAACAGATACCGGGATTGCCGGAGCAGGCAATGTTTTCCCACTCCTCAATTGTCCAGTGTGGGTGATCGCATGCCCATTGCAGCTGCTTCTTCTTGTTTTTGGCTGATAGGAGTGTAACCCGGTATAGTCGTCTGCTGTAATAACCCATCTGTGACAAGGATCGACGAGTTGTGTGTTCCGAGTTGTCGTTCTGCACACCACCGTTGTACTGAACCATTATTTGACTGTTTGTGACCCGCCTGTCAGCTTTTCTCCTTCGACCTCTTTCTTCAACGAGCTGTTGTTGCCCGCTGGTCTGCCGCTGACTGGATGTTTTTTGATTGTCGTACCATTCTCAGGAAACCCTAGACACTGTGGTGCGTGAAAAGCCCAGGAGGGTGGCCGATTCTGAGATATTGGGTCCGATGTGCCTGGCACCGACGATCATACCACGCTCAATGTCGCTTAGGTGATTGGCTGAGATAATGAGTGAGCTGGACATGCCGAGAGATGAGTTCGCATTGGTCTGCCATATAGCATGCTTCTGTCTATTTGAGCTGGTTAGTACGTGTAGGCAATCTTGTCTAACGCAGCTTTGAAATATATTGATTACTAGATCTGCATAAGTGTTGCTCTCCACTTTCTGGAGGACCGAGTTTTGATAGAGTATGATAGCTAAGGAAATGAAGAGAACACCTGTTTCCGGATTACATCTTCAAACTAAGGGCAACTGTGGAATCCGTGACAAGGAGAAGCGTCCAACCATGATGTATATAGGTAAGATAGTAGTCTAGCTAGCTACATTTTCAGATATTACACGTTTCTAATTTTGACAAAGTCGTTTTCATTTCTAGTTAAAGTGTTCTGTTAGCTAACTAGCTAATGTTAGCTGGATGGCTAATGTTAGTTAGCTAACATTGAACCTAGTTGGTTAGCTACCTGCAAATTCATGCAAGGTAGTAACGTCATGAGTTGTGATTATGGTTCATTGTTTAGATAGCTAGCTACATGTCTTAACAAAAGACTCCACTATGCAAGTGTCCATTTTAATAGAACTGTTAGCCAGTTAGCTTGGGTGCTTGACTGCTGTTAGGACAGAACACTCGGATCAACCCTTAAAGAGATTGGTGGAGCTCAAGCTTAAGAGGATGTGAACAATGCTGAATGGGTGTAGACAAAGAAAAGCTCTCCAGTAGGTACCAAAACATTCAAAGGCCATTTTCTCAACAGTGAGGTTACAAGTTTATGAACTTTAAAAGCAGAATTACTTTCCCATTGCTCTTCAAATGCAGCGTATGATATATATATTTTTTGCTCTATGTCTCTGCTTTTATCCAATGTAAAAAACACAATTTCAATTGTTGCTATATAAGACCGAATCAAGGCGGTCAGTTACAAGAACAAGGTAGCTGAATCTCCAACCCCCTAGCATTTCTTACTTTACAAGCATTTCGCTGCACCTGCGATAACTTCTGCAAATGTATGTACGTGACCAATCAACTTTGATTTTAATTGATTTCTTGAGTTTGGTAACTGTAAACATATGAAAGTCTATTGGAAACCAAACTTGTTCAAGTAAAGTCTGCTCATCTTGTGGTTGTTAGCACTGAAAGCTCTCTAAACGTTATACCATAATAATGCACATCCGCCTCCCAGCCCAACTTCCCCCATCTGTGGAGTGTGACCTAGGGCCATCCCAAGGTAAAGTGGGGGTAATTCTGCAATTAAATACCTCTACGAGTTTCTCTCGCTGAGGATTCTGCTCCCTCTCTGTCTCCCCCCACCCCAGGCATTGTTCTGCCTGTTATATTTGGCAGCCCATGAGCCATACAGCTTACTCAGGGTTTCCTCCATCCATCCTAACCACCGTACTGTTTGTTTTATCACGCATATTCATGTTAAGCTCATTAACTATTCAAAAGATAGCTACATCTCCAGTTGCTCGAGGTGTGTGTGTGTGTGTGTGTGTGTGTGTGTGTGTGTGTGTGTGTGTGTGTGTGTGTGTGTGTGTGTCCCATCCCTCATCTTTGAACAGTGAACACACTTCCTTAACAGGTTTACTTTTCCCCATTTGACCTTTACTTTTCATACTTCACCTTATTTGGCTGTTCAAAGGATTATGCAATATTAACACACTTAGTTTTTTACAATTGCTAGCAAGCGTTTACCTATACTTAAGATACTTTTTATTAACTCTTAACACAGCAACACACCTACATCCCACAATTAGCCACAAATGTTCTACTCAAAACCACATTTCGTTCATTAAATACCAACTCTACATTCAAAATGCAAAAAAACTATCAAAACACGGCAAACCCGACTCAATATCTAATCATTCTGTCAAAAAACTATCACGTTTTCTATCCAAGAGGAACATATAGTCAATCATAGCACAACGACTTTCAAAATATTAACAATTGATGGCATTACAAAAACTGCATTACTTTCATGTTTCAGTTCTACCTGTAGACAATATGAAATCCATTGTTTTTATAATTCTGGGTCCTACTGTAAACCACTACATTTTTTGGTTGAGTGTCAAATGTGTGCATTTTTGGCAACATACTATCTACAAATTAATGAGTCATCTTTGCTTTATAGAATGTACAGTAGAAAAAAAATAGTAAGTGACAGAATTCCTGCAGTAAAAGATTTATTAGCAACATGTAATTGCTGCCAGAGATCAACAAAAAATCCAACATACATGGCCTTTGGTCACAAACGTGTAAAAATAAAACAATTACAGTAAAAAAGGTCACAGAAGGGAAAAAACAAGAGCACAGGCCTGTTATAATCTATACGATCTTCAGCATTTAGCCACATGTTCTCGTCCACATCACATCTCATGTCGTCTCTCGTTATGCACCTTGGATAGAAATGCTTGGCATGCCTTATCCACCCCGGCAGTCTTCAGCTGAGATGTCTCTGCAGCCGGCATCCATTGCATCCACAGGAGGGACATTTGGTCATGTGGCCGATGATCGTACACTTTCCACCTGCATGCAGAAAAAAAATCCTCAATGGGGTTGAGGAAAGGTGAGTGGGGGGACCATTCTTGGATGGGCTGCAAACCAGTTTGTGATTGCATGTGAATGGTGGAATTCTACATTGTCCCATGCAGTCACAAATGTTCTCATGTTTCCTCCCACCTGTTCCCTTTCTGCTTCTGGATCCAGTTGTTGGTGGATGTCATCTAAAAACAAAAGGCACTCAGTGTTGTAGATCTCAATCTGGCATTTCTGCAGGACCAAACCAGCAATCGATGGGCTGCAAACCAGTTTGTGATTGCATTACACATTGTGATATTTGCTCCTCTCTGACCCGGCACATCAACGATGGCCCTTTTTCCCAATTACGTTTCTTCCCCGCCGTTGTGTTTTTGCCAGGTTAAACCCTGCCTCGTCTACATAAATTATTTCATGTGGGGTCTGATTAGCCTCCAACTCCATGACTCTCTGAAATAAATAAAACAGTATGTGTACTGTATGTACTGTAACCCATGTTTACATGTAGAGTAGCATAGTGTAAAACTCACTATAGAACAAGACATATTGGATAGACACCATACCTGGACGTATTGGTGCCGGAGTTCCTTTCAAAAAGGAACTGTGTACAGCTGTTTCATTCAAACTCTGGCCAGAGTCCGAGTAATGGTAGTTTGGCTGATGCTTTCCACATTGTAAAATACCAGGTTGTCCTCTACAATTCTGGTCTGAATTTCTCTCAGTTTTATTGCATTGTCAGCAATGACCAATCTTACAATGGCATGCTCTTGGTCTTCACTGAGGAGCTTTCCTCTTTCCCCAGAGGGAGGAAGACGTTGCGTCCTTTAGAGGAACAAAAATACAAAATATGTATTTGCATTGGGACTGGTGGCCTACAGTTACTGTGGGACATAGCAACAGTAATGATAGATGAAGCCCTTGTGAAATGCATCACTTACCTGTTGGTTTGTTGAAAATTCAGAATAATGGAAGCCACGGTTGACCGTCTGAGATTAGGCTGGACTCTTTCACCAGCCTATCTCAGTTATAGACCATGTGATAAACAGTGGTCTATGATGGTGGCTCTTATTTCATCAGTGACAACAGCTCTTACTCTCCTTTGAACACCACCACGCATTCTTACGCTTCTCCCCCTACCTCTCCTTCTCCTTGGCCTGGTCCAACTTCTCCTCTGCTGCTCCAGCTAATCCAAGCTACTCCTCTCCCTGGTCCAGCTACTCCTCTCCCTGGTCCAGCTACTCCTCTGCCTGGTCCAGCTACTCCTCTGCCTGGTCCAGCTACTCCTCTCCCTGGTCCAGCTACTCCTCTGCCTGGTCCAGCTACTCCTCTGCCTGGTCCAGCTACTCCTCTCCCTTGTCCAGGCATTATTTCTTCTCTATCTGCTCCTCTGTGTTGTTCTGTATCCACGTTGAACAAAATCAATCCAAAGAGTCCCATTTTTACTGTGTATGTCCATGTAATATTTAAGGTTTTGAACATTAGGTCTAATTTCTGGCATGCTGTGTGCAAGCATTTGTAAATAGGACAATAAGGATCCATAGTTTTGGTATTGGGTAAGCTTGTAAAGACAATTTAAGCATTTTAGAAATGTGTTAATTGACTGGATATTCTGTGAAAACAAGATGAATTGTGTTAATGTTATAGTCAACAACAGATGGATGTTGTGCTAATTGTGTTTAAAGTTTTGAAAATGTGACTACAGATTGGACAAAACGATGTTAGCGATTAAAACTGTAAATGGAAATGATTGCATAAACATGCTGTAAGGTACTGTATTCATTTTCTTAGTCAACCTTGTGTTCTGTTTCGTTGTGTTCTTGAACATAGCCCTGTTTCTTTGTGTTCTTGAACGTAGACCTGTCTTTTATTTTTGTTCATTGATTTCACCTGTGTTAGTTACTCACCTGGTCTCATCAGCTCCTTATTTAGTTCAGCTTCATTCTGTTTATGCCTTTGAGGTATTGTTCATTTTGACTCTACTAAGCCTTTTCCTAGCTCGTTTGTGAGAACCAGTTATAGCCTTCAGTCCTAGTTTTGATTCACCTTCCTGTTTGCCTACCTGTGTATGACCATGTGTATGCCTGTGACCATGATTCCTGCCTTCTGTGAAGGCGAAATAAACACCTGCTGTGCTCTGCGCCTGAATCTACACCTTTTTTCCCCTGAGTATTCACTACACATGCCGGTAGTCTTTGACACTTGACAAGATGCATACAAGTTTACATGGTGAATTATGTAGACACCTCAACTCCAATTGCTCATTATTAAAACACAAGGCAATATATACATTGAGACTGAACAAGCCAAAGGCTGCAGTAACTAAAACCTACTTGACGTCCAAGGTCTGCGCTTCCTGGGTTAAAGGAAACATAGTTTTGTGACGCAGCTTTTAACATGTCTAATGCACTGCTATAAAATGGTTATGGCATGTATGAACCTTCTGAAATAAAACATAGAAAATAATATGACATGCCATGGATGGCTCCGATCCTTTCATGGCTCAATGTCGGTTACCCACAAGGTCATTTACTGGGCTATATCTGAAAGTGTAACACCTCTACATTCTAAAAGACTGTTGTATAGACATAATGGCACAGCACAATAACCATGTCAGACACGTAAAAAATTACCTTGTTAAGAAACCACCCTTGTTTGCATTTAAAGAAAATTCATGTTTGCGTGTGTAGATCATACTAGGGCAGTCCAGGGGCTGCTGCTCTGTTTCAAAACCCTCACCTCCACAGTTGCTATTTAATTCCATCCTCAGACAGACTGATGCCAGCTCAGAAACGACTTCAGTCTCAAGTCCCCCTGGCCTATAATAAGCTTGGACCCTTCTCCACCCAGCACAGGGGCCACAGGCTCCCTGCTCTTCAGGCTACCACAGTCTACCAGACAGATAAGTCATGACCTGGGAGACATCTAAAGCTGCCAAAATACACAAAGCCCGTTACCCGGCCAGGGCCAAAGATCAATTTCACATCCTGACATTTGGGTTTTGGAGTGTCTCATTCGCCCAGTTGAAGGATAAGCAATGATGGTTTGTCAGTTTAAAAAGACCAAGTTGACAAATTGCGCCGAAACCTGTCAGAAAAGAGCAACCCATGCGTGAGAGAGCACAAATCAGACATGGCCATAAGTCATTAATATGTCTTTGGTGTGTACTGCAGTCATTCAAATCTACCGGCACTTAAAATACATCTGGAATAACTATGGTCTCAGTGACCTTTTAGAAAACCATTTTCAATCAAAACCAAATGGCCACCCGTCTCAGTGAGCGTTCACATGGAATACTAAAGTAACTTTACCTTGAGCCCCTCTTCCTCTCTCACCGCTTTCTCAGCAGGGCTCTGCAATAATGGCCCATGATTAAACTGATAAGGCCACTGGTCTCTTTGTTGGCATATTCTGTCCCAATTGGCACCTTATTTCCTATATAGTGCACTATATAGAGGCCTATGGGCCCTGGTCAAAAGTAGTGCACTATTTAGGGAATAGGGTGCCATTTGGGACACAGCCACAGATACATATTTACAGGAGGAGGATATGCTTGGACTGGGATTCATATCACTTGTCATGAGCGTGCCCTGAATTTCTATGAGAGGCTCCTTCCTATAAGCCCCTTATTCACCCTCAATTCCCCGTCCATCTCCCTCAAGTTGCCATCACCCACTCTCTATTCCCATCCCTCTATACCCTCTTTGTCACAACTATATATTTTTCCATAAGCACATTACCACTCTAGCCCTGTCAGATCAATGAGCGATTACAACAAACACACAATTACAAAAAAACTACAAACTGTAACAACCTTTCTGATAATCTGGCCAGGTCTGGGTAGAGGAGGGATAGACAGATTTAATGCAAAGGTTCAATGATGACTGCCTATTTATAAGATACCCATGGGTCAATTTAACACGGGCCAGGATGGATCAATAGTTTGTCTGGATAAACAGTCTTGTGGGTTTGTCTTGAGAGCCTGATTAAATTCAGAAGGAAATTGGGTTGATGAACAAATATGAACGCATCAATATTACATGAGATTGAATCTAGCTTTTTTTTTTTTTTTTTTAATAATCCTATCTGTATTCTGAAATGTAGCTGTTTCAGTTCATAAAATGAAATGATATACTGAGACAGCGATTCAGAAAACTAAACATTTTGCATGATGCAAATTTTCTATAATTTTTCATCCAAATAATCAATCATTCCACTCTTAAAATCATGATCCATTGTTGCACAAAAATACACAAAATGTATTGTGACGCTTCTGAAAGGATTCTAGCACATAGAAACAAGTGAGAAAGAGCGAGAAAGTGTGAGAAGATAGAGCGGGGCACTTCAGTGGCATTGTGAGGGCTGAATGTTACTGCAGGAGGCTTGTGGTTCCCTAGTGAACTGAGGCAGATGTCACAAGAGACACCTGCTCTGCTTGGGCTCTAGTCTCCTCCTCTACTCTTCTGCTTGCTTTGGTGTCGGGGATGGTTGCCTGCCCTGGCACAAAATAGACCTGTCTCTCATCCCTCCCTATGGCATGCTATAGTCTTAAGCACCAGCTATCTCAGATTTATGGGCAGGAAAATCATTAAATCACATTCAAGCATTTTCAGCATTATCTAGAAAGAAAAGTGTTGTACAGTACCTTTGTATAGATCATAGCAATGACATGGCACATTAAAAGGGGCCTTTCTTTGTTAATCAATTTATGTGTAAAAAATTATAATACTGCGTTGATGAAGAACCAAATTAGTGAGAGGCATGGACATAAACTAAGGAGCTTTCTGTAAATTACCCGGGGAGCATGTCCACGGCCGGGCTGAGTGGGGGTGCATTCTCAAAGCCTTAATGGCAAGCCATCTGTTTGGTTGTTTCATGGTGGGCTCACTTCAATACCCACATGAATGACTGACAGTCGGCTAATCCAATTTCTTCTGTTCCTACTGTGTTGCACGGGACAGACTGCCTGGATCACATGGCCAATCATCATGGTCATGTCTAGATGGCATATAGATTTTGTCAAAGTTTATTTTGGATTTTAGCTAACCCTAACCCTTTTCCTGATCTTAACCTAATTCTCCTAACCGGCAGTGTTAATTATCCTATCTGCTGCGTAAGTTCTCCTCAACCTGCTATGAACAGAACGTTTTGACAAAAGCTGTATCCCTTCTAGACAAAACCCATAATCATCATCATCATCATCATCATCATCATCCTTGAGAGCAGCATCACACCTACTTAAGGAAGGGCATGGTGAGTTGTAAGTATGACTGGACCTTTATACAACGGGTTACCAAATAACATATTTTCATTAAAAACTTTATTTTGATGAATTTATTCATACTATTTTATCCTTTCACAAGATATAGTCGTGACTCAAGTCTTGGGTTGCTACCCAAGCCGGTTGATCATTCATTCTATCGGTGCAGTTGTCAGAGACGCGACCCAGTCATTCAGTCTTTTTGTTCTGTATCTATGGACGCGACCCAGTTGTTCGTTCTAAATGTTCCATTGCCATACTGGCTGGCAACGTTCTTATCCGTTGCTTGCTAGCTGGCCAACTACAACTAATTTACAGTCACGTCAAACAGTGCAGCCAGAATAACAATAAAGTAGCTGCATTTGTTTAAGCTGTTTTCTAGTGAAATTTATTTGGATTCATCCATAACAATGAGCTAATGACCCATGATTTCGCCTGGCATAAAAAATGTGCTCACTTGTCAGGACACTGTTGTTCAGATGAGCTAGCCAACAACACAACTAACACAATCACTTCAAACTGAAGCTGGAAAGACTGCAAACTAGCTGCACTTTGTTTTGTTTAGTTTAGCCTGTTTTCTATGGAGAGTTATTTGTATATATTCATAAAAATGATGCTGATTCATGATTTCGACTGGCTAAGAAAACTGCCTACCGACTCCCGACACGTCCATTACTATGGGACAGCTGGAGATTTGAATATTGAAACAATGTTGCAAGTGTCAGAGAGACAGAAAGCAAGGTTTGTACAAATCTCTGCTGTTGAAAACTAAATGTTAGTCTAAAAGAAATGTGAGATAATGTCTAGATGCTTTTTATGGAGGAGATCAAATTTATAAATTGCCTAGCCAGGCTGATGAGACAGGGGATTGCACAGTCAGATGGAACAGAGTAATAGGTATATTAATGTCATAGATTTAGCCGGTGGTAACTTGTGGAATAGACACCGGCTGGAATGCGCTTTTAACCAATCAGCATTCAGGATTAGACCTACCTGTTGTATAATACTCTGTACAGTATCTTCAGCTGAATGAATGACAGATATCTGGGTTGGTATTCACTACTGTGTACAGTATCCAGCTGAATGAATTACAGATGTCCAGGTTGGTATTTAGTACTGTGTGTACAGTATCCAACTATGCAGTATGTTCATAGTAGATTATTAAAATGTGTTGGTTCTCCAATTTACAATAGGTTTACAACCAAATGTGCTGTCCTCAGTTACACTGTAGTATACCAATCTATCCAGTTATCCAACAGGAAATCTTAATCTGAAACTGAACTAGTTTATTGAGATGTACTGTAAGAAAAATGTCCTCTAATCAAAAAGAAGTGTTCCCTTTACCTTTTTCACGCACATTTTAATGACTGACTTTGTAAATCATACCCTTCACCAGGCTGTTGGTGTTCTCTGAAGTACAGTAGCTATATTTGACAAATGACTGAACTCTTTCGTTCAGACTGTAGCCTTTGAAATTCAAATCTGAATGTATAACTCAATGGCTGTATTAGTAGAGGATAGCATCTATCATGTTCAACATCATAGTTCTATAACACACCTGTGGTAGAGTACTAGTCCATAAAAGCAAGGCTAGGTTTCAGCTGTCCAGTCACTGGGTAAATCTCTCCCATAGAGCCATCCACAGTGCAGGTACACAGGAGTTATAGAGGAGTTACATATCCATAATATGATCCAGATCCAGCGTGTTGCAAATCATTTGAAAGATTTAAGGAAAAAAAAAACACTTGCAGTATTTGTCTTTAGTAGATTAGCTGGTAACCTGAAACCATCAGTAGTAGAACAACTAAGAACAACTATAAGCATGAGAAAGTGTCCTGTAAGTTTATGTAATTTATGTGACAGTTAAGTAATAATTTATAGATGAGGCCTCTCTTTTATGTTTCCTGAAAGGTTCATCTGAGTTTGCAGAGTGTGAAGACTGACCTGCTCAACCTTCTCCTTCAGATAGGGAATAGTGGAACTCTATTCCCCATGTAGTGCACTACTTTTGACCAGGGCCCATAGGGCTAGGGTTGTTCACTATATAGGGAACAGAGAGCTATTTGGCATGTAGCCACTGCTCATCTCCCCTAAACTCTTCTAAGGGATAGCCCCCTTTTTTTCAATTTTTGCGTAAAATGACATACCCAAATCTAACTGCCTGTAGCTCCGGCCCTGAAGCAAGGATATGAATATTCTTGGTACCATTTGAAAGGAAACACTTTGAAGTTTGTGGAAATGTGAATTGAATGTAGGAGAAAATAGCACAATAGATCTGGTAGAAGAAAATACAAAGAAGAAAACAACCCGTTTTTTCTACCACCATCTTTGAAGTGCAACAGAAAGGTCCCAGTTCTAGCCATCACTCTGGTGATACCTTGAAGTATGAGCGAACTACATGACATTTAGTGTGAAGTCACCCAGGTACATTTGGGCAAATCGTGAAGGAGACATTTGCGTTCATATTACATTTTTCTGCAAGAATATTGTCAAATCTGCATACTTGGACTTGTATTAGTAGCCATATTATAATTTCAACATTTGCAAAACAACCAGTTTTCATAACTTTCAGAACTGTGCGCACAAGGTTAGTAGCTACATTTTACGACAGATGCAGGGTTTCCGGATACTCCCGTAAAGCCCAGCTTATTGGCTATCTGCTAGCTTTGTTTGACCCTGATTGATGCTTATTTGACAAAGTTAGAGTTGTTCAAGTGAAGACCGCCCGCGTCATCAGCGTGCCATGAAGGTATATAGATGGTGTTATGGTGTTCTATAGGATATACTACACCCCTATTGATATAGTGAAGTCTGGTTATGTTCTAGGATCTCTGAGGAATACATACTAACGTGATTTGACTGGTTGAAACAACGTTTAGGGTTAGATTTTCACAGATTCCTTTCTTTGCAAATTGTACGAGTGGAAATACAAAATTTAATTTGCATGCTATATGGACCTTTTTAGGATATGAAAAAGGATTTTATCTAACAAAATGACACTTCATGTTATCTCTGGGATGCTTTGGATGATAAATCAGAACAAGATTTCAGATTGTAAGTACCTTCAGAGTTGAATTTATCAAACCTATCGCGGTGAAAAAAGCATTTTGTTGTTAGGAGCTCTCCTCAAACAATAGCATGGCTTTTTTTCACAGTAATAGCTACTGTAAATTTGTCAGTGCAGTTATATTAACAAGAATTTAAGCTTTCAGCCGATAAAAGACACTTATATGTACCGACATTTGTAGTTTCTCTAAAATCTGCAATCGTGAAAAGAGGTGCTGCATGATTTACAACTGTCCCGTTGACAGGACGCCTATCCCTAAATATCTATAGGGAACAAGGTGCTATTTGGGATGCAGCCACTGCTCATCTCCTCTAAACTAACTCAAATCACACTCCTGACAAAACACACTGTAGACTAGAATAGCACTAAGATATGGTAAACATTGCCTTCTTGGTCAACTTCCATGCCCCTTAAGTCATTCAATTCTAGCAAAATAACATTTAAGCAGAAAACGTATTTGCAGAATCATTCAACACACTCAGAGAAGAAAGAAGTTAAGTGATTCAACTAGTAGGTAAAGAACATACAGTTTAAGTCTGAAGTTTGCATACACTTAGGTTGGAGTCATTAAAAGTCATTTCAACCACTCCACAAATTTCTTGTTAACAAACTCTAGTTTTGGCAAGTCAGTTAGGACATCTACTTTGTGCATGACACAAGTAATTTTTCCAACAATTGTTTACAGACATATTATTTAACTTATAATTTCACTGTATAATTCTGTGAGGGCTCTTGAATGCAGGATTTTCCAAAATCAATCACAGGAAACAGAGTAAGGCAAAACTCCTTTAAAAAGGCCACGAAAATACTACCCAAGAAGTCATACACCTGCTCACTCAACACGGAGCCACAAATACAGGAAACAATCACGGACAAAACCAATGGGGGAACAGAGGAATTAAATAACACATACAATTAGGGTAATGTGAACCAGGTGTGAACTGAGACAAGACAAACAGAAAATGAGAAATGGATCGGTGGTGGCTAGAACTCCGGTGACGTCGACCGCCGGTAGCCGCTCGAACCAGGAGAGGGACCGACTTCAGCGGAAGTCGTGACAGTACCCCCACCTTTACGCGCGGCTTCAGCTCCGAGTGGAGGCGGTGAAATTCCCGCAGCAGCGAAGGATCCAGGATGTCCTCCACCCGCACCCAGCTTCTCTCCTCCGGACCGTACCCCTCCCACTCCACGAGGTACTGAAGGCCCCTTGCCCGACGCCTTGAGTCCATGATAGCTCGAACTGCATACGCCGGGGCCTCCTAGATGTCCAGAGGGGGCGGAGGGACCTCCAGAACCTCAGGTCCCTGGAGCGGACCAGCCCCCACCGGCCTGAGGAGAGACACATGGAACGAGGGGTTAATACGGTAGTCTGGGGGAAGCTGTAACCTTTAACTTCTTAGGGAGCGGCAGCTGAGGTGTCGGTTTTGGAGAGTCTGGCGTGCCCAAAGTAAAAGGCCTGCCACTCAGGCCCAGAAACGAGGATATGCACATAATTAGTACTATTGGATAGGAAACACTCTGAAGTTTCTAAGAGTGTTAAGATATTGTCTGTGACTATAACAGAACTGATATAGCAGGCAAAAACCCAAGGAATTTCTGTCCTGGAAAAAGTGTTTTTGACACATTGCCTCATTTTGAACCCCTCCCTATTGAAAACAGCCATATATGGGAGTAAGATTGCAGTACCTATTGCTTCCACTGGATGTCAACAGTCTCTAGACAGTGTTTGGTGATGTTAGGTTGCTCTGGATGGTAATAGAAGAAGAATTTCGAACTAGTCATCGGATGTGAACAGAAGAGGAGGCGGGTTCACGGGCTCGCGCGCGCTGTGTTTTTTTCCTTTCCTATCGTCCAGTTTATAATCCGGTTGAAATATTATAGTAAATATACATAAAAGTGTTCCTAAGGATACATTATCAATGATGTTTGATTGTTCTTGGACAAGTGTATAGGTATAGGTTGAACGTGTTCTCTTCACGGTTCAATGGGCGAGTGGACGCTGTATTTTATGAACATAACGCGCCAACCAAACGGAGATTTATGGATATAATAAATTACTTTTTTCTAACAAAAGAACCATTGGATGTCTTCGTTGGACACTTGGGAAGCCCTCAGCAGAAGTTCTCCGAAAGGTAAGGGATTTTATATTAGCGATTTTATGCGTTTTATGAGACCCGCTATGGTTATGGATTTATGCTAATGAATAAAATATGAGAGGGGCTATCCTCAAACAATCAAATGTTGTGCTTTCACCGTAAAGCCTTTCTGAAATCTGACAACACTGTGATATTGCCAAGAATCAGAGCTTTTGATGACTTTGCAACACTTGTATATTGATGAATGTTTAATAATTCAACTTTTGGATTTTGAATTTGGCGCCTTACATTTCACCGGGTAGCACCCCACTGCTCCCTAAGTAGTTAACAAACCTCGTTCAGTCTCCTCAGGACATTGAAAGGCCCCACAAACCGCGGAAATGCCCCAGCTTCCAGGAGGGCAGGCGGAGGGGCAGGTTTTGGGTCGAGAGCCAGACCCGGTCCCCCGGTGCAAACACCGGGGCCTCACTGCGGTGGAGGTCGGCGCTCGCCTTCTGCCGCCTCACGGCTTGTTGCAGGTGCACGTGGGCGGCTTCCCAGCTGTCCTCCGAGCGCCTAAACCATTCGTCCACCGCAGGAGCCTCGGTCTGGCTCTGATGCCACGGTGCCAGAACCGGCTGACACCCTAGCACACATTGAAATGGGGACATGTTAGTAGAGGTGTGGCGGAGTGAGTTCTGGGCCATCTCTGCCCAGGGAATGAACACCGCCCACTCCCCTGGCCGGTCCTGACAATACGACCTCAGAAACCTACCAATATCTTGGTTGACTCATTCAACCTGCCCGTTGCTCTCGGGGTGAAACCCTGAGGTAAGGCTGACCGAGACCCCCAGATGCTCCATGAACGCCTTCCACTCCCTAGACGTGAACTGGGGACCCCGATCAGACACTATGTCCTCAGGCACCCTGTAGTGCCGGAAGACGTGGGTGAGCCTCCGCGGTCTGTAGAGCCGTAGGGAGACCGGGCAAAGGAAGGAGGCGACAGGACTTTGAAAACCGATCCACAACAACCAGGATCGTCATTTTTCCTTGTGACGGTGGAAGATCCGTCACAAAATCCACCGACAGGTGTGACCACGGCCGCTGTGGAACAGGTAGGGGTTGTAATTTCCCTCTGGGCAGGTGCCTAGGCCCCTTGTACTGAGCGCACACCGAGCAGGAGGAAGCATAAACCCTCACGTCCTTAGCTAAGGTGGGCCACCAGTATTTCTCGCTAAGACAGCGCACTGTCCGGCCGATGCCTGGATGACCAGAGGAGGGTGATGTGTGAGCCCAAACGATCAGACGGTCATGGACAGCGGACGGAACGTACATACGCCCAGTGGGACAGTTATGGGGAGTGGGCTCTGTACGCACCGCCAGCTCAATATCCGCATCCAGCTCCCATACCACCGGTGCCACCAGGCAAGAGGCAGGAAGTATGGAAGTGGGATCGATGGACCGCTCCTCTGTGTCATACAACCGGAACAGTGCGTCTGCCTTCACGTTCTGGGAACCTGGTCTGAAGGATAGCGTAAAATCTAAACGTGTGAAAAACATGGCCCACCTTGCCTGACGAGGGTTCTGTCTCCTCGCCGCCCAGATGTACTCCAGATTACGGTGGTCAGTCCAGATTTAAAAAGGGTGTTTAGCCCCCTCAAGCTAATGCCTCCACGCCTTCAGAGCCTTCACGACAGCCAACAGCTCCCTATCCACCACATCATAGTTTTCCTCTGCCGGGCTGAATTTCTTAGAAAAAAAAGCACAGGGGCAGAGTTTTGGTGGCGTACCCGAGCGCTGAGACAGCACAGCTCCTATCCCAGCCTCGGACGCGTCCACCTCAACTATGAATGCCAGAGAGGGATCCAGATGAGCCAGCACGGGGGCCGAGATAAACAGAGCCTTCAGGTGACCAAAAGTCCTGTCCGCCTCAGCTGACCAACGCAGTCGCACCGGTCCCCCCTTCAGCAGTGAGGTAATGGGAGCCGCTACCTGCCCGAAGACCCGGATAAACCTCCGGTAGTAGTTGGCAAACCCTAAGAACCGCTGCACCTCTTTTACCGTGGTTGGAGTCGGCCAATTACTCACGGCGGAAATGCGGTCACTCGCCATCTCCACCCCGAACGTGGAAATGTGATATCCTCGGAAAGAGACGGACGGTTGGAAGAACAGACACTTCTCAGCCTTGACGTACAGGTCATGCTCCAACAGTCGACCAAGCACCCTGCGCACCAGAGACACATGCTCGGCGCGTGTAGCGGAGTATATCAATATGTCATCGATATACACCACTACACCCTGCCCGAGCAGGTCCCTGAAGATCTCGTCTACAAAGGATTGGAAGACTGATGGAGCATTCTCAACCCGTACGGCATGACGAGATACTCATGGTGCCCTGAGGTGGTAGTAAATGCTGTCTTCCACTCGTCTCCCTCGCGGATACGCACCAGATTGTAAGCGCTCCTGAGATCCAGTTTTGTGAAGAAGCGCGCCCCGTGTATTTACTCGATCGCACTGATCTGATTGATACCTTAATTGTCAATACACGGGCGCAGACCTCCATCCTTCATCTTCACAAAAAAGAAACTCGAGGAGGCAGGTGAAGTGGAGGGCCGAATGTATCCCTGTCCCAGAGATTCGGCAACATATGTCTCCATAGCTGCCGTGTCCTCCTGTGACAGAGGATACACGTGACTCCTGGGAAGTGCTGCGTCTACCAGGAGATTTATCGCACAATCCCCTCGTCGATGAGGTGGTAATAGAGTCGCCCTCTTCTTACAGAAGGCGATAGCTAAATCGGCATATTCTGAGGGGATGTGCACGGTGGAGACCTGGTCTGGACTCTCCACCATAGTTGCACCGATGGAAACACCTACACACCTCCCCGAGCACCCTCGTGACCACCCCTTGAGAGCCCTCTGTTGCCACGAAATATTGGGGTCATGATAGGCCAACCAGGGTATGCCCAGCACCACGGGAAACGCAGGAGAATCAATAAGGAAAAGACTGATACGCTCCTCATGACCCCCCTGCGTCACCATACTTAGTGGAGCTGTGGCCTCCTTAATCAGACCTGACCCTAAGGGTCGACTATCTAGGGCATGCACAGGGAAAGGAACATCAAGAGACACAATGGGGATCCCTAACCTAAAAGTACGGTCAATAAAATTTCCAGCTGCGCCTGAATCTACTAGCGCCTTATGCTGGGAATGCGGGGAACACTCAGTAAACTCTACCCACAAAAACATGTGAGCAACAGGGAGCTCTGGGTGAGTTTGGTGCTTACTCACCTGGGGTGACACAACAGTGCCCTGCCTGCCTCCTCGACTCCCTGAAGAACCCCCCCAACACCGGCCAGCATTATGTCCTCTGCAGCCACAGCTGGTGCAGGGAATGGCTCCTCCTCCGGTCCCCCTGAGCGCAGCACCTCCCAGCTAAATAGGGGTCAAAGCAGACAAAACCAAGGGGGGAACAGAGGAATTAAATAACACATACAATTAGGGTAATGTGAACCAGGTGTGAACTGAGACAAGACAAACAGAAAATGAGAAATGGATCGGTGGTGGCTAGAACTCCGGTGACGTCGACCGCCGGTAGCCGCTCGAACCAGGAGAGGGACCAACTTCAGCGGAAGTCGTGACAAATTCACTGTATAATTCACAATTCCAGTGGGTCAGAAATTTACATACAAGTTGACCGGGCCTTTAAACAGCTTGGAAAATTCCAGAAAATGATGTCATGGCTTTAGAAGCTTCTGATAGGCTAATTGACATCATTTGAGTCAATTGGAGGTGTACCTGTGGATGTATTTCAAGGCCTACCTTCAAACTCAGTGCCTCTTTGCTTGACATCATGGGAAAATCAAAAGAAATCAGCCAAGACCTAAGAAAAGAAATTGTAGACCTCCACATGTCTGGTTCATCCTTGGGAGAAATTTCCACATGTATCTATACAAACAATAGTGCGCAAGTATAAACACCATGGGACCACGCAGCCATCATACCGCTCAGGAAGGAGACGTGTTCTGTCTCCTAGAGATGAACGTACTTTGGTGCGAAAAGTGCAAATCAATCCCAGAACAACAGAAAAGGACCCTGTGAAGATGCTGGAGGAAACCGGTACAAAAGTATCTATATCCACAGAAAAATGAGTCCTATATCGACATAACCTAACTGGTCACTCAGCGAGGAAGAAGCCACTGCTCCAAAACCGCCATAAAAAAGCCAGACTACGGTTTGTAACTGCACATGGGGACAAAGATCGTACTTTTGGGAGAAATGTCCTCTGGTCTGATGAAACAAAAATGTAACTGTTTGGCCATAATGACCATCGCTATGTTTGGAGGAAAAAGGGGGAGGCTTGCAAGCCGAAGAAAACCATCCCAACCGTGAAGCACGGGGGGGGCAGCATCATGCTGTGGGGGTGCTTTGCTGCAGGAGGGACTGGTGCACTTAACAAAATAGATGGCATCATGAGGCAGGAAAATTATGTGGATATATTAAAGCAACATCTCAAGATATCAGTCAGGAAGTTAAAGCTTGGTCGCAAATGGGTCTTCCAAATGGACAATGACCCCAAGCATACTTCCAAAGTTGTGGCAAAATTGCTTAAGGACAACAAAGTCAAGGTATTGGAGTGGCCATCACAAAGCCCTGACCTCAATCCTGTAGAACATTTGTGGGCAGAACTGAAAAAGCGTGTGCAAACAAGGAGGCCTACAAACCTGACTCAGTTACACCAGCTCTGTCAGGAGGAATGGGCCAAAATTCACCTTATTGTGGGAAGCTTATGGAAGGCTACCCGAAACGTTTGACCCAAGTTAAACAATTTAAAGGCAATGCTACCAAATACTAATTGAGTGTATGTAAACTTCTGACCCACTGGGAATGTGATGAAAGTAATAAAAGCTTAAATATATCATTCTCTCTACTATTATTCTGACATTTCACATTCTTAAAATATAGTGGTGATTCTAACTGACCTAAAACAGGGAATTTCTATTAGGATTAAATGTCAGGAATTGTGAAAAACTGAGTTTAAATGTATTTGACTAAAGTGTATTTAAACTTCCGACTTCAACTGTAGCTAGCTTCATGTTATGTATAGCTCAAATCCCACCTTTAAGACATCAGTATGATAGATGTCCTTTCATCTCATAGTGTGTCCAAAATGGCACGTTATTCCCTATGTAGTGCACTACCTTTGACCATACACTAGCCCATGCCCCTTCACTAGCTGTATTGCAAATTCACAGAAACCAACCTGTAATCTGTCAGACAATATAAATATAAAAAATAAAAAAAATACACAATCCTACAATCGGTTTGTTTACATGCTAAAAAACTGTTCCTTTGTCCAATATTCAAAGCACCTTCCTCTCTTCATGAATTAACAGCAATTACATGTTTATATTTTCTCATAAATACATATTTGTTTTCAAATTGCCGCAATCTGTCCCACAATCCCATCTGTTCATTTTATGCCTATCATCAGCATGTTTCTTCAAAAGGGCCCGCCTGCATTGTAATAAAGAGTTATCGGTGAGCCCCAGGGAGAGGTTGTTATCTGAAGAGATCCAGCTTGTATTACCACCAGGGAATCCCTTTTTCCCACTGGCTCAGAGCAGAGCCAAAATCTATCTGTCTTTGTTCAAATGTGTCCATCCAAAATTCATAAAGCATCCCTCCAATGGGAAGCTTTTATATTCATCACCAGATTAAATATTTGGTTGCTAGGGGAACACACAGCCACTGCATGCTCTTGAGGTTGGAAGGTGGCCGGATATGCATTGGAAGCATTCCAGTGACTCCAGTGAATGAACACAGAATAATATTCATATAGTATTGGATGTAATAGGACTATCAAAGTGTTAATAGCAATACTGTGGTAATAACTGCACCTGCAATGCATGCGACTGAGACTAACTGCATTTCAGATGCGGCAGAATTGCCTTGAACGGAAAGCCTTGACATATATTGTTCATTGTTGGACGAGGTAAGAACCTGGAATAGAGAAATCAGCAGTGACAGATGCTCTCAGAGAGTGTCGTATCTCCAATTCATTCAAATTAATAAGGACCACTAGATTGGGTCAAATGTGTTTATTTGTATCCAATTTTACATCAACATTTATTAAATGTGTCTGAAGAATTGGATTTGAACTGAAAATATTGGCATTTGTGGCCCGTGATAGACACTGCAGCACTGCCTTATTGCCAACAGGAATTTCATTTTAAATTCCAGATATCCCTTCGCTGTTCTAGAATGAAATGAAAGGAGGGTGATTCAATCACGTTTCACAGAGAGACATTGATATGCCTTCCCTTATTCTGAGTGTTGCAGAGGGCAGTCATTTCTACGACAAAACAGATTGGGATTCATATTTAGTGTGAATGGTGAACGCACATTTCCACTTCTTCTAGATCTCAATACCAGTTTTACAACCGACGTCCACTGATGGGGGTTTTCTATTATTTATGGCTGCCCTCAATCTTTCCAATTACAGCTAAAGCTCACAGACCCTAACACACAACTTAATGATTCAGTCCTCTAATAGACCACATTTATTGGCTCTTTAGGAATTTATAGTCTCTGTCAGTCATTTACTTTTTAATATTACCCCAGTGAGGTAATATTTCACTTAGTCTTGTGTTTATTCTTTCATATATCTACAATGTACAGGGGGGCATGTTATTTTGTGTTTTATGTCTACCCCTTGAAGTAGATTTATGAAACCCAGAACATGCTGTAAATCAGTATAGATGGTGTCCCTATGCAGTAATAACAACATATTGAACTCCTTTCATTGAAAGAGACAAAAACAAACACATTTTGTATTTCAGTACCCGCACTCATTCAAGGGTTTTTCTTTATTTTTATTGTTTTCTACGTTGTAGAATATTAGTGAAGACATCAACTATGAAATAACACATAACACATATGGAATCATGTAGTAACCAAAAAAGGGTTAAAGAAATCAAAATATCTTTTATTGTTCAAATAGCCACCCTTTGCCTTGATAACAGCTTTGCACACTCTTGGCATTCTCTCAACCAGCTTCACCAGGAAGGCTTTTTCAATGTAGAAAATAGTAAAATAAAGAAAAACCCATGCTGTTCTAACTTTTGAACGTTAGTGTGAATGCCTGATATATTATGGCTCATTTGTATTAATTTATTTAAAAAATATATATTTGTATTATTATTATTATTATTATTATTATTATACACTGCTCGACTAACCCGGAAGTCAGCCGTAACAATGTGTTGGAGGAAACACCTTTCAACTAATGACCGAAGTCAGCTTGCAGGCGCCCAGCCCACCACAAGGAGTCGCTAGAATGCGATGAGCAACGGAAAGCTTCGCTGGCCAAACTCTCCCCCAACATGGACGGTGCTGGGCCAAATGTGCGCTGCCCTTGGGGCTCGCACTCACATCCGGCTGTGACACAGCCTGGGATCAAACCCTAGGCTGTATTGACGCCTCATTACTGTGAACCGGTGCCTTGGCTTAGAATGCTGTGCCACTCGAGAGGCCCTCTATATTATGGATTCTAATGGGAAAGACTATCAAAGTGTCGAGGATCTCATTCCAAAATCATGGCCATTAATATGGAGTTGGTCCCCCCTTTTGCTGCTATAACAGCATCCACTTTTCTGGGAAGGCTTTGTACTAGATGTTGGGAAATTGCTGTGGGGACTTGCTTCCATTCAGCCACATTTAGCCCTGGCTCGCAGTCGGTGTTCCAATTCATCCCAAAGGTGGTAGATGGGGTTGAGGTCAGGGCTCTGTGCAGGCCAGTCAAGTTATTCCACACCGATCTCGACAAACCATTTCTGTATGGACCTAGCTTCGTGCACGGGCATTGTCATGCTAAAACAGGAAAGGGCCTTCCCCAAACTATTGCCACAAAGTTAGAAGCACAGAATCGTCTGAATGTCGTTGTATGCTGTTGCGTTATGATTCACTTGAACTAAGGGGCCTAGCCCAAACCATGAAAAACAGCCCCAGACCATTATTCCTCCTCCACCAAACTTTACAGTTGGCACTATGCATTTGGGCAGGTAGCGTTCTCCTGGCATCTGCCAAACCCAGATTAGTCCGTCGGACTGCCAGATGGTAAACCGTGATTCATCACTCCAGAGACCGTGTTTCCACTGCTCCTGAGTCCAATGGCGGTGAGCTTTACACCACTCCAGCCAACCTTTGGCATTGCGCATGGTGATCTTAGGCTTGTGTGCAGCTGCTACATGCTTCAGCACTAGGCGGCCCCTTTCAGTGATCTTGTGTGGCCTACCACTTTACGTTGTTGCTCCTAGATGTAGCCACTTCACTATAACAGCACTTACAGTTGACCGGGGAAGCTCTAGCAGGTCAGAAATTTGATGAACTGAGTTGTTGGAAAGTTGGCATCCTATGACGGTGCCACGTTGAAAGTCACTAAGCTCTTCAGTAAGGCCATTCCACTGTCAGTGTTTGTCTATGGAGATTGCATGGCTGTGTGCTCGATTTTACACACCTGTCAGCAACCGGTGTGGCTGAAAAGGCCAAATCCACTCATTTGAAGGGGTGTCCACATACCTTTGTAATTACTGTATAGTGTGTCATACGCTCAAATGAAAGTCCAGCTAAATACTAAATCAATGAAGTCACTGGGGGCAGGAATAGAGAAATGTAATGATTAATCCATCTGGATATCACTTCCTTAGTTCTGTACATCCCTGAACAGGTAACACACTCATACAAAGGTTTCCAGGCTGTGTGGGACGGTAACAAAATAAAAGCCCTTCAACAGTTGAGGGGCTCTGTTGTTTTTCATCCCTCAGACACACAACATGGTTCATGTGGAGGATGACTATGGCTGAGCCCCAAATGGTGCCCTATTCCCTGTATAGTGCACTAATTTGGGCCCTGGTCAAAAGTAGTACAGTGTGCCATTTGGGATACAGTCCACATAAATGGTGAAAAGAGGCTCAGCACACACTGCGATCTATGCTTCCATCGTGTGACTTAGTGGTGACAACATTTAGACCACTCAGGTCTTCATAAGGTCTCTACACACCAAGGTACTGACTGGAGAATGACCCCGGATCAGAAAAGCTAGATGTTTTCTACTGTGCCATCCATACATCACACTCTATCACACTTCCATTCAGCCAGGGGATGTGTGAAACTCACTCCTCAGCCTGAAGTGTCCCCGCTTGAGCTGCCTAATAGCTAGCTTTTCCGTGGAGCGACTGGTGAAATGCTTCAGGAGGGCGGTCATGTGTGTTTACAAGGCAGAAGCCTTGACATGAGCCAAATCAGGAGGAAGTGATACTCGCTAAGCAAGCAGCGTGACATCCATTACAGCTTCACAAAGATGAGATCCTCTGAAGCTCAATCGACTTCTCTGGTTGATGTACAGGATGACCACATAACCCCGGATCTGCAGGGCCAAAGGTGTTCTACTGTACCACCTATATATCACCATGTATCATTCATACAACACATCTCCCTTTTCCCATCACAATAATAAGAATAATAAGAATAATAAGAATAATAATTTAAAAAAGGAGCTCTTTTAAATCTTGGTCCCCTCCTTTAAGCAGATAACAGTAAAGATCTGGAGTCTATCAAATTAAAACTCTTTAAATGACATGCCTTGAAACAATTACAGATTGTAATTCAAGAACAGATGCCTTGGCTCTGAACACAGCCATTTCAGGTAGTCTGATTGTTGAAAATATGTGTAAGTAGTGTAGATTACTGGGCTTTTGCAGCTTTTATGTGTTACCGCTCAGTGAAATAGCTAAACTACCATGCCACTTCCACCCATCTCCTGCTTTGGTGAGAGACTTTCAGACTAAGGGCTAGGGTCCTTTTTTCAGAATTTCCGCCTGACTGATGTTCCCAAAGTAAATTGCCTGTTACTCAGGCCCAGAAGCCAGGATATGCATATAATTGGTAGCATTGGATAGAAAACACTTTGAAGTTTGTAGAAATGTTAAAATAATGTATGTGTCACGACTTCCGCCGAAGTCGGTCCCTCTCCTTGCTCAGGCGACGTTCGGCGGTCGACGTCACCGGTTTTCTAGCCATTGCCGATCCACTTTTCATGTTCCATTGTTTTTGTCTTGTTTTACACAACTGGTTTCAATCCCACAATTACTCATTATTTAACCCTCTGTCCCCCCATGTTTGTTTGTGAGTGATTGTTTGTATGTTTATACGGTCCGTTAATGTGGGCTCGGTATATGTGATTTGTATTTGTGATTTTTGGAGTAAATACGTTTATCACTCATATGTGCTGTCCTGCGCCTGACTCCTCTTCACCAGCTACACACAGGATCCTTAACAGTATGAGACTATAACACAATTGATATGGTAGGAGAAAATCAGAAGAATAACCAACCAGAATAATATTTTTTTTTTAGATCCCATGCTCTTCCATTACAACGTATAGGGGCAATGTTAAGTCTACCTCCCAGATTGCAATTCCTATGGCTTCCACTAAATGTCAACAGTCTTTGTTCAAGGTTTCAGGCTTGTTTCTTCCCAAACGAGGAAGAATTTGGAGTTTTGGTACCGGGAGTCACAGTTGGAAATCAGTCTGTGGGCGTGCGACGAAGAGGACGCGCACTTGCTAATTTTACTTTTCTATTTAACAGAATTATTACAGTATGAAATATTATAGTTTAATTACATTTTAGGGTACCTGAGGATTGTAAAGAAATATAGTTTGACTTGTTTTAACAGTTTAGCGGTAGCTTTTTGGATTCCTTTGTCTGCATGTTGAACGAGTGGATTACTGATATCGATGCCGCCAACTAAACAGACGTTTTGGGATATAAAGAAGGATTTTATCTAACAAAACAACCATGCATGTTGTAGCTGGGTGTCACGATCTCCAGAAGGGACAGACCAAGGCGCAGCGAGGTATCCAGTATACATGCTTTATTTATGCAACGTAACTGGGACAAAACAACAAAACAAACGAAAACGAAGATCGTAACAAATACATAGACTGACACACAAAAGCTATGCATAAACAATAACCCACAAAATACTAGTGAAAACCCCAAACATATATATGGTTCCCAATTAGAGGTAACAAAACTCAGCTGCCTCTAATTGGGAACCATTACCCCAACATAGAAACACAACACCTAGAACAGAAAAAACCCTACACCAAAACAAAACTAAACACGCCAGCCTGTCAAAATCAGGCCTGAACGTAACAGTACCCCCCCAAAGGAGCGGACTCCGACCGCGCCAAAAGTCCATTGGGGGGGTCTTCGGGTGGGCCTTCCTGTCCCAGGTGGCGGCTCCGGTGCCGGCTGTGCTGGCTCGGGGTCCCACACCGGAGGCCCTGGGTTATTTGCCGGAACAGTTAGTTTAGGACTGGGGACCTTCTCTGGAGGTTCGGGACTGGGGACCTTCTCTGGAGGCTCCTAACTGGGAACCTTCTCTGGAGGCTCCTAACTGGGAACCTTCTCTGGAGGCTCCGGACTGGGAACCTTCTCTGGAGCGTGGAACAGGGACAGGACGTGCTGGATCCACGACGGGCACAGGAATCCTGGAGCGTGGAGCAGGGACAGGACGTGCTGGGTCCACGACGGGCACAGGGATCCTGGAGCGTGGAGCAGGGACAGGACGTGCTGG